>CM054136.1:38980619-39048119 GCA_028751875.1 Rapana venosa
TAAACTGTCCTTAGCCTGAAATCTACAACTTACTTAAAATTGGAGTTTTTCTAGTCTACATAGGCTGAAAGTGGAGAACCCCGGTCTGTTTAAGTCCTGTGCTCTCTCCATTAAATCCAGAAAATTATACCAGTGTAATGTCTTACAATTTGTGAAAACAGTAAACCTATCAAATGTACTTTTAATTCCACTTATATTTTCAGTGCTTGCCACACTCCTAAAAGGACAACAGCCTACCAATACTAGACAAAATCTTAGCTGCATGGTAGGATACCCAGATTGCAAAGGCCAATTCAATAAGTTAGAAAATATGTACTTACAGCCCACTCAGTTGTGTTCTGTTGCCTTGGAAGATGCTGGTTCAGTGAAAGGTTAGAAGTACTGAAAATGTCTGACAGCCCCCTTTAACTTAGTTGTTCAGGTAGGGTAGGGAAAAATGATTGGCTCTACCAAACTCCTGATTTCAGCTGACCAATGAATAATTCGGGGAGCCAACACTAGCCAATCCTGACCATACAACAAATTTATTCACAACCAATAATCTGACTATAAGACAAATCTGCTGATTTAGGAAGAGGGGGGGGGGGGGGGGGGGGGGGGGGGGGGGGGGGGGGGGGGAGTATAGAGAGGGGAAAGGGGGATGCTATTCAGCAGGTAAGAGGCCCCTCAATCCTGTTGAATAAGACCAGCTGTAGTAAGCTCTAGTGTTTACCACACACTGTCCTAGGTGGTCAAGGGTATTCAACAGCACAACAATGCCTCAGACCATGAATAGAGAGGACTCTCATGTAGCTGACAAAGGGACTGTTTAATAAGAGGAAATCTGAGCCACCAGCTCTAGGACTATATGTCTACATGTAATAACACTTACCTATACCATCACACTAAGTTGCCAAGTCTTCTAGCTCAGGAAGACTTGTTGAACACTTAAGGTGAGAGAAGGTGCCAAGAGTACACAGGCCTCACTTGTTTACCAAGCCTCCCAGTTCTATGTTTTCAGTTTTTAGATTGTCCATGTCTCTTCTTAGGTCACACATTTCTTCTTTCAGAACACCAAAACTGTCTTTCAACACCTGAATCTCTCTTTTGAAACTGTCCACTGTAGACTTCAATAGGTTTTCCAGCTTCTCTATTTTGTCTGTCATAGTGTTCAGCGTCAGTTCCTGGGGAGTTGCTGCAGGAGAGGAATCCTGTCTGTGTTGTATGGCTGTAGGCCTGTTGGCAGCTACCTCTGCACTGGTTTTGGTCCTAGGGGAAGGCTTCCCTGCGACAGTTTGACCAGGACCCGTTGTCAAGCTCGGTTGCCTCAGCTTTCGTCCTTAGCCAGTAGATTTAGGGGGATGGGTCCAGGGTTGGTCTCCACATCGCCACACACTGCAATAAAAGCCCCCCCCCCAAAAAAAAAAAAGAAAAAAAAAAGATAGGTGAGGGTCAGTCCTAACAGGACACCATCTGGCGGGCTTTTCAGTGTCAGGATGGAGGTATGTATGGCAGATTTGAATTCTGCCCGTTTGGACATGAAACAGGCAAATACTGCAGCAAATGTCCCACAGACAGCCCTGTACAGTTGCACTGAAATTCCCTTCCTCCTGATCTAACTACCTGCCAACAATGAGAAACTAAAACCACTTAGAACTAGTTACTATTTCACAAAAATACCGGAGCAATTCTTCTCCTTCACATCACTTAATGACCCCCCCCCCCCCCCCCCCCCCCCCCCCCCCCCCCCCCACCCCCCCCCCCCCCCCCCCCCACACACACACATCAGAGAGAGAGAGAGAGAGAGAGAGAGACAATGACAATGACAATGACAATATTTTATTGAAATAAGCTGTTAAAGCCATTTACAAGGGGACAGTGGGGAAGGGGACTGGGCACAAAACACGTATTTTCAGAAATACAGATGTTATTTCTACAGCCCAAATGGTCGACATGGCATGGATTCCACAACATGGTGAAGTGTTTTACATTACGATTCAGATGAATTGGTGCCTAACACTTCGCCCATTGCTAATGGGGAAAGGGAGGGGGAGGGTAACAACATCCACAAACATCATTTAAACACCTGAGTCTGTGACAGGGCTTCCTGTCCCTACATTCCGTCTGATTCGGTAACTCATGCTCTTTCCAACACTGAAAAACTAACTCCAATATGCCTTAACCTTTCCTGTTTTTGCTCTCTCTTCTCTCTCTCTTCTCTCTCTCCTCTCTCTCTCGTCTCTCTCTCTCTCACACACATCATATGCACACACATATGCATTCACACACGACACAACACACGCACGAACACACACACTACGACACGCACAAAACCCACGCACAAACACACGCACGCCACACCACACACACAAAAACACAACACCACACGCCCCCCCACGAAACCCTAACAAAACAACACACACATAACACACACCCACGATCACCACGCACAAAAGGGTTTTCGCATTGCACACACACACACACACACACACACTCACACACGCACATATACAGCAACCACAGTCACTTCTAACCCAGAAAAAATCTGATTGCATCCTCATAACATGTAAAACATCCAGTCCAGCACTAAATTCTGTCTTTGATTCTGTCACGATCGGCAGGTGTCCACAGCTGCAGTTGGAATAAATGTCTTTTCCTCCTGAGTCAGTTGCCTGGTGTTCTTTTTTGCAAACCAAAAGTAATCAGCAGGGTTGTGAGTGTCATCTGTCCAGATAAACTGAAAAATCATATCTTCACTTTCACAAATGATAGTTACAGGTATTTCATCAGAGGTATACACATTAAGAAAGTCCTTGTTTCTAGAAACGTCCCTGAGATTTCTCTGCAGGGATCTGTTTCTCAGCCCACCCACATAGTTCTTTATAGTATCTCCACTGTAGCCTGCATCCCGAATCTGATCTAGATATTCGTCACAGTCCTCCCCCTCCATGGTAATGTCAGGTACAGGCACCTCAACCAGGTCAATTCCACCTTGTTGTTCAGCCACTGTGTCAGCTTCCAACACTGTGACAGCACCTGACCCACGGTGATAATCATAATAATAATAATGTATGGAATTTATATAGCACTGAATCTTGTAAAGCAACAAATCAAAGCGCTCAAATTTTATTTCATACCACTTTAAGTCACGGCAGATTTCTCCCCGTGAAATTCATGTGTGGGAAGCAACGATTGGGAAGGCATGTGGTTTGGAGAGGCTGGGGTGTTGGTGTGTGAGACAGACTGGGTGATGGGGGGTGTTGGCATAAACAAACTTGGCGAAGTTTCGAATGGGAACAATGCACTTGCCTTGTCTTCTTGCCTTTCCTCTGTCTGTCTCCTCTCCTCTGCCCGCCTCCTCTCCTCTGCCTGTCTCCTCTCCTCTGTCCTTCGTGGGTCCCTGTTGGTCTGACTGGGAGGCTTTCTGGGGAAGTACACAGGTGTTTGTTGACCCGCTATGTTCCCATCACTTGAGCCAGCCTTCAGTCGAAGCACAACAGTCGTTTGCTCGCCTTCTCCACAGACCTTCCATAAGGTGATGCAGTGTTGTTGCAGCAGGGCACCTAGCGTCACTTCCAGCGTTGTTGGTAACCCGACAACTGGCATGGTGCTGGTTTATTTGGCAATTTAACACAAAATTTACACAGCAAAATTTCGCCCTGCCTATATCCAAGGGAGATCACCGAGAGAGAGAGAGAGAGAGAGAGAGGAAAACTTGAAACTTGAAAATGATTTAATGTGGTGGGCTCCTGTAAGCCCATTCACATGGGGACAGTGGGGAGGGGGCAGTGAAGAAAGAAAACATTTCAAAACATGACATATTCAAAACAGTTGAAATAATCAGCATGGCATGGCATCCACATCATGGAACAAATTCATGTTATACAATGTCTCAGTGCTTCCACTCACACTTTGAATATACAATGGACTGGGCCAGCAACAGATCAGCTATGACATATCTTTAAATGGAGTTCCACTGAACAAGTTTTGGTAATGGCTACAATTTCTTTCAGCTCATGACTGACATGATCCATTTGTTTATTTATGTTGTCATTAAATCGTTCAAAGCATTTCAAGACATTACTGTAAGTCAGTTCTGATTTTGCACCTGTGTTCTCGGACTCAGTATTGCTCCTTGAATGTTCAGAATCATTTTTACAAGATACATCACAGTCTACATCAGAATGATTCCCCACAAGGTCTGACACACTCCCATCCCCCTGCTCCACATCTTTGGAGCCCTCCCACTTGCACGACATTTCCTCATCAATGTTACAGACTGTTTCTATATTCGGAACTGATTGTTACTGTCTGTTTATCCATGTCACATGATGGTATGTTTATATGTGTTTTACCTTGCTGATTGTCACCTGACAGGCAGAGGAAGTACATGGCACAAAAGGTGAAAAGTCAGTCCCAGCAGGGGAAGGTGTCTTCTGGTCAGCAACATAGCAGAGACTAGGTGGTGTTGGCATGAAGAGTCCTGAAGGAGATGAAACACTTGCCTTCTTCTCATGGTCTACTCTGTAAGCTTCAGCCGTCCTTCTGTGTCTGCTGACCTATGAGGGCACTTTCCGGCATTTTCGTGGATAGGTAACACTGCTGTCTGCTGTCTCAGGGTGATAAACCAAGTGTTTGTAGTCAGTCGAAAAACGACTGTAGTTTGATTGCCTCTGCCGTGGATTTTGAAGGATGACACTGTACTGTCACGTAACACAGCATTCAAAAGACATTCTAGAGTGTTTGAATGTCAAAAGACATTCTAGAGTGGTTGCTGGGTGGAGGGGTGAAATTATTTCACCAACAGGAGAAGTAAGGTGCCTCCTTCCCTCCGCTAGCCTGTGGGAGATCCTTGGGCAAGGTCCGGTACCCACTTAGCCTCCCGATCAGGGTTACGTGAAGTCATGGAAGGCAGGTGACGGATGATGTGTTGAGCAGCCCAATAGTTTTTGGGAATGGTAGCCTCAATGTGTTGCAGTTGATTATAGGGTTTACAATGGCAAAGAAAATCCGCTCAGTTGAGCACTGCTCTAAAAAAGTAATTGAACCTACTATGGTATACTTCTGAAAAGATGTCATGGAATCAGAAAAAAACGAATACAGATAACGTGTGAAGGGGGCTTCCAGTTTATCGGGAATTTCCCTCTGGGTAGGGTGGTTTGTGCGACGGGGTAACCCCTGATTGTATCAGCGACTGTTGCATCAGAAAACCCTCTCGAATGGGTACAGGGAACGTAGGATTGCTAAAAAAAAGGAAAAATTTGGGGGAAAAAATCTCAAAAGGAAATGGAAAGAATAAAACTCAATATACTGGGAATTTAAAAGTGAGGGAAAGGGCAGGTGCTAACATGGAAACTACACCTTCTTTACTCAGGAGGAGATAAAACCCAAAAAGGGATTTTTTGGCATGATTCTAGATCAAAAAACCCTAAAAGCCCCATCAAGGTTTTTGGATGTAAATGACGGTCCTGTAGTAAAATTTAAAGGGCACCTTTCGACATTGGAATAGTACAAGTATAGGCCCCAAACCCATGAAAAGTGACGCGAAAATGGGAGTTTTATAAAAATAGGGAAAAAGGCAATGAGCAACAAAGTTCTAAAGATATCGAAAAATAATGGGTGCCCTCAATTAAAAGGTAGGAAAGGGAAAGATGAAACCAAGTTGGCCCATTGGAATAGGAGGGGAAAAATTTAAAGAGGAGAACCGAATCTATAACATCTTGTAAGTCCATGCCAGGTGCAGACTGGGAAGTGATATGCCCCAGTTATGGGGGAAAAATAAATTTGAAGTCCATGAGGTGCAGATGTGGAAGTGTCTGTCCGTTATGGGGCAATGGACTAAAATAAAAAAAGTTGTAAAAGCAAAAAGAACCCCCAAAATGCAAAAAAAACTGCTAAAAAATGCGAAAAAATCAAAGAAAAAAAAAAGATCAATTTGGAAACAAATTCGGGGCCCTAGCAACTACATACAGAGGAAAAAATGGAGATGAGAAAGATAGCATCCCCAGGCAGCAAAGAATAATACCAGTCTAAATAAAAAGGGAAATAAGAAGGGATGAGCTCGGATTTTAAAACCCAAAGGAAACGGGAAAGGCAAAGTAGTGAAAAAAAGTATAAAGAATTCGACAAAGGGTTTAAAAAAAAAAAATGAAATGAACCCAAGGAAAAAGGGGATCAATAGCAGTGAAAGGGAAATTTTGAAATAAATGCAAATTTTGATAGCAAACTTTGCATAAAAAAAATAAAAGAGGGTGACAGGGAAGAAATATCTGAAAAAAAAGGTTTGTATAAGTCGAGGTGGAAAAATTATAGGGAAAAAAAGAAGATATTCTTAACAGGTGGTCGAATACATCAAGAGTTTCCCACGACGACGAGGTCCCCCCCTCTATTAGCAACAAAGATGGCCAACATAATCAGGGAAGACAAGTGAGACAGCATCAGCAAGATGAAAAGTGGGTAAGGCGCAGGCCCTAGATATCCTTTGAATTGATAAAGCCGGATGAAGTGGGAATTTAAGGCAGTCACAAAACTATAAAATTTATATATGACAGGAGAGTTTCCCCGAATATGAAAAAGTCCATCTACTTTGCGATCCCTAAGAAACTGGGTACAGTAAATGGACCACAGTGATGTGCCCCAAACATCGACAATCAGTGATGGCCCCTCACCAAATTTCTTTTATGAATACTCTTTTGAAGAAAAAAAAAAAAAAATGAGAAAAAAAAATTTACTCCCAAAAATATCGAAACGCAATTTGGATTCTGGAGACAAAAGGCCCAAAAAGAAAATTCTTGCATTGAAAACTTTTGGGAAAGACCCATCGAGGTCCAAAAAGACCTGTACCTCTGCTTTTATATAAAAAAGCGTTCGACAAAGGGGGGACACTCCGATTTGTTTGATATTCGGCAGGGCTTACCCAGGGGAAGTTTCGAGCCCTCAGAAATATATATGGGAAAGGGGCACCCATTAGAGTCGCAATGAATCAGTCAATATAGCCAATCTGAGGGGTGTGAGGCAGGGTGGGTTTTTCTCCCCTGATTTATTTAATGATATAGTGAAAAAAATTCTAGGGAAAAATTGAGAAACATGAGGGAATAGGTAGGTGGCCAACATAAAAACGGGTATGCAGTGACACGCCTTACTTTCTTGAAGAAAACAAAAGATTTTTAACACAAAAAAAAAAGAAAGGATTAAGCTCAAAAAAAAAGTTCATTTTTCGAAAAAATTTATAACCCCGCAACTGCCTGTAAAGGAGAGGAAACAGACAAGTAAACACCCTTTTAAAAAAAAGTTTACTACACCCCCCGGCAAAAAACGAAATAAAAAAAAAAAAGGTCAATCTAAAGGGAATTTTAAAAAAAAATGAAAAAAATTTTTTCCAAAAAGGGGAAGTAAGCCAAGTCCATTTTTGAGGAAGTGGTCCTTTTCCTTTGGGGAAAAGGGGGTGGGTTTTGGGTCAAACCAGGGAAAAAAGGAAAAAAGGGAGTGGAAATTTGGATGGGGGGAAAAAGAAAACTTTAAAAAAAGGGAAAAAAAAGCAAATAAAGGAAATGGTGGGACAAAAGACCCTTTAAAATCGGGAAAAAAGCCCCCGGGTAAATCAGGGGCCCCCAAAAAGATAAGGGGGGCCAAAAAAATTTTGGGAAAAAAAAACAAGGGAAAAAAAAGCCAAAATTCAAAGGGGTTTAAAAAAAACCCAAAAAAAAGAGGGAAAAATTCGGAACCGGAAAAAAGGGGAAAAGGAAAACAGATTTCAGTTTTAAACCGCGGAAGGGGGAAAAAGAAGAGGGGGGAAAAAAGGAAGATGAAAACACCAAAAGAAATTTTTAAAAGAGGAAATTTTGGGGAGGGGAGGGAAGGGAGAAAGGGGGAAAGGAGAAAAAAAAAAAAGGAAGGGAAGAAAAAGAGAAGAGGGAAAAAGACAAGATTTTTTTAAAAAAACCTCAAAAACCCAAAAAAAAACAAAAAAAAATAAAACAAAAAATTTTTTTCCCCAAAACCCCCCCCAACCCCCCCCCCCCCAAAAAAAAAAAACCCCCCAACAACAACAACAAAAACCCAAAAAAAAAATTGGTTTTTGAAAAAAAAAAACAACATTTTTTGGGGAAAATCAAAGATTTTCGTTTTTGGGCAAATTTTTAAAAAAAAATTTTTTAACAAAAAAAAAAAGGGGGTCATAAAAAAAAATGTTTTGAAAAAAGCCAATGGGCATTTTGTTTTTGGGGGGCCTTTATTTTCAAAAACGGAAAAACCCAAAATGGTTTTTTTTTTGGCCGAAAATTTTTATTAAAACTCAAAGCTAAAAGTGGCCCTTTTCTGCGGGGGTTTTTTTTCCAAACGGAAAGTTACCCCGGGTTTTAGTTTTCGGTTTGAGGGGAAAATTACCCAAAAAAAAAACAAATTTTAAAAGAGGGGGGGGGTTTAAAAAAAAAAAGGGGGGGAAAATTAGGTTTTATAAAAGAAGTAGGTAGAGACAGGAATTTACCCCATTTACCCCCCCCCCCCCCCCCCCCCCCCCCCCCCCCCCCCCCCCCCCCCCCCCCCCCCCCCTCCCCCCTTTTATTGGATTTAAAAAAAAATTTTAAAAAAAAATTTAAAAATTTTTTTTTTTTTCCCCCCCCCCCCCCCCCCCCCCCAAAAAAAAAAACCCCCCCCCCCCCCCCCCCCCCCCCCCCATGGTTTTCTTTTTCCCCCAAAAAAAACATCAAAACCAAAAAATACTACCCCCCTTTTTAAAAAAAAAAAAAACCGAAAAAAAAACCCCTTTTCCCCCCTGTCGAAGTAATTTCGGGGGAACCCTGGGTTTTCTTTTAAAAAAAAAATTTGTTTGGCTAAATCCCCAGTTTTTGGCCTTTTTTTGTTTTTGGGTTCCCTATTAAATTATACAAATTATTTTTAAAAAAAAAAAAAAATTTCCCCCTAAAAAAAGCAATTTTGCAAGGGCAGTCGTGGTAAAAACCATTAATTTTGGGGAACCCCCCCGCCAGTTTTATTTGGGGGGGCGGGGCCCCCTTTTCAGTCGCAATAAACCCCTAAGGGGGTATTTTTTTTATTCCCCCAATTTTTCCATAGGGTGGCCCCCGAGAAGAAAACCTTGTTAACCGGGTAAGATTCCCCTGATGTAAAGGGAACCCAAAACCCCTTTTTTTTGTTTTTTTAATTTTCCCCACCATTAGGCTTTTCGATTTTATCCCCCAATATCAAATTTAGCTTTTGGGAAACTTGGTTAAAGGAGTTTTATGGAGTATTACCCCAATAAAACCTTGATCACTGGTTACATTCTATCCGTGTACAGGAAAAGTTAAGTATTGCATTGTCAGTTGCACAATGGAAAAACTGAAAATCTGATCTAAAAAAAAAAAAAGTATGGTATTGTCTTGTATACTTCTTTCAGTTATGGCAGATTTCTCTGCATGCAGTTTGGGCTTCTCTCCTCAGTAGGTAGAGTACATCGACACAAAACTGATACTACCCCTTTAACCCTTTAAAAAAAAAAAGAACAAAGAAAAAAAAGACCCTTTTCCCGCCCTGTCTGCACAGTCACATTTACGGGAGACAACTGTCATGCTGCTGTGGGTTCTTTTACAAGCACCAAATAAATTATGTGTTGAGCTACCAAGGGTCCTCAGTTTATTGGCGCTTTGATTTGTTGCTTTACAAGATTCAGCGCTATATAAATTCCATACATTATTATTATTATTATCATTATTATTATTATTATTGTCCCAGCTAAACAACTAGACAACTAGCTCAAGGTCTAGATCTAGTGGATGGGGAAAAGCTCTTGAGTTCAACTTGGGATCAAACCCCCGACTTGCCCAGCTTTCTCGATGGGTGAGGGACCTGTAGACCACCTTTACACGTGGCTGTCTAATAGCACACCATGAGCAGGGGCAATGAGACTGTATTATAGTCCCAGCAGATTTATCCGATTAAGGGACTGGCACCATGAGTAACGACAGACATCCAATTGTAGCCCAGTGGTGATGATGAGCTTCGCGATAGATCGTAAGGATATCCCATAACCTTTTCTTTTTTCAAGATTTATTTTAATATATTATCATCATCACCATTATCGTCGTCGTTGTCGTCATTATCATCATCATCATCATCATACTTTAGTTTCTTAGAGAGATGCTTGGTGGTACTGGTAGTTGGTTGATAGGCCTACGTCCCCATATCGAATACTCCACTGGGACTGTGATTTAATCAAAGCAAGAAAGATGCCATAACCTTTTTCATGTGGCTAGGGAGTCTGGTGTCCAGACCTGAGTAGGGTCAAGCTTCTTGAGGGTAGCACCCGTTTCCTCTCCCTCGCTGTTTTACCTTCCCAGTCCCAGAAGAGAGCAGTTACCCATTTACAGCTGGATGAACTGGGGGACTGTGCTGAAGCTAAGGTCACTCATCCAGGTAGTACCTACAACTAATCCTCGACTTCAGGAGGCCTGGTTTGAAAAGCTCCCCGGTCGATGGCCATCGGCAAGTGGATAATGTATGTATGTATGTATGCCTAGGAAGCAGCTTTGCACAGAAAAATACAGTGATGTAGTAATGCAGTACCTAAGCGTTAGTGGTGATAAAAACAACCGTCATGCCTCTAACCAAGTACTCTTAGCATCACTGCAGAGTCAAAAATATTTAGGTCAAAGTCACGGTGTTCTGTCCAAAAGCTGACTCAACATGCAAATGAATAAAAGCTGAGAGAGAGAGAGAGAGAGAGAGAGAGAGAGAGAGAGTTCAGATTCAAGTGGCAGAATTTGTATGGGATAAAATAAATACAGCCGAAATTCAGTACACACACACACACACACACACACACAGAGTATTTTGAATGCTTTTATATGTAAATTTTCTTGATTTTTTGTGTGTGGTGAGGGCGGGATAAAAAAAGTTGTGTAAACAATCTTTTACCCTCAATAAAGATCATTTTGACTTGACTTTACACACACACACACACACCCACCCAACAAAAACAACTGGTATAATTTATGTTTGTCCCTCATGTCCGACGATGACCTCCAAAACAGCAGAGGAGGCAGCTGCTGTTTTGGAAACTGGGCAGAAATTTGATTATAGTGAGATGCCTTGCCCACAGTACATCCCCACTCTCTCGGCCAAGTGGGCATAAGGACAGTCAGTGTTGGAGATGTTCTCCAAAGGCCAACCAGCCCCCAGGCCTGCAGCACATAAGGACTGTGCGAGTCAAGCTGCCCCCAGCATCAATGGTTTAATCAAGAACTGTGATAAAGCCCAGGGCTGACGGCATAATTATGTGATGAAGTTTGATTAGTCAGAGGACTGTGTGTACAAAGAAAGTATAGACTGATGTCATACCACTAATTCAGAACAGTGTCTGGCTGTAGACAGAGCTCTAAGAGTGTTAACAGTTAAACCAGCAGTAACCAGCCTAAGAGAAAGGACAGTGGGTTGTAGGCTACTCTACGCTTTCTATCATAATATATCCGGTGACAACCAGGCTGGACAGATACAGACACCTGCAGTGTTGGTCAGATAGTTTGAGCAACACTCTCAAAATTACATCCATAAAGTGGACGAAGCTCAACTGTGTGGTTCCAGTCTTCCCAAAGAGCCCACAGCACACACTTGCTCTGTCGGTCTGTCTGGTTGGAGTCCTTACCCAAGGCACTAACCACCGTGCCAAGTCGGCTGGTCCCACAATAGGAAACGTAGGGGAGGCAGGCGGTGAGAGAGAGAGAGAGAGAGAGAGAGAGAGAGAGAGTGTGTGTGTGTGTGATGAGAGAGAGAGAGAGAGAGAGGAGAGAGGGAGAGGGGGGGGGGGGGGGGGGGGGGGGGGACCGCAGAAGGAGTGGGAAAAAAAAAGCCCTGGGTCCAACTTGACAGGAGCATAAATTGGGCCTACACTGGGTGTAGCCACGACACAAAAGAGCAACGGTCTGTCAGGCACTTGTCACATTGCACGTTAGCCTAGTCTCTGTATTGCTAATGTCAAACATGTTTTCCAGGAAAACTGTGTGTTTTGTGTCTGGATCCAGTCGCGGACTTGGTGAAAGTATCGCAACGAACTTCGCAGGCAAATTTCCCGAGGGATCAGCTGTCGTTCTGCTGGCAAGAAGGGAAGGTGACTTGGAAATCGTCAAAGATCGTCTGCTGACAAAATCACCCGGCATCACAGTCGTCGTACGCAGCTTCGATCAGAGCAAGCAAGATGCATCGCATTTCGGGGCTGTTTTCACCGAGACATTCAAAGCCCTTAAAGTTCAACCTGCTTATTTTCAGCAAGCTGTTTTCGTCCACAATGCTGCTTGCATACAACCAGTGAAGTACATTCGTAATTTGCCACCCATACAAGATTTGACTCATTACCAGAATACTAATTTTTCGGGTGTTGTTGCTCTGACCACGGAATTTTTAAAATTCTTCCCAGAATCATCAGATTTCAGCAGAGTTGTTATCAACATCAGCTCACTGGCTGCTATGACAACCCTTCAAAAGCTGGGCCATGTATAGTTCAGGTATGAGTATAGAAATATGAAAAAAATAAACCCACCATTTTTCTCCAACACTTTATTGATATGTGCACATAAAGTGTAGTTCATTTATTTATTTTGTTTATTCGTTTGTTTGGAGGACAATGGAATAAGTGCTCAAGAGCTTTTTGACATCCAGTCTCTGTGTGCATGTGATTGTCAATGTTGACTTGTCATCTGTCCCTGCCAGCACAAATGGCCTACTCTTCTGAAAGGTGTAACAGGTTTAAGTGTGAGTAAGGTGATCTGCATGCATTTGCACATGGGGCCTCAGTTTGTATCTCATTGGTAGGACTTTCTGGGGAGTGGAGTCAGCCCTGATGTTAACTCCAGGGGAAAAAATCCCCATGAATGAGCATCTCAATGATGGCTGGAACCTGGACTTGAATCAGAGCCAGAAAATCATGAGTGCAACATGCACTTCACAATGCTTTAATTACCGCGCTATCCTTTTTTCTATAATTTTTCTATATCGTGGTGTGTGTGTGTGTGTGTTTGTTTATTTATTTAACATTTTATTATTTATTTATTTTATTATTTTATATCGAGGATAATGGAATAAGCACTTGTGTGTGTGTGTGTGTGTGTGTGTGTGTGTGTGTGTGTGTATGTGTGTGTGTGTGTGTGTGTGTGTGTGTGTGAAAGAGAGAGAGCTCTAGTTCTTCTAGGGATCTTGAAATAATTATTTTATAAATGCATTGTTTGGTTATTATATAGATGGGAGCATTTCTTATTGTCAATGTTCCTTCACTCATTGCATCCTCTTTGGTGTTTTTTAAAAATAAGTGTTTCAGAGCATATATATATATATATATATATATATATAATATATATATATATATATATATATATATATATACATATACAATAAATGTTTAGATGCATGAAAGAAAAGAAACAAATCCATATAAGATCTGAGAAATAACAATGAAATTCTAAAGAACCAAAACATACCCCAACATCTCATACCCCTGATCAACCCACTAAATCTTATATGTTTTGTTCATTTGTTTTGCGTGATAGTACTATTTAATGATTTTTTTTTTAAAAACCTCAATGATGTTCTCTTTGCAGAAGAAAGTGTATGAAAGAAGTAACCTATCTAGAGACCTTTAGTTTAAATCATAATAAATTTATGTCAGTTCTTATGTGATCTCTTTACCCAGAATTTATTTTGCCCACAGTATAAACATCCATCCATCCATCCATCCATGATCTATCTATTAATCTCTCAATCTATCAATCTATCTATCTACCTACTCTCTCACTGTCTCTCTCTCTCTGTCTCTCACATATCTTGTTTTCTTGTCATGTTTTAATTTTTTGTAACTGATTTTTGTTGTGTGGTTGTGGTATTTGTTTTTTGTGCTTTTCCTTATTTTTCTCACTAAAAAAGTAAGCAGATCGGCAACCCCCTTCATGTATAGGACAATGGCCATTTTGTGAATAAATCTTTCAAGTTCGAGTTTAAGATTGAGTTTTCTCTGTCTCTGTCTCTCTGTCTGTCTGTCTGTCAGTATCAGTGTATGTATATCTATCTATTGAATCTATTCGTGATCATTATTCATAAATAAACTTTGCTTAAAAAACCCAACTATCTGCCTACCTACCTACCTACCTACCTATCTTCACACTTGTCCAGGACTTCCTTGTTTCCATATTTTCAGGGAAGGCAGCCAGGGACATGTTTTTCAAGGTTTTGGCTGCTGAGGAAGAAGGGATTCGTGTTCTGAGCTATGCACCGGGGCCCCTGCAGACTGAAATGACAGAAGTGGTCAAGAATGACTCAGAAGACAAAGGCGTGCGCCAGTGGGCAACAAGTGAGAACTAGCCCTTTGTTGGGAATAAAGAAGTAGTGTGTAATGTGTTGTTGTTGTGCGTTCCCCAGCTTTACACCCTGGGGGTCACCCAGAACATGCAATGACTCGCTCATCCCACCTGGGAATCACTGTGGTAAATATGCTTTTAAATGTCCACAATCAAAAATAACATGACTATTGGTAATCTTCTCCCCACAAATACAGTTTACATCATTCACATACTTTGTCCTGAAAGCATTTAGTTTAAATTTGTACATGAGGGATAACATATTTCTACGATTATACCAACCACAGACTTTGTTAGAAATGAAAGCATTTAAAAAATCTATCACATTGCTTGTACAGCCATTATAAAGACAATAGCCAGAATCATGTGTGTGTGTGTGTGTGTGTGTGTGTGAAAAACAGTATTATATTCAGTATATCATTTTTCATAATGTGTATGAATGAACCGGCCACCACTGTGTTAGGTTACCATCTGGGAATCCAGTGTGCTAACCACAGTACCCTGGTCTTTGCTATCTGTGTGGGCCATATATAATGTAGGAAAAGACTTAGAGATTACACACATCCATGACCTACTTTAGGCCTTTGCCTTGTCCAGCTGATAACGGCCAGTGAACATGACCTTTCCTAAGCTGACTAGTTACTGTGGACATTTTGACCCACCTTCTGTGTGCGGTTTGAACAGAACATGATATATGTTTTAGAGTTTGTTTACAGGTATAATGTGGTTTTGTGCAACTACCCAGCTAGCCCCCCCCCCCCCCCCCCCCCCCCCCCAAAAAAAAAAAGGCAATACATAACAAGAACCTCAATGCTATGAAGTGAAAAACAGAACCTGCCCCCCCACCCCCCACAAAAGTAGACATCAAGTAGAAGAGATAAAATTGTATAAATTACAATCTTGCTTAGGAAACTTGTCAGACCTGGTTTAAGCAGAATTTATTCAAGAAAGTGTCACAAAAAATACAAGCATACCTTGACAGGACAACAAGTAAACTTATAATAGTCCTGTCATATTCACATACATGCACACATTGGGATGTATGGCTTCACATTACAACACATGACATAAATACTATACTAACAGTTACATATATTTATATTTGAATAGTTTAGTAAATTCAATGAAAAAGATTGTTTCGGTTGGATATGTGACATACCAACTAGTCATCTGTTTGAAGTTGTTCAAAAAGATGTATACAAAAATAAAAGATTACAAAAATAGATTAGAAATTCATCAAACCATGATAATAATGATTATAGTAAAAATTATGTAATGATAATAATAATAATGATAATATGTATAATACTGATGGTGATGATGCTAATGATAGCTATGACAAGAAGGAAGAAGTTAAAATGCAGTGGAGGAGGTAGATCAAAAAGGCGAGCAGAGAGACAGAGACAGAGAGAGAGAGAGAGAGAGAGAGAGAAGGGCAAGATTAGGTATGAAGACTGTATGGGGTGTCAACACATCGGTGCACTGCCCATCTTGTAACTCAAACTGCTGTTGGACTGACTATAAACCGAGGCCCCATGTGCGAACGCACACAGAACATCTTGCGCACACGTTAAATCCTGTTCCGCTTTTCGTAAGAGTAGGCCATTGTGTGCCGGTGAGAACAGAAGACAGAATTTACAAAACCGCATACACACGGGGACTGGATGTAAAAAAAGCACATAAGTGCTTTTTCCATATCCTCGATATAAAAATAAAAATAAAAATAAACACTCACATAGATAAAAAATTACAAATGGGATATCCTGTATTACCTTGAGCAAACGAAAATACTCACAGAGGATGAGTGAAAAGGAGAGTCCAAGACAAGGAAATGTGAGACTATTCGGCTATTGTTATTGCTAACTTGTCAGACTTTAAAGAAGAATATCAATATGCCACTGGAAAGGGTTGAGAATGAATGAAAATAGGCTAGATAATGAATAAGAATAGTATTAAGTTCTGTTTGTGTAAACCTCATAAAACAGATAAGAGAGAGAGAGAGAGAGAGAGAGAGAGAGAGAGAGAGAGAGAGAGAGAGAGAGAGTGTCTGTTTTAGAAAAAAAAGCTTAATAATATTGCATGACATTGCTTTTTTCTTTTTAATGGGATGTACAATTAACATTCCTTTACCTTTTTTTAAATTTACAATTAACAATACCATGTTGTCAAGGGGAAGAGAGAAATATACTTTTTCATGAGCACATAAAAATAGATAGATACATATCTATTATACACAGTATGTTCACCAAATTGTGTACAGTTGCTGGACTATGCACATGTAGATATGTTTACTATAATCTGCAGATGCTAAGGCTCAGATGTGCCTGCATCTATAATTACACAGTCTGAACCTTCCCCTTCCAGTATAGTTATTTGAAGTTGTTCTTCACTAACACTACAGACAAATTATATGCATATAATATATATATATCTATATATCTATATATATAATATATATGTGTGTGTGTGTGTGTGTGTGTGTGTGTGTGTGTGTGCTGTTCTACACCTGTGTGTAGCACACACACAGGTGTAGAACAGCACACACACACATGTGGCAAAAATATATGAATTTTGCCTTGCCTATTCACACACACACACACACACACACACACACACACACCCTACACTCACACATGTACACCCTCACAAACACACACACTCACTTCTCACACATATCCACACATAGTATTAATTACATTTCTTTGTTTCCCAGCTAAAGCACCAAGGTTCACCAGTGGTGAGGTTTTGTGTCTGCGACCATATGTCCACCATTAAGGTAACCGCATTCTGACTTTGGGGATGATGTCTAAACATGACACCAGTGTTAAATTTTCAAATTTTCCTCTGAAAGACAATGGGTTTTGACATGTGCCCCAGATGTTTTGCATGCATCACTACCCAGGACCTTAGTTTATGGTCTCATCTGGAGGACTTTCAGGGGAGTGTAGTCAGTGCTGATGTTAATTCCAGGAGAAAAATGTCCTTGAATAGGTGCCTCAGTTGTGGCTTGAACCTACACCATCAGATCACAAGCTCAATGCGCTAACCACTGGGCTGTCCCAGCCAGACATGCCTGATCACACACACACACACGAATCAAGGAAAGAACATAATAAAGTACAAATGGATAAAAGAAAATCCCCCCCCCCCCTCTCTCTCTCTGTCTCTCTCTCTGGTGCATGGGTATTTACAAGGACAGATTGTAAGACTAGGCTCAGCCTAAAATCTTTATCCTTGCATATGAAAACTAATTCATATTCTTTCATTCATTCATTTATTAATTCTCTCTTTCTCCAGAAACTGCAGATGAGAAGAAGCTGCTGACTTGTGATGAGAGCACTGCCAAGCTGATACAGATCCTGGAGAAAAATCAGTTTGAGAGTGGAGCTCATATTGATTACTTTGACGAGATCTGATCAGACGAGACGAACAGGATTATTCCAATGACGGGTGACCTTGATAATGGTATGCAGTTTTTCAGGGAAATTTTTTTTTCTTTAAGTGAAAGGGTAGTTTCAGAGGCCTTTTATTATGAATTGTAGTCAAAGTCTTGCCTTCTTAAATTTTGGTGTTTTGTACTGAAGAGGTAGTTTTAGATGACTTTCATTGTTAGTGATGATCCTACTTTCCTAAATTTTGGTTTCTTTTACTAAAGGAGTAATTCCAGATAACTTTTATTGTAATATTAGGGTCTTTTGTTTTTGTACATTTTGGTTTATTGTACAAAAGGGGTAGTTTTAGACAATTTTTATTGTAAAGTATGGTCCCTGTTTTCTAAAGTTTGGTTTCTTGTGGTAAAAGGGTAGTTTTAAATGACTTTATTATAAACTATGGTTCAGCTTACCTAAACTTCTCTAGTCTATCTTCAAGCCTCCATTTTTCACTCACACAGCGATATAATAATAATAATAATACATGGAACTTATATAGCGCTATATCTTGAAAAGACAAACCAAAGCGCATGCATTCAACCTAATCTTACACAGTCATGCAGTCAATGATAAATGATAAATAGTTTAAACAAACAGATATTTACAAACATAGTGCGCTGCAGACAAAATCTATGAAATAAAATTTCAATAGTCAAATTTGTACAAAAGCACACACACACACACACACTCACTTAGGTCCTATACTTTAGCAGGGTGATAGGACATGGGTTAGTGAGGGTGGGATAGCTCTGATATGAAACAGGAGGGGGGAAATCTTAGGTTTGAAATAAATATGTCTTGAGGCTGGATTTAAAAGTGTCATAACAAGGTTTCTGGCGAAGAGAGAGAGGGAGCTCATTCCAGGTCGATGGACCCGAAATAGAGAAAGAGCGGCGGCCAACAGTGGATTGGTTGAATCTAGGTATTCGTAGGCACAAGGTATCTGCAGTAGAGCGGAGGGAACGTGAAGGAGTGTATAGGTTAAGACATTCACAGAGGTAGGAGGGTGCAGTTTTGTGGAGACATTTGTAACAGAGGGTACTGATCTTATAATCTACTCTCTGTGGCACAGGCAGCCAGTGGAGAGATCGCAAGAGAGGGGTAATGTGCTCAGATTTGTTCTTTCTGAGAACTAGTCGAGCTGCGGAGTTTTGTATATGTTGAAGGGAGTGGATAGATGATGCTGGCAGACCAGACAAAAGAGAATTACAATAGTCCAGACGTGAAAGAATGAGAGAAGTGACAGTTTGGCTGTTGCATCGGTGGACAGGTACTTTCGAATTGCACTAATACGCCGTAATTGATAGTTAGATAGATAGATTGATATGTCTACATGGAGTATACATGTTGTAGCATTCAGTCACAGGCAGATGTCTGCACATAGTGGTTGATTATTATTACCTCACCTCCCACTCCTGACCTAAATCCCATTAACAATTACTGTCAGTGCATGCAGCAGCAAAGGGGTTCCGATATGAGCTTGTTGTTAAACATGAACATTATCAAATATGTCAGTTCCCCAAAGTCAGAATGCGGCTACCTTTAATGGTGGGCAAAACCAGTCTCATATACAACATCTTGTCATTGGTGAACCCCAGAGCTGTACCTGACGAATGAAAAATAAACTTCAGTGATGAGCCTCATAGCATTGTTCATTCGTTATTGTTGTTATTGGCGTCTCCCAGCTTCACACCCTGTGGGTCACCCAGAACATGCACCCTGTCTCACTCATCACACCTGGGAGTCGCTGTGAGACTGTCAGTAGGACCTACAGGCTAGGTGAGAAGTTTGTGTGTATGTTTGCACCTTGCTATACAGGCAGTCATGCTCCAAACTCAGAGTTGTTCAAATCTCAGCAGCCCCTGGTAGATCAAAGATATGGCGCTTTTTTCAGTCTCTCAGATCACCTGTGTGCAGATCTGCTAGTGCCTTGATTTCCCTAATCTGTGGACATAGTACAGGATGAGATGAGTACATAAGGGAATCCTGTAGTTTGTCAAGAGTCATGGAAAATGAAAATACCCAGCAAGCATCAGTGATGACAGACATAAGCAGATTGATGTTGATTGTGTACACAATTTTGTTGTTTTAATATATTGTTCTTCTGTTGCAATTGTTGTTGATAATTTGGCTAAAAAGAGTGTTGGTTGTTAATTGCTGTTATACATTTTTATCCTGTTGCAATATACTTATAAAGAAGAAGATCCTGTTGCAATATACTTGTAACAGAAGTCTGAGGTCTTCATTTTAGTTATGTTTATCTGAAAGCAGCACAGTATAGTGGACTGGTTGCTGTACATGTGTATACTTCTTTTTAAATGGAGTTTGTCGATTGTGTTTGTACAGTGTACAGCACGTTGCCTGATGCGTATTCCTGAGCAATACAATACCTGATTTTTTGTGTTCTTGTGAATAGGATTTTTCCCATCACCGTTTAAAAAAAAAAAAGTCATCATCAAGGCTGGTATATTATATAATTGGACAAGAAGAGCATATCCACTGCATATTTTGTTTTGTTTTGAATTGATTTGTTTGCTTGTTTCATGTACTTTTGTTGCAAATCAGGATACTACTATGTGGTATATTGGTGCAGTTTAATATTTTTCATGTGCTTTACAAATGCAAGTGAGCTTGCATCAGTGTTTTTGTGTGTGTGTGTTTCTCTGAAGTTGCAGTATGGATGCCTATATGGCAAGGTAATGAGAAAATAATGGCCCAATCCCTTTTCTGTTCAATCCATGTATATTGTATGTGCTGCTTTGTTTTTATTGCAAATTGTTATTGCTGCCATTCTACATCTTAATGGGTGTCATGTATTATTTTGTTTAAAAAAAATTGTTTTACTGACTTTTTCCCTTACTGTTGATCGGAAATAACATCTGTTGCATGCGACCAAATCTAATTATAAAACAGGAACATTGAATACACTATATTCAGCAACTTGATGTGGCGTGAACACACAAAAAATCATAATAACTGAAATACACTCCATGTGACAGGTGTTTTTCATTTCCATATTTGTTCAAACCTTTTTATCTTTCCCTTTTTTCCTTTATTTTGTTTTTTCAACCATGTGCTCAGTGACAGATTATTTAGACATCAAGCGTGTAATTTTGATGATCAGAATTTGTAGTGATTCAGATGCTTAGCAAAAGCTGATAATTATGTAATTTATTCATATGTTTGGCAATAATTCATAATCATTCAGATGCTTATCGATTATTTAGAATTATTCAGATGCTTAGTGATAATGATTATTCAGATGCTTAGGCAACAGATATTCAGATGCTGATGATTTAAAAAAAAATATTAATCAAATGACCACTACCAGTTTATAGCTGTTCACATGTATTTTAGATTGTCTATGTCTGTGATATATTATTTGTGATGGTATCAAATTTGTTAAATATCAACTTCACAGGATAAACTCCTTAATTTTGAGCAGTTGTTTAAGTTGATATTTTATTTTTCTTCCATGCATTTTCCTCCATTTATCTCTGTGTGTGTGCGTGTGCGTACATACGTGCTTGCCTGTGTGCACGTGTGCATGCATGCATAGATGTGAGTGTGTGTGTGGTACATACTTGCTTATAATTGTGTTTAAAAGCACTCAGATTATTTGAGCATTTGTTTATTTTCAATAAAGAGGGTATCATTTTATTGCTTTGGAAAGTATTCTTCAGTGGACTCTACGGAAGTGGTTTGTTTTGTTAACAATGAATATCTGTGTACAGGTGAAACTGCAGTCTTTGAACTTATTTGTTCCTGAAAGCTTGTGTCAGCAGGCTTGTTGGTGTTGTTGTTGTGTGTATTTATTTATTTATCATTTCCTTTCAAGGATAATGGAATAAGCTTTCATATGCTTTTTATTTTATTTTATTTTACATCCAGTCCCCGTGTGTGCATGTGTGCGTGCATGTGTGTGTGTGTTTAATTTGTAAAAAATGTAGAGCACTGTCTCAAGACCAAATATTTTTAGAGCACTACATCAAGACAATCATCCTTGATGCCTTTGATTTTCTTGATATTTTGAGTGTGTTCTGTGCCCATTACATTCTTTCTGGTTTATCTTCACATGAGAAAGACTGATGGCCAAAATTCCTCCAGACAGGTTATTAGTTATTACAGTTTACAACTTGCAGGCTTTAAATCTGTTTTAAAAATAATTTTCAGTCAAGAAAAGAGACCCAGAGATAAAATAATAAAGTATGCAATGAGAAGAAACGAGACTTTGAACTTTGGAAGAGTGTAATCCTGATTTAACGTTATTTTGTCTAGTTTCTTGGTAGTGCTTGTACACTAGTACTCCCACCCCCCCCTCCCCACGAAATTTTTTTTATATAAAATGGAGTACTTCATGCTCAATGTCCTTCAGATGAGACTATAAACCAAGGCCCCATGTTCGAACGCATGCAGAACATCTTGCGCACATGTTAAATCCTGTTCCGCTTTTCGGAAGAGTAGGCCATTGTGTGCCGGTGGAAACAGACGACAAAATTGACAAAACTGCATACACACAGGGACTGGATGTAATAAAGCACATGAGTGCTTATTCCATTATCCTCGAGATAAAAGAATAAATAAAATAAAATAAATAAATGTGACACCAAACAGAACAGAAATGTACCATTGTGGCAACATGTGTGCATGGACATATCTATGTTATAAAACACTGGTTTACACCCATTTCCCTGGACCAGGCCAAAAGCTTTGTTAGTTATTGATACGTGGGGAGGAGGTGGGATAGCCTAGTGGTTAGAGCACTACATTTGTGATCTGATGGTCTGGGTTTGAGCCACCGCTGAGGCGCCTGTTCAAGGGAATTTTTCCCCTGAAGTTAACATCAGTACTGACTCCACTCTCCCAAACGCTGCAGTCTTTGAACTTATTTGTTCCTGAAAGCCTTTCCATTTTTGTTGTGTGAGGGGGAGAGAGAGAGAGAGAGCAAAGAGAGAGAGAGAGAGAGAGCAAAGAGAGGAGAGAGAGAGAGAGGAGAGAAAGAGAGAGAGAGAGAGAGAGAGAGTAAGTAAATCTAAATACCCTTACACATTCCCTGCTGAGCTGTTGATGCCTACTTCACAATGGAGAAGGATATAACATGAGTATGAACACAAAAAAGACAGGTGTCTCTTGGTCCCAAACAATTTATCAATATTTTAAAAAATACTTTTGCACTACATACACAAACATTAAGTACACTTCTCACTAATCCCATTCATAAACCTATAATTAAAACCAAAAAAATATATACCTTGTTTGTGTACTACGTAGTTTTAAAGCAGTCAGGTATTATTTTGCATATATACCTTAAAAATCAGGCGTGAAGTTGATTGTGCATAGATACTTATTGTAAACATATTCAACATTAAAAACATTCCTATTTACACACTTCCCAGTAAAGAACAGACCTTTAGCAGTAAAAAAAAAAAAAAAGTAAGTCGAGATGTATCCAGCATAGCAGCAACACAGGGCAAGAACAAACATAACAAAGTCATGATAAAAGCATTTTGATGAATGAACTGTTCACATCACCAGGTTTTGAAGTCGACACTCATTTGCAAAACCCTGTTCACACCTATATCCTAAAATCTTGCTGTTCCATTCTTCCAACAAACAAAAACGTAACATTTCTTGAGAAAACCAGGAAAAGAACTACCTGATTCTGCCATCTGTTTTTGGTAATCTAGATCCACAGGTAACACACTTGTCTGAAAAACGAGAGATCTGAGGTTCAAACTCCCTACCTAGAGTAAACTTTTCTTCCCATCCACTAGACCCTAAGGGCTGATCTGAGTCCAGGTTTCTCCAGCTGTAATGATAAACAGAGATCCTGTGTGGAAAACGTGTTTAGCATACAAAACAACCTTATGAACCAACATAATTTTATCACTAACAACATTTTTGTAGAAAAACCTACTCTGGTAGGTCTATAAAATACACTTGACGCCAAACAAACAACAAACTGTTGTACAAAAATCCACTCTGATTAAATTAAAAGTAAAAAAGAAAAAGACATGAAGACGAAAAAAGATGATAGATAAAATGGGATGGTACTGTACTACAACAAAAAGGGGGTACTCTATGAACTGATTGTCACTGAACTAAAAAAAAAAATCATATTCTATGACAAATAAAACTGTTTTGTTCAAGTCAGTTTCCCATAACAAGAATAAGATATAAACATCAGGAAAAAATATAAGTGAAGCTGGTTCTGTTGCCCACTCATCTATAGCTTTCACCATTTCTGTTTTCATCTCCTCTCTTTGCATAAAAGCCAAGCCATTCAAATAAACACATATTTTAAAGGAATTCAACAATCAAAATATTGTCTCTTTGAGATAATTTGTGATACATGCACAATAACTGCTTGCCAACAGTCTTATCAGAAGACATAGTGTCTTGCCCCAGATAATGTATTTGTATTACAAAAAAAAGTCTTACTTACACTCTATCATGGTAGTATTTTAATAGGTATTTTCCAGTTTTGCACATGCAATCATGTTGATTTCAATTGAGCCAATTTAGGCACATGCGGTAAATACAACACATCAATTCAGATAAAACAAAGTCACAATCACCCAACCATTCTGTGTAGACCTCTATAAACACACCACAACACACACGGCAGTGAGTGCATCACAAAAATGTGCATAGCTGCAAAACTTTCAGATACAAAACATAGCAACATCCACATCAAGACTATAAAAGAGCTCAGGTCAACTTTGGTACAGACTGAGCTGCTTACTTTATCATACATTTCAGCTGTAACAGATGAAGTCAGATAGCCGAGATAATGTTATTATTGTTGTTACTATCATCATTATTTATACGCAATATGTAATCCTGATGATTTAGACTTCATCACATGCAGCAGTTGTCATTAATTCTTCCACTTCAGCATTTGGCTTTTCATTGTCTCCCTTTTCTGCCATTCATACTGATAACCTTTCATTTCAAAACAACAGGAATGTTTTGCAGGATCACAAAAATGGAAAATACACTGACAGAAATGAAAACAATCCCAAAATTTTGAAAGGGGGGTGGGGCAGGGGGCAGAATCAACATGTTATCACATACACTTAGAAATATAAGATAAACAGACATTTTCAAACAGACAGACAAAACAGAGATGGACAGACAGATGGATAACATTTTTTAAAAAAAAGATCCACACATGAGTGTTTGTACATACAGTCAACTATAGAGGTTGATAAAGTTCAACCTAGCACTTACGATGGCTGTAGGTATATAACTATAGTTGACTATTGTGGTTGATAAAGTCCAACCTAGCACTTAGGGTGGCTTGGGGGAGGAGGGGTGATATGTATGAATATATATGGAAATATGATTATGGTCAACTGTTATGGCTGATAAAGTTCAACCTAGCACTTGGGATCTCAGGCCAGGGTTAAAATAAATACACTGTGTGACAGTAGTCAGAACCCTGCAATGATCCACTCTGTGTGTGGTAGAAGACAGGAAAGGAGAATGCAGGTTACACTTCTTCGCCACTAATGAGGGTCTATATGGCACCACGTGTTTATTTTGGCTGACAATATGGGCATCTGAGAAAAGTTGTGGGGAGCAACCAAAACCCTGAGAAAGTTGGCAGACTTCACCCAAAGGATTGTGGCCAGGGCATCGGAAAAAAAAGGGAAGTTTAAAAAAAAAATGCATAGTCTAGCGTCTGAATTTCCAAATGTATGACATGGGAAACAAAGACAACCACAGTGAACCAGATCATACAAATAATTATCGTCTATAAAGATCAGAAATGGTGTGACATGATGTAAAACCAGACAGGAGACAAAGCACATAAATAAAAAAAAAAACACCAAACAAACAAACCCATCTCTATATAAAAACAAGAAATGGAATCTAAGAGAAGACCAGATAAAACAGCTCAGTGTTTTATGTCTCTAGCATGTGACTAGGTGAATGACAGAATTATGGCAATTCACACACAAGCGTCTATGAACAATGCTAAGTGAGAAGTTACACTTTATGGAATCAAGGCTATACTTATGACACGATAATGACAGAAATCCGTGAACTACTGCTGCTGTTTGACAGCTTGCAAAGAACTCCTGAACAAAACATATTTCGCAGCGTAAGTTTTAGAATATACTTCTGGCTTGAAGCCCAGCCAACCACAGTAAGCCATAACAGAAATTTAGACCTTTAATACTGAAAAAAAAAAGAAAGAAAAGAGACTGAAAATGAGACATGAAATGGTCAAGCAGTTTGGTTATGAACACTGACAGCAGGTCTGAGAGAGAGACGAAAAAAAGATGGGTAGGTTTTACATCACAAGGAACAGTGACAAACTGGAAATGATTGTTTTCCTCCAAATTTGCCTCTGGCTAATATAGGTATTGTGTTGGACCCATTTTCCATTTTTGACTGTAGAGCAGACTTCACGGATATGACTGCTATGGTCTGATCTGGCACAATGGTAAATGGCAAACACTGAATTATTCTGAATCTCCCTAAAGCAGTTATAAATGTTTAAACTATGAGACACATTGAATGATAAAAAAACCTCTGTCTTTTAAGATCAGATTCAAATCTAAAACCAACCAAAATTTAAAATAATTAAAAAAATCTAAAAGCATGATCACATCTAAAAGCGTTCAAACAATAACTTCTCTTTAATGCAAGAAAAAGATATGAGAATAATCAATGGGAAAGAAAAACTCACAGCAAACCAATCACTTCTTCACACTCTGTGATCAATCTCTTCTTCACCCACAACTGACACATACTCGGAATGCTCTCAGTGCATATCATACCTCGCCCACTCAGTCTCTGAATGAGCTCTGTAAGAATTTTTTGCTGGTTTACCATTGAGGATTGGCACATCAATAAAGCTGACAGTGCACAGTGTGGCATTGGTAATGGAGCATGGAGAATGCTCCAGCTCCATCATAAAAATCTGGTTGGTTCCAGAAGTTTTGAAGGCAGGTGATGGTACATAGAGCGTAACCTGAGGGCCCTCTTCTGGCCAGTAACGACCCAGGTTGAATTCGTTCACAAAAGCTTGACCCTGAAATGCAGATTGGGGAAGGTCTCGTTCAAGTCATAATGAACAATTCGAGGTTTGAAATACAGTGATTGGCTCTGAATTCCTGTTTTAAGATTTGCTGTCACTGCAAAGCAGGTGAAAAGAAAAGAAAGGAAAAAAAAACCCACCCTACTCTCAGCACCAACAGTAACAACAAAACTACCAAATCCCCTAAGACTTGTTTGGTTTGGTCCAACTTGGACATTAAATTGACATCAGATAAATGTCTTAATATCTGACATTGAAAAAATGTCTAATAACTGACACTGAATAAATGCTTCAATATTTGACTCTAAATGTCTAAATAAGCATCTTTATACCCCAAATCAGATATCAGGCACTGGACAAATATTTCATATTCCACCTTGAATGAATGTTCAATTTCCATCATTACAGAGTGACTTCAGTATCTAACGGACATCTCAGTATCTAACACTGAACAAAGATCTCAAGCCCAGACTTGCTCTCACCTTGACCCAGGGGCGCATGTCGAGGAAGGTGTCCAAGGGCTGCTCGTTCCGGACCCAAAGGACACTTTGCCCGTGTAGATGGACGGTGTGGACAGCCTGCCCGACACTCGAGGCATTGACCTGTTCAATGTTCACCATCGTTACTGTGTTTTTCTTTTAATTATGAAGGCATATTCAAGGAAAACACCAACATAAACATTCCATGAACCACTGTACAAATATAGAAGTGACAGACTGGGATGAGTAACTCCCACCATAAAAATGTGTTTTAGCATATTAATATATATATACATGCATACTGTGATTACTTAAGCTCACATACTGCACACAGGTAGGTAAGAATGCACTTTTGTGTGTGAGTGTGTGCATGCACACATGCACGCACGCACACACACACACGCGCACACACACACACCATCTTTCTTTTCAAACCACAAAAATAATTTGTGGCAGTCTCCTTTGTGAGTTTTGTTTCAGCTAAAAAGGTTCCATATGTAGGAAGTTCCAGACTGGGAACTTTGTAGGTCTGATTTTACAACATGCTTCTACAAACTCTGCTAATATTTGAAAAAAAGAAAGTTTAAAAGTATTCACTCGGAAAAGCTTTTCAAAACACATGACATCTTTATACATCTGTCATGGACACACACATCTTCCACCATTACTAACCACAGCAACGGACATTAGTGGTTATGGTCTGAACTTCACACTTCAGTACCAAGATTTATTAGGCCTTTAACTTTACATTAGAAGATCCTAGTGAGTTAAGATGTAACACGTCATGCAAGTTAGTACTATTAGTAAGGCAAACTCTCTTATGTCTACATGCTTGCACATAACATTCTACTCTCACATTACCAGAAGCACATTTCAAGTGAACCTTCGATAAGCAACAGTAGAAGAAAATACTATGTACGGATCATTCCTAGAAAGAGAGAATAGCTTCTTCATCAGATTGGTCTCATTTACCAAAACACTATGACTCCACCAACTAGAGTCTCTATGGCACACACAGTAGTTAGCTTACTGCACTGATAGACAGGGAACTGGATTTCCATTCCCTACCACAGGCATGTTTATTTTCTTGGATAATTTGGACTTTACTTGACAGCTACCAGAGTCGAGTGCTGTTTGGGCTTGATGGGAAAAGCAAATGAATGGCAAATGGAGAAAAACAGGTCACAACGCAGGTCATACCTAGAGGGCGCCACATGCTGCATGTTTTCCAGGTGAATGCGGTAGATCTCCCACCCTGTCACAAGTTCTCCACCCAAGGTCACATTGTAGATCAGGCCCTGATGAAAAGAGTGAGACACACCATAGACTAAACAATCAACACCTTGTGAATATGCACAGAAATGCCTGTTGTAAAGAGTGATTAAAAAAAAAACTGTACCCTAAACAATCAGCAATTTGTAAACACGTGAAGAACAAGGAGAGAAAGAAAGATGACAAAATTGGATGCGCTGGGTCTGACTTGTCAGGCATTTATCGGCAGCGCAATGCATTTTCGCTCATACGACAGACAACTATTGTTGTCTGAGTGTTTTCATGAAGAATAAGAAGAAAAAGAAAGACAATATCCTGAAAATAAATGTGAAGATTCGTCAGTGAACAGAGGAGAAACAAAAAGGTTATGGATAAAGAGTTCACGAATAAAGCTTCATCTAAAGCAAAAAAAGAAAACCAACCAGTCAGTCATCACATCTTTACGCTCATAGCCTTGCTTAAGCCATATACCTGTCATGCATGCACAAGGAGTACTTAGCAAATCACTCAAACTTTCCTGAAAAAAAAAGCAAATGACATGAAACAAAATACACAGGCCTTCTGTGGTCTGGGAAGCAGGGGGTTGCTTGGTTGTGAGGGTTGGTTGATTGAGTCCCTAAACTGGATAACTCCACTGGGACTCTAATATAATCAAAGAAAGAAAGAAAGATTTGGGAGACGCCTAATCAACTTGGTTACCAACACAATGATGAAAATGAAAATGATACCGACAACAACAAAAACAACAGTAACAACTACAACAGCAGCAGCAAGAGCTGCAACAGCACCAGGTTAGGTTGATTGTTTGAAAGTCCCAGTGGAGTTACCTGATTTAAGGACAGGAACTCTAAAGAAACCAGATCTATCTACCTCATGCAACCAATGTTTTCCACAAAGATGTCCAGGTCCTTAACAACAACAACAACAACAACACTGACAACAACAACAACAACAACACTGCTTTCCTGACCAGTGTCCACTCACTTTGGTCATGAAGTTCATGGCGGTGTTGAAGCCCACACGGCCGGTGTTTTCCACAAAGATGTCCAGGTACTGGCCAGCTTTGCCAGTGACGTTCAGCTCCACCACGTCCTCCCTGTACAGCATACCCTGGGGAAGCTGTCCACACAATGCCAACACGCTGCCTACATCTTCACTTTCACTGGGCAAACTCATGAGAACATACAGTGTGTTTTTATTACAATGTGTGTGGGTTGTAGACTGTGTGATTGAGTGATGGTGTGTCTGTGCTTGTAAGTGAGAAAGGGAGAGGGAGGGAGGGAGGGAGAGAGATAGATAGATAGTGTGTGTGTGTGTGAAGTTGATGTGGGGGTTGCGAGTACAACTGTCATTTAAAGCATGGCTCTCAGTTTTTTTCCCGAGTTGATAAAAGAACAGTTTCTTACAATATTCTGCTTGGTCACTGTTTTCATCATCTTACAGCATTTTTTGTTATGAAGTTATCTCTATTCACACTGTTACTCTGATTCTTCTGAAACAGCTTTCTATGTAAAGACAAGGCAATGAATAAAAGGGCAATGTTACATTGATTATTTTACAATTCTTTGTGTTTTTTGGTGTGTGGTTTTTTTTTAATGGAAAGGCATGCATAGAAGTTGATCAGCAGAAGACAGAAACACAGACAGATATATGTGAAAAAGAAATGGCCTGTGGAAGTTGATCAGCAAAAGACAGAAACAGAGACAGACGGACAGACAGATGTGAAAAAGAAGTGGCCTGTACCTGATCCACCATCACGTAGCCTCTGTCTCTCACTCCAGCAGTAATGAGCGGTGCTCCGGTGACATCGTTTTTCAGTTTGTGGCGATACAGGATGAAACCATAATACTGAAACAACAAAGCATCATTCTGGAGCTTGTACATCATCAGCATACAGACAACAAACAAGAGGTGTCACTTTCCTCCCCCCAAAAAGTGTCACTTTCAACCTCAGATAATGCAGTAAAAGAACAAGTTTCATCCATGACTCTTGCCACAAACATTAACTGGATTAATTTATGGAAAACAGCAATCCAGACAAATACCTGAAGAGTGTCCCTCTTCCTTTCATTTGGGTCTAAATTTACTTGATGAGGATTTTCATCCTAGAAAAGTGAGAGAGGAAGAGAGGGAGTAACTGTAACTGTCTTTCTTTGTGTGTGTGTGTGTGTGTGTGTGTGTGTGTGTGTGTGTGTGTGTGTGTGTGTGTGAGAGAGTATGTGCGTATGTGTGTGACATAACTTTGTAATTGTTTAGTGCATGAGCAAAAAGAGAAAAAGTAAGATGGAAAATGAAATGAAGCTAGTGTTTAAGCTAAATCAGACATACAAATGGAGTGTACCATCTTTTACCAGCATACTTTACGTCAAATGGGTGATCAGTTATTCTATAAACATAAAAAATGACAAAGAGTCCTTGCATGGCTTGGTGACATTTACATCAATCAGAATCAATTCTACTTGATAAACTCCCTGCCCTCAATAAAAGAAGCATACACACTCACTACAAACACACACACACACACGCACACCACACACACACACAAAGACACCCACACACACACCCTCACCCCCCACCCCCACTCCCCTACGCACATATATCACATGCCACAGAGAAAGACAGAAACAACTATCATGCTGACAACAGACGGACAAAAGACAGATCTCTGTATTGCAGACTGTAACTCACATGTTTGACCTCCTCCATAGACAGGGGGTACACAGAGGTCACAGGCCCCTCAGGACACAATGTGGCCAAGGCATCCTGAATTGTGGACACCTGCCCCCCCACAGATAAACAACAACAACATCACCACAGATACATGGAGGCATTTCATAATACCAAACTATCATACTGAAATAACAAAAAACAACACACAAAAAAGGATGGAGAAATCATCGCTTAAAAAATGTTAGAAACAACTTGGGTTTTTCTCTTTTCAAATAGTAAAGTGTATTAAGAACATATTCCTTATTTATGTAATGAGTGTATTCTTACATACTCTGATGACAGAGAATGCCTGGATTGTTCAAGCCAACTCATACACACACACACACACACACACACGCGACGTACGCGCGCGCACACACACACACACATAAGCACACACACACACACACATAAGCACACACACACGCACGCACACACACACACACACACTCACCACATGCATGCACACACACATACACACACACTCAAACACACAACACACATGTACATTTGGCTCTCTTCCAGGGACACCTCTGTTTTGTGTAGGTATTAAATACATGCTGTGAAGAGAGTTTCAACCTGTAGAGCTCACTTGGAAGTGTTGGTCTCAGACAGCTACTTACTTAAAAGCCAAGCTATGGGACAAAAAAACCAAAACGATGGAATCTCTAAGACCTCTCTTTCTTTAACAATCGCTGCTCATGATCCATACTCACAAATGTCATTGCCTGACGTCCGTAGTTGCCTTTGGGTGAAATGGGAGGGATGGGACTAGGGGGCAGTTCACGATACTGCAACAACAAGAATAATAACAAATCTCTAGAGATCAACTGTATGGTTTGGGTGATAAACACACACACACATACACACACACACACACACACTCATGGGCACAAATGCATGCAGGCATACATTCATGTATACATTCTGCATACACACACAAGTACAAACACAGTTCAGGCACATAATGCTATAAGGTAAGGAGTATATCTAGCATAACTGCTTACAATGATTCAAACCAAACAAGTTCAACCACTTGTTATTATAAGCATCTGTAAAGTGATATCATTACGTTAAATTTCCATTATCTTTTGATCTTCCTTGCATGTATGAGTACATGATTTACACAGCACATACAAATCTTCAGGTTCAAAGATGAGATCACATCACACTCTTTTTCTGCACTGCCTTGAAGACAACTGGGTCAAAACACAGGAAATGCTTAACAATTTTTTGTATCTTGCAATGTAGCCAAAATGACCCATTCATACAGTTCTTTCTTCTTTCTTTCATGAGTACTCCATGGCAGATCTTATTGTCCACCATGACAAAAAAAGAATGCATTTTTACAGAGGTAAAAGTGTCCCATAACCCGTGTGGTCATAGGGAAGTGAGGCTTCAGAGACGTCAACTGCTCAAGGGGCCAGCATATTGAAGACGGTGCCCATCTCCTCTCCCTTGCTGCTTCACCTTCCCTGACCCTAAAGTGGAAGGAACCCATTTACAGCTGTAAATGAGGAAGAGGAAGAATTTTACAGAAGAAGAAGAGATAGTACGATGGAATTTAAATTTCATGATAATGCTCAAGATTGACTGGCAACCAATGCAGTTTTTTTTAATGAAGTGATGTCACATGGCCATACTCTAAAAGCAAGACAGTGGCTGTTCAGACACAACGGCTCAACCGATAATATGCTCACTCTGATAAAATACCTTTGAAATAATGTCCCTGATTGCCAAATATTTTGGAGTGATGTCCCCTGATTCATTCAGTGGAGCATCATAATCATAACTGGTGGGCACTGGCATGTAAGGTGGGTCATTGGCGCCATTAGTGTAGTTAAAATTGGTCCCTCCTTCAAACATATACCTGCAAAAAAAAACATTTCGTCAGCTTCATAGGTTTTTTTGTTGTACCTGATTTCTTTTCTTTCTCCCCCTTTCTGTCTTTGTTTTCATGAAAAAAAGTTTTCTGTGATCAACAGCAACCCATCCCCGAAAAAAACAAACCAATCAACCCACAAATACCCCCCCCCCCCCCCCACAAAAAACCCACTCAACCACAAACCAAACTGAAATAATACACCTCCTACCCCATCCCAAATAAAATCAAAAATATAGCCAATCAAAAGACTTAAGTTTTTCTATTTTGTTACTGGAGAAAATGCTCATGCACCCCCCCCCCCCCCCTCCACACACACACATTATTTTAATTTAATTAATTTTTGTATTCATTTGTTTTTCTAGGTGGGGATTTTTATGATCTCCCAGGTCAACTTCAAGTGCAGACCTGCCAGTCTCTTAATTTCCTTCATGTATATACACATATGCAGAAGATCAAATATATACGTTCAAGATCCCATAGTTCATGTCAGCATTCGAGGGTTATGGAAACATGAACAAACCGAAGTTGGAATGCAGCTACCTTCATGGTGGGCAAGAATGGTCACATACACAAAATCTCACCACTGGTGAACCTTGGAGCTCTAGCCAAGGAACAAACAAACCCCAAACAACCCCCCTCCCCCCCAAAAAAAAACAACCACAAAAACACCCCCAAAAAAACAACAAACCAACCTGACACAAAGAGTGAAGATCACAACAATTCTAACATCACCAATACCGCAACACAAACAACACAAAAAACACAACAAGCAAGTCACTGACATGTTGACATTGGCTCCATAGGCCAGCAGAGCGTCCAGGGACTTGGCAAAGGCGATGGTGTCCACATGGGCGTGAGCGTGGCCCCAGTGGTCCAGCCAGCCGGTGTAGAACTCCGAGTTCACCTGCACAACGCACACTGTCCTGCGTCAGCTTTTCCTCATCTGCTTCTCAAGTTTTGATCCTCAGATAACAGTCACCATAGCTTAGCTTTGTTGTTGTTGTTGTTGTTGTGTATACAACTTGCCTTTCTTCATTTAATTCATTCATATTCAACATTTTAAATTTCTTTCAGAGTGACTAGAAATGTTATGTTTTTCTCGAACACAACTTGAAAATCATTTAGGCCTGTTTTCTATACATACTTTTTGAATTCAGCTTTGTTTATGAGTAAATGTTACTTTTACACATGTCTATTTCTCCGTTACAGATTTTGTGAAGAAGCAAAAAATTATTGCCCATTCCCCTCCCCACCATACATCACGGGTCTGATGGATTCACACTTAAGAACAAAAGTGCCACTGACACTCTTTATAGATCTGGCCGAAGAAAATGTTCCAAAGCATTACTTTCAAAATTCATGCACCAGAAGACAGACCCATCACACAGGAATAAGTGGGTGCATAACAAAGTACAGTGAAGGCTAAATTGTCACTGCTACACAACTCACCAAAGGCCCCTTTGGCTCAAAGTGTCTCTGAACGCTGAACCTGCTGGCAGGGTCCTCTGTAACAAAGCCACAATCATTAACTTTTAACATTCAATAGAAATCTGTAGTACTATAGTATTTGCAGAGAAGTTGAGTGAGTGAGTGAGTGAGTGTGTGTGTGTGTGTGTGTGTGTGTGCGGTTGGTGTGTGCGTGTGTGTTTGCATGTGATGGTGTGTATGGCAAAATCATAAACACTTACAGACATACAGAAACACACTCATGCACGCACAACCCCCCCCCCCCCCCCAGTCTCACACACACACACACTCACACAAACATACTCCCCACAGCACAGCACAACACACAAGCCTTACCTGTGATACCAAAATCGATGGTGGAATATGCCCCATCAGTTCTGCCACACTCCACATACCCAATGCCAGACCCGTCAGTGGTGTAGATGATAATGTTGTCACCAAGCATAGTGCGCGTTTTTTTGTATAAATATTGCATGTAGTTGTGATCACAAGCAAAGTAACTGCCGTATTCATTTTCGATCTGAAACATACATTATATACTGTATGTCACTTTACAAAGGATAATGCAATGTGACGGTATGGTTTACAATGAGGAAAATCTGTATACTTGCCTGTTTTAGGAAAAATATAAGCAGAAGTTCATATTACACATCTGACTACATCTAAACATTCACAACAGGCAAAAAAGTTAATTTGTGATATGCATATCATACACATATTTGTGCCGAAGTACAGAAGAACCTCTCTCTCCCTCCCTCTCTTACACACATGCCTTCACACACACACATGCACATACACATGCACACACACATGCACACACATGCACTCACACACACACACACACACACACACACACACACACACACACACACACACACACACACACACACACACACAGAGAACAAAACACACTCGAATATGAAGTAAAGTAACAAGTGTAAAATAACTTTACATAATTAAATATACATAAATTAAGTCATCTCATCTCATCTAATCTCACCTCACATCACCTCACTTTCTCTCTCTCTCTCTCTCTCTCTCTCTCTCTCTCTCTCTCTCTCTCTCTTCTCTGTTTGAATTCTCACCTGCACCATAACAACAGGTCCTCCATATTCATACAGGTAAGGTTTGATCACAGTCAGCAGTTTGGTGAACCAGATATCCACACGGGACATGTAAGCTGTGAGTGAAAGTCATAAAACTGTGATCAACTGCATATATATGCATGTACATGTGCTAATTTTGAACAGACAAACACACACAGACATACAGGCAAACATGCCATTTAGACTTGCACATGTATGTATGCACTTGCACACAGTGACATACATATGGTGATATACTCACAATCATACACACACAGTAGCACAATATAGATATATCTCTCTCTTACACACACACACACACAAAACACGAGACTGTCATTCTTGACAAAACCAAAAACACTCACAAGGATCAGACGTGCGTAAAATCATGTCCTTGTTTTGTGTCAGCAGCCAGGCAGGGAACCCTCCCTTCATAAAGAAAACAATGTCAGTTTTGTATGAAAACATATGAATGAGGCACACAATTACACTAAGATCTAGGGAGGGGGTGAGATAACTAGTGGTTACAGCATAGAGCTTGTGATGCCACAGTGCAGGTTCAAGCCACCACTGAGAAGCCCGTTTGCTAGAATTTTCCCCTGGATTTACAATCAGGCCAATACCACAACCCTGAAAATCCTTCAGATGAGACTATAATCTGAGGTTGTGTATGAATACACATAAATACACCCACCGAAATCCATCCCCCGCTTACCCCAAACCACCACCACCTACACTCTACTATGTAGCAACACCACTGGTGATTCAAGTACATCCATGCATCCTCCATTCAACTCATATACAAACCCATTGACATTTACTTTTCATCTCTCTCCCCTTCCCAATAGCCTAACATCACTTTTAAGAGGACTATACAATACTCACAGAATGAACACTAACACACACTCACACAAGTCAGTTTTATTATTATTGGTTATGGTAATAATATAGTTTTATATTACTGATCACGTTTTTGTTCCTAGATAGATGGCTTGATGAAAAAAAGCAAATGCATTGCTTATTCAATGTACTATCTGGAAATAAAAATTTGACTTTACTTGACAATCATGACAATGCAACACACCAAAAGTATATACATGTACTCACAAAATGGAGACTAGCACACAATGCCCCACACCGAAAACAATATAATTATACTCACAAACTCCCACTCCCCACAGATGTAGGGCCCCATTCTGAGCAGCACCACCAAGTCAGCTTCTTGGGCCAGGGTCAGGAAGCGAGGCAAGTCTGACCATCCCGAAAAGGTGAACTGATCAGGACTCAGCTCATGGACGTTCCATGGGACATACCTACCACAAATGATTGTGCTCAATGTATTTATTGAGGTACTTGTCAGCATTGTAATGCAGTGTGGTGTCTTGCATGCAGTGTACTTGTGGTATAATGTAAGCAGTCTAGTTTAGAAATTATACTGGCTTATTCTGAATGTAAAACTCTTTTTCTGTAGAGTCTTGTTTCATTTTAACAACTTTCAAATTGCTTCATAATCTTTTTCCCTAGCTTGAATTAGGGAACAACATTTTTAAAAGATGTATTTGCTTACAATTTAAGTGAATTATTTAAATATGTGAACCAACACACACACACACACACGCCTGAACCCCCCCCCCCCCTCTCTCTCTCTCTCTCTCTCTCTCCCACACACACACACACACACACACACACACACACACACACACACACCACAGCAGACACACAGACATAGACACACACCAAACTTAAAACACAACTAAGACAATAAAGTCTTTATGTCTGCATCCCCACTCCCCCGTGCCAAAAAAAAGTCTTTACGTCTGCAAAGCATTGAGGCCTCCGATCCTCATCTTGTTCAGCCTGTCTGCCCAGGAGTCAGGGTGAACACGGGCATAATGGATGCTGCCAGAAATGTAGCGAAAGGGCTGGCCATCCCGCAGAAATGTGTTGTTTGCATAGTCAATGATGAAACTACCAGCACCACTCTGGAATGTAATATATAAATTATAATTAAAGCAAGCACATTCAACAGTAAAATGGATTAATACTTACACTGTATACATGTACACTCATATACATGTGTGTGTGCTTTTTGTATGCACATATGCATTTACAAACATACACATCTTTAAGTGTGAGTGTGTGTGTGTTTCTATTTCTCTGTTTCTATTTCTCTTATGGAGTTAATCTTATTATTATTGGTTATCATTATTGGCAATAATGCAGTTAGATAATATTGATCAAGTTTTTTGTTCCTAGATAGATGGCTTGGTGAAAAAAAGCAAATGTATTGGCGCTATTGCTTATTCAATGTACCATCTGGAAATAAAAATTTGACTTGACATACACACTCACACACACATACACACTCACAGAGTGTAATAATATCAGACCCCTTACAGAAAGTGAAACATCTGCAACCTGCACAATCAACAAAATTATGCTTACAGAATGAAATCTGACAAACAACAACACTGATCCAAAAACAAAAAAAAAGTAACTAGACCATACCAGGAACTACACTGAAAATTGAAATATTTGACAAGGTGCCTAAAACTGTAAAAGTCACAGGGCAGTCATCACAATGGCTGCAGGCGAATACTGATCAATGCAAAACAAGAGGCTATCTGTCCTTACAACTTCCTTAGCAAATGATACTTACTGGTGACAAATTCGCTGCACAATATTGTCATTTTTTTTTCCTTTGTAAACAGCTCCATCATCGTTTGCAATTGTGAGACAGGAAAAACAAATGATCACCGTATGCCATAGTTTACAACATATGGTAAATACAGTAATCATCAATGAAGGGAAAAAGCACGCACGAACACACACATACTTACAGTTGTAGGCCATGCAAAACATAGCAACAGACACACCAAAGTCAGCTGCATCCTTTCTTCCGCCATTTTGTCTCTGTACAACCATGTGACCGATCGAACAATCACATGACCATAAGTCACCTGGGACCATAACATTAATTTACAGTCTCTCTGAGCCACCCGCGGATGACAGGTCTTATGATAGATTATTGATTTTGTCTCTTCACCATCACCCCCCCCCCGCCCCTCTGCCACATCTGAGTCAGCAGTACCAATTTTGGTCACATAGTTATGTAGATTTTTTTTGACTGTATAAATGAGATGTAAAATTCAATGTTCTAATACATGCAGGACTGTGGTACACACACACACACACACAGTAAAATAATATATAGAGCTCTATGCATTATGGATGGCAATAACACAACCACAGCAGCAACAAACAACAACAACGAAGAAGATGATGATAGTAATAATAATAATGATGATTGTAATGTGATGGTGATAGTCACACACACAACACACACCAGAGTGTGTGTGAATGCACCACAAGGGTTACACACACCACACACACACATAGAGAGAGAGAATATCATGAATTGTGGGACAATATATCTTACGGCTCTGTGTGACTGTCAAAGCCTTCTGAGTTATAATGGAAGAACAGAAAAGTATAATTATACTGAATCAGCAGAGCACATGATCCCTATATGTGGCTTATTATGAGTGGTGTGTGTATCTGGACTATGCCTTGACTGATAAAATGGGTTAAGATCTGATATCACGAAACAGAGGAACAATGGACCTGGTCACAAGAGCACTCAGGGATACAGGCTTTAGAAGTCTGGGGTGGAAGATCTTTGGTGTTGACAGGCAGTCTTATGCAATAGTTATTTCATTGTTTTACATTGAAAGAGACCCTTACACAGTTTCATTGTCATAGTTTCATTTTGATCAAGTTTCCTTGTAGGATATTGTATAGAATGTTCATCACATCAGACTTGGCTCATTGTCTGTGTGAAGTTTGGAACTTAGGCTAGCACAGCACTACCATTTTCTTCCACTGTGTGTGAGTTGTACACTCCTTTTATCTATGAGAGTGAACATTTTGGGTACAATTTTGTTGGGAATAACTTTTGTTTGCTGTTGGTTTTCTTACCAGTGGCCTAACACTGATAGTTCTAAGTGGATTGCTGGTTTTACAGGGTGAGGTAGAGTCAATTGTGGCTATGTGGGGGTGAAACAAGTGAAATAAGACAACCACTGTGTTATTGGTGAAGAGGCATTGAAAAAAATCCCAACTAGAACAACCCCCCCCCCCCCCCCCAAACAACAACAATCGCCCTACAAATAACAATACCTACAAAAGCATTGGTATTAGTATCCCCCCTTCATGTTTTTCTGGTGCTGTTACATATATCTCCGAAACTAAGGCCAGTTAATGGATTCAAATTAGAAAATGTGTAGACAGGCCATGATGGTTTTGTCATAATGTAATAGGCAAATGCACCACTGGAATATATGCGTTTGTAAAAAAAATGTATATCGTACTGCGGTCACTTTGACAGTGAAGTTTTCATATTTATGATGGGGGGCAAAATAGTCAAGTGGTTAGAGCATTGTACTTGTGCTCTTATGGCCTGGGATCAAGCCACAACAGAGGTGCCTGTTATAGGGGATTTTACCTGTAACATCAGTATTGACTCCATTCCACTAAAAGTCCTTCTGATGAGACTATACATCAAGGCCCCAGGTGCAAATGCATGCAGAAATTTTGTGTATTTATTAAAACCACATTCTGCCTTTTGGAATAATGATAATAATGTATGGAATTTATATAGCGCTGAATCTTGTAAAGCAACAAATCAAAGTGCTCAGTTGATTTTTTTTTTGGGGGGGCGTGTGTATGTGGTTTTGTAAATTTTGTCATCTGTTCCCACCAGCACACAATGGCCTACTCTTTCGAACAGCGGAACAGGATATAACGTGTGCGCAAGATGTTCTGCATGCGTTCACACACGGGGCCTCAGTTTATAGTCTCATCCGAAGGATGAAGGATGAAGAGTAGGGTGGATGAAGGATGAAGAGTAGGGCATTTTATGCCAGTAGGAATGGATGACCCAAAAACACACACACACAAAATTCATACCCCCAAAACAACCCCTCCCCAAATAAGCAAACAAAAAACCCCAAAAAACGTTTACACACAGGGGTTGTGTTTAGACACCATCCTTGAAGTTGGAATGCAGCCACCTTTAATGGTGGACAAAAACGGTTGCATACACGAAATCTCACCATTGGTGCACCTTGGAGCTCTCGCCAAGGAATGAAAAAAAAAAAGAAAGAAAACTACAATAATGAGTCTGTATTTAACCTAACAGACAGAGAGAGAGAGAGAGAGAGAGAGAGAGAGAGAGAGAGAGAGGAGGGAGGGAGGGGGGGGGGGGGGGGGGGGGAGGGAGTTTATATATCATGAATGTCCTTCACATTCAAACTTTAGTTTTTAGAACTGAGAGATTAAATAACATCTTAATACCTGTCACATTCAAACTTATGTTTCTAGAACAGCACTTGTCTGCATGTTTAACAGCATGAACCTGCCGCAGCTTTATACTCACTCTTTCCATTGCATTGTTCAAAGCATTCCCTGTGAAGATACTGTGACGAAAACACAGATGTGTGTGTGCGCGTGCGCATGAGCATGCGTGCATGCATACGTGTGTACGAGTGTGCACATGCATGCATCTATATGTGTACATGTACATGAGTTTAAATGCATATATACATTTATGTGCTTTAGCATGCACTAGTGGGCCCACTTAAAAAAAATCCCCCCCCCAGCAATTTGAGCACACACACACACCACACACAGCACACAACTACCACACACACACACACAAACACACATCACTATAACCTTCACCACAAAAAAACTACTACAAATTTATTTTAAAAAAAAAGTTCTTGGCAACAAAACAATTAACATCAAACCAACAAGCAAAAAACCATGCAACAACCACACTGCATTGATATTGCTTAAAGTGAAGTTTATTCTTAAGATTAACAGGCAGCATACTACACACATACATTCCATTTCAAGGTACATGTTATGTTTGTTGTCCTGGGAGAGAGTTTCAATGATAATAGTTATTGCAATCTCCCATTTGTCAACCGAACATGGGCAGATTAATGAATACTCTGTCCACAGAAGCACTCTGAAAAACTATGTTAAATAATATTAAAAGCTAACTAAACTGACCACATATTACATATGCAAAAGAAACAAATGGAATATTATGGTAAATCTGCAATCTGGAAGCAGTTAAGTAACTTGCATAAACAGAGACACGTTTTGAAAAATCATAATGCATCACACAATGAAAACGTTTCACAGAAACAGAGGAAGAACATAATTATAAGAGGCAGAGTCAGGCATGAGTTCAATATCACAGAAAAGGTGTACACAAAACAGTACAATGGCGAACAGAGAGATCAACTGGTTTTTGATGTTCTTCAAAATATATTCTTTTGTTCTAAAAAATGTAATTTTCCTGTTGGAGATATGTGCTAAGTGATTTCATTTAAAAAAAAATTCTCTTAAAAAAAAGTAATTAATGAAGCTGTTTTCATAACAAATGCTTTCTTAACAAATAATCACAAAGAAAGAAAAATAATGAAATAATAACAAAAATATGATGTTATAAACTGTGCCGACAAAACACCCAATTTTTTCACAACGGTCATATACAAACTCTTATTTATACTGTTTTGTTTGATATTATGATGCTGGGTTCGTTAATTTGCATATATTCTCTTCTCAAAAGTAAAAGTTTTATATTTCATCAAATAATTTAAAAAAATATATTCATCATCATCAATGTAAACTCAACAAAAATGAAAAAAGGTAAATGTTTCCAACTTCTGTAATTTAAATAAGAGAGAATTTCTTTAGCAGTCTATTAAATTTACTTTCACAATTAACTTCACTTCTGGCATTTACAGCAGCTTCAAGCTGAGGGAACAATTACTTCCCATAGAAAAGGTTTGTTTTTTCTTCAAAACTTTTTTTTAAGCCGTGGTAAAGTTTATAAATAAAATTTGATGAATTTAATTGAAAGTACAACAGAATACAATTGCAAACATTAATCCAATGAAGTCTCTCACCTACATGTCTCTGAGTTACTTTGACTCCACAGACTTTTTCCCCCCTAGAGAAGCTCTACATATAATGAGAGACAGGATTTGAGCTTCCATTTATGTGCCAGGCAACACTGCTGTAACTTTGTAAAACCACTACTGCCAAATATCGTGACATAGGGCCTATGTTGGATCCTAACTTTTGTGCAATTCAAGCAAAGACCAGATTTGCAGATGGCAGTCTTCATGTTCATTTGCAAGGCATTAATGGCGATGACCTGTTCTCAAGTCTAACAGGTTTTTCTTCTGTTCTTTTTGGCATTTATTTTGTTTTTTGCTACAGTAAAGAGTCAACGAAACAGTGATAGATTTACACAAAAAGGTAACTCCTACAATATTTCTTCTCTTTTTCAGAAATCCGAGGTTTCAAAATTTAGTTCATTCATTAATGATCACTCTCCACCCACCCCTCAGCAAAGAAAAACCAGATCACTCAAAGAACAAGGGTTATCCAGTGAAGGATTCTCTGTTTTTCATTTTCGTTGTATCAGTTTGTCCCTCCTTGTTTGAAAGCTCCTAGAGTCTTGATTATATATATGTTTAAGTACAGTATTCAAAAACAAATAATGTCAACAAATAATCTGAAATGCAAAAGCAATCCGAGACAGATCAACAGAGAGAGAGAGAGAGAGAGAGAGAGAGAGAGAGAGAGAGAGAGAGAGAGAGAGAGAGAGAGGGAGAGTATAAATAGCTCATCAAATTATGTTATAGACAACTACCATTTTAAAGATGGAACAAGTATAGTATCTAAAACAAAGCCCACATTTTCAAGAGCAAGATAAAAAAAAGAACACTTATTTATATACTCAAGTACAATGTATACTGTCAACAGGTTATTTTTAGACTTGGACAAATACAGCTGCTTTTTGTGTGTCTATATCTAGCTCTCTGATGTCATAGCAAGCTATCAGCAAATCTAGAACAGATGTTAACCTACTTGAAATAAAACAACACACATGTACACAAATGGGAAAATGCTAAAATGCCAAGTTCAATTATAGTGTTCACAAGATACCATTGACAACTTTCAAACCTGCATACACAACATGGACAAAACAGATATTACATGAATCACAGATTAATAACAACAATTTGATTTCATATGCTTTAGCAATGAACAGAACACACAGCTCATGTCTAGTTTCAAACCAGTCACTTTCTTTTGTTGGTGTAGTGGCTTGAATAACCTTGGATGGGCAAAGCCAGACATGTCTTTGACTCATCATCTTTCCACTTTTACAGAAACATATGCATCTTCCTATGCTGCATATATAACATTCTCCAAAGTAAAAACCTAGCTACTTTATAATGTTAAACCCCAACAGACAACAAACTTAGAAGAACTGTACCTGTTCAAATTGAAAAGTGTCCTTCATGGTGCAAGTGCTAATGCAACAGCAGTTACCATGTTTATTGCTGATCCCTTCAATTAACACTATTAGAGATCTGCACTGTGGATACATTTTCTTTTAATACAATAATGTTCTACTTTTCAACTGGTCTCATACTTTCTGTGATGGCTACCTTAAGTCGGAAAAAAACCCCCTATTTAGATTAAATAGTTTAATTTTAAAAGATCAGTTTCTCAACTGAAACTTGTATTTTACTTTAACTTGAACAAAACTAAGTTTTAGATACAGACAAAACTGAATTGTTATATGACAAATTTATTTATCATAAAATGAACATGTATGACAAAATCAAAATTAAGTGCTTAAAATCAAAAAGAAAAATCAAGAAGAAAAAGTATCTATCACCTTGGTTTACATAAAACACTTGATTTTCTGCTTGGGAACCGTTTCAAGCTATTATTTCTTCACTGTGCTCGATAGAAAGAGAAATACACATTTCTACAAAATCGTAGCAAAAATTTATCACCTCAGGTCACATTTATAATGCTATGTTATGTTTTGATATGTCTCATGTAAGCATAATAATTTTCTTTTAGTTTTAATGTACATATATACTTAATCTTTTTTTTTTTTTTTTTTTTGAGAGAGAGAGAAATGGGAACAGACAAAGGAAAATACACAAAGAGATATGAAGAGACAAAACAAGATATATGGTGGGATATCAGACTTGGACAAGAGAATAAACCCTGAAGCCCCCCCCCCTATCTCTGGTATAAAAAAATCAGCCATTTCTTTTGTAAAGCTTATACTACATTATTTTGATGAATTGATCCTGTTCAGTGGAAGGGAGATAACCAGAGGTGGGAGAAAACTGGAGGGCGAAATAATAAATGTGTGTGTGTTTGTATGTGTGTGCATGTGTGTGAGAGAGAGAGAGAGAGATAAAGAGAGAGAGAGACAGACAGGCACAGGCAGACAGAATGAAACAAAGAGATAGTAAAAATAAAAACTTGGGGGCATGGTATGGGAAGACTAAGAGCAAAAATGAAGAAAACCTGAGCACACTGGCAGCAAATATCTTCTTCCACCTTCTCTTTCTTACACATTTAACACATACACATACGCACATACAAGAAAAATATGAAAGCAATTCAACGTCAAGTACAGATAACAAGTATGAAGAATATTAGTTCATTTTTGTTGAAACAAATACTTATCTCAGTAACATTGTGAGATATGTGAGAGAACGAGAGAGAGAGAGAGAGAGAGAGAGAGAGAGGAGAGAGGAGAGAGAGAGAGAGAGAGAGAGAGGAGCGCAAACGTAGCAATGGAAAAATTTAAAAGAAAATGGAAAATTTCCATTTCACAACTTTGTTATTGCTAAATTTTAGTATTTACAAACTGGCAACATGAAGCAGAGACTATACAAAACTAAGAAAAACCACTATCAATTCAGTAGGCTTTCTGTGAATTTTACCACCATACAAATCCTAATCTCTACTGCAATGAAGGTGGAAGTTAGCCATGTTTGATTAAAATTGCTTTAGTAAAATCTAGTAAGCAAAGCTTCAAGTTAAAGATTTTTTGGTGTTGTTCTGTAAAGAACGTAAAAAGACAAAGATGTTGAAAAACATCAAAACCTAAAAGGTAACATCAATGAATGTTTCACATACAATTTTAACAAAAATTACAGCAACTGTCAGACTATAAACATCAAATACTTGCTAAATCCCAAATATAATCAAGTGTAACATAATTCTACTTCATCAAACCAAACATCAGCAAAATGCAAAGTATAGCCCAGTTACACACAAATCTAAATCACCAGTAACAACACTGTGTGTATTGGGTAAATAAATAAATATGCCCAGAGAGACATGCCGCAGTAAAAGTTTAACAAATGGGGGAAAACACCACCTTCACTAGTTTTTACAGTCAACAGCAAGAAATGTTTCCACAGTGGGAAGGTTACCATATTCCTTCCTAGGGCACTGCATACTCCCCTCTGCTTTGATTAAAAATTTTTTATCATGAAAGTTTTCCTGTCTAAATCATGTAGTAGGGAACAGACATTAAACCAAGGAGAGAGAAAAAAAAAGCTGGAAATGACTTACAGAATACAACTCTGTACATAACTTCAATATGATATAATGTCCTATGTCTCAACAGAGGCCTTACAGGAACAACAGGTTTATATACACACACTCAACAACGACAAATTGCAAATAAAAATGTCAATATAAGTTATGAAATATATGTGTTTTGATGAAATAAAACAGAAAGCCCACTCTACAACAAAGGTGGTTAGTCCAGCACCATAGTTATATATACACTCCAAGATAAGAAACAAGCACAGTTTATTATTATTATATAAAGTCACCTTTTCTCTGAGCCCAAACAAAAAATATTACCAGAAAGGCTGAAAACTCCAACCACAGGTCAAAGTCATAACAAAGATAAATGAGTACCTTTTTTAAAACAGAGAAATGAATGCCTCTCTTTCAGCAGTGTATAGATATTGCAAATAATGGCAACAAGAAATGACTGCAAGTGAGCAAAGCACTGCGTAGCTATGAAAGACATTTCTATGGACATCCACTGGTGCATCACTTAAATTTTTTCCCCCTCCATTTTGTAAAAGAAACAATAGATAAGAAACCATCTCTGAATTTGCTCTCTCTAAAAAATGTAATAAAATATACACAACAAAAGCAAACACTACAGGCAATAAAATAACTCAGATAATGTGATAGATATATCTGAATATCCAGTTTTTAAAAAGACAGTAAAAATTCACAATAGGATGATGGTCTCTCCTTTTTACAACACCCTCCCCCCTCCTTTCCAAAAAGAAGATTAAAAAAATATTTAAAAAAACAATAACAGCAATGTTTTGTTCCAATCCAACATGTGACAACAAATCAAATGATTTGAAAACAGTCATACTTATTCAGTTTAATATGTAATGGTCATGTTTGGGTAGATCTTTCATCACAGTATCACCAAATCATTTGCTTGAAGAGATGGAAGATCAGTCATGTGATGGGGAAAAAAACTTTGTAAAAATATGCCTGTGTAGAAAACAAAGTCACAACCATTTTTACACTGAAGATGTATGTGTCCTTATAGCATTGACCTGACGTAAAAACACTGTTATCAACTCAGAAATAAAATTCAAACATGTTACAAAAGTCAGAAATAGACACTATGTAATTACGGTGAAAATATCTTGTTTTTTAAAACACTATATGCAACTTCACATTTTAATTTTCCTGACGTCTGAGAAGTAAAAACAAAACAAATAATTCCACTACCTCCCTCCATTAAATTCTAACAAAGCATTACTAAAATATGCCAGTGTATTACCTCCCTCCATTAAATTCTAACAAAAAGTAAAAAAGTATGTTCTTTCGAGCCAGAAGGCCCATAGAGCCGGAGCTTATCCCGGTTTCTGTAGCGTTAAGCGAACTGATGGTTTTTCACCACCCCTGTGACAGGACGCTAGTCTGTCGCCAGATACTTCCCCAGCAGAGCTGGTACCCACTTGTACACCTGGGTGGAGTGAGGAAAATAAGAGTAAAGTGTCTTTCCCAAGGACACAACACCGAGCCGAGCAGGGATCGAACCCGCGACCTCTGGATCACGAGTTGACCGCCTAAACCACTCGACCACGGTGCCTCCTAAATTCTAACAAAGCATTACTAAAATATGCCAGTGTATTCAAAAATGGGAAAGAAGAAGAAATTAATGGAGAGACGAACACCGTCATGCAATGCTTTGAAATAGAACTGCTCATCCTCCTCTTGTTCCATGGCCATCATTTCCGGCAGCTCCTTGTTCTGAACTTTGATGGCGCTTAGCTTCAGACGAGGGCCAGCTGTGCCCAGCCCATCAAGTAAGGAGCCAGTAAACTCCACTTCATCTCCTGTCTCCATTGCCATCACTTTGCCGTGGAATCCATTCCCTGCCTCCAGAGTGACACCCACCCCCTCCACATCAACCCCCAACTGAAAGCTGTACACATTGTGGTTCTTAACCTCACAGGTGCGACCTACAGATTTCATCAGCTGACAATGCCTGAATGTCCTGGCTGACATGGTCTTTTCGTCACATTCTGGGCTTTCCTCCCCATAGATACAGTACAGTGGTTTTGAGACGAAGGATGGCAATGACTTCAGCACACTCTCTGCTGTGTTCTCGATTTTAGTAATCTTGGACCATGCCAATTTCCCATTCCATGTCACTCTAGTGCCAGCAAAAGTGCCACACCGGATCTGAAAAGCCGGGACACTGTTTCCATTCCCAGGAACACAAAGGAATTTATATTCCTCCCACGGCAACTCCAGCGTTTTGCTTTCTGTCAACTGGGGCACCTGGATGAAAATCAAAGGAAGTACAGCCAGGACGGCAAAAACGATCATGATGATCTTTTTGGTGCCACCCAATTTCTTGTCCATTTTCCCACCAAAGAGCGACTTGGTCTGAGTCAGCAGAAGGGGCACAGCCAGCAGCAGGAGAGTGACCACAATCTTGCCAAACATCTGAGTCTGCACCAGTTTGTAACCAATGTACGCCAGCAGCCCCAGAGCCAGCAGAAAGCTGAGGGGAACCAGGATAGGCAGGAAAAGGTACCCTACTGTGGCCCGGCCCAGACCCAGCCAGGTGGTGTAGGGGTAGAAGGCCGTCATAATGTGGTACCAAAAGTAACACACCAGGTGAGGAATCACAATGCGATGAAGACCAGCCCAGGATTTTTTCATGCCCATGCGAATGAAGAACAGAGGCATGGCCATGTAAAACAAGGCAGGGATGCTGATGTTGAACTGCAAACCCACCCCAAAATCAAGAGCAAAGAACGGCTCAGTGAGAAACCTCACCAGAGAGGAGACCAGCAGCACATCAGGAAAATTGTGCAGAAACACTGGCAAGGATGCAATAGTATGAGCCAACAGCAGAAGGAAAGTCAGCTTATCATGTTCATCACTGAGGGCAATAAAACAGAAGCCAGCCATGAACCCAGACAGGACAAACATTTCAGAACAAGGAACATAAGCTTTGTTGGCCAGAGCAAAACTGACCACCACCAGCGGCAGAGTGCTGAAGAAGACAAAGTAGGGAGTGAGAGAGTTCCACGAGTACTGGGAGGCTGTATCATCCACGCTGATGTTGACGTCAAACTTCTGCAGAACCATAGTCAGATCTGTGGCATCCTTTTGCTTCTTCTTCTTGTAGAACATCTGCAGGGTGGCCACGAGGATGGTGATGATGGACAGGTAGAAGACGAAGAGGGGAACGAGGAAGAAGAGGAAGGCCGGGGTGAGGAAGGAGTAGGCAAAGAGCATGGCCAGGATGTAGATCTGGTTGGTGGGCACCATGGACATGACAAAGGTCAATCCTTCCTTGGATGCCCACTCCAGACCCTGCTCCATCACCACACTGGCTGTCTGCCGGGGGTACACAAACACCTGCACACCACACCACATACATTTTACTGTCAGCACACATGGATAAAGGCATTGTAAAGCGACAAATGATCTACTCAACACTCACCCTCAAAGTAGGAATGCAAATACCTTAATGGTGGGTGAAAACAGTCGTATATGCAAAAATTTCACCATTGGTGAACCTCAAAGATCTAGCCGAGGGGTGGGGAAAAACAAATCTACCCAACACACCTCAAGATCTGCCCTTGTCAAAGTATGTGTAGGCAGTATCTCCTGTATCGAGTTGCAATTTCCCCCTTAGTTAAATATCTATCCATTTTCATAATTCTGAATTTAGAACTAAAGCAATAAAACAATCTCATCATCTTCACAGATCATGAACCTCATAAGCCAGTCAGGTTGAATTACAATTTCAATTTTAGGGAACATGTTTTACTCGATTTTCTAAATAATTTTAGCCCTTCATAAAAAAACAAACCAGAAGAAAAATTGAAATACCATCACAATGAATATTTTTGACAAGTTTGCTGCTTGCTGTGTTTATATCCAAGACTTTTCCCCGCAACAGAGAAGGAAAGCCAGAGGGGGATGGGCTCCAGCAGGTTCAAGATGCCTAAGACACACTGCCTGAAAAATTCATTGCAGTGCTCCCATGATTAAAGATTTATGTGAAAAGTTAGGTCAAGAAGTCAAATCAGTAAGCAGCAATGTGAAGAGCGGGTTACAATATGACAATCTTGAAATCATTTTAGGGGACATGGAATCAATGCATATCTCACTGCACTGATGATAATGACAAAACTTCCTGTCTATAATATTTGGCCAGGATGCATTGGTGCAAATACATATATTACATGTGAAAAATCCATGCATATATTTTAGAATGTGAGTACTAAGAAGTATGTACTATCAGCAGACAGTGATTAGTATGTGTATTGTGTGCGTGCGTGTGTGTTTTGCAGTTCACTGACCTTGGTGATAATGCCGGCTGATTTGTAGGAAGCAGAAGACTCATCCAGCTCATCCGAGGACAGGGTCACTTTGCCCTGGATCTTCTTTGACAGCATTTTAATGAAGTCGTTTTCATTGATCCCATCGCCAATTTTCTTCCCTGGAAACACACACACACACATATATATATCTCTCTATCTATCTATCTATCTATATATATATAGAAATATTTAGTTATACTCTGCATTGCAAACACATACTTCATCTTGTTTTTCTGATGCAGTGTGTGTGTGTACCATGGAAAAAAATTCAACAGATGTCAAATTAAGAAATGTTTGTAACAAATTGTTTTATGTAGAATTTATACGTATGTTTATATAGGCGAAAGTGCAAGAATTGACTGCTGTGATACAGAAAACACTTTGTCTCTGGAAAATGCAATAAGTGCATAGAACTCAAACAGTACCTAACATGAAACTGTTTTCAGATGCTGCTATACCAATAAATCTGGGAAAATAAATTTTATATACGACTCTTTAAGAAAATACAAAAACCTGACTACTGACACAATTCCAGAGGAAAAATAGAGGGTTCACAGGTCATGCAAAGAGAGTCATCTTTGTATTATAAAGAAACATAAAAAACTTTACAGCATTTAACAGGCAATATTGGTACCTCAGGCACACATGCCTGTGGATGCGTGGGTGTACATGTTTGTGTGAAATTTGTATATATGCATATTGTTTGTACGCATGCAAATGTGTGTGCATTCAAGAGTGTGTATAAACTGATCTCAAGTGACCAGGGCAAAAGTACCATTTCAAGTCACATGTAAGCACCTCCCCCTTACCTGCAGCAGCCAGCAGCTTCTGCTGCCTGACGCTGTCAGTCAGCCCCGAGATGGCGCCCATGTACTCCTCCTTGGAGATGACGTCTTTGTGCGTCTTGTTGATGCGGTGGAACAAGGAACGAGCAGCATGTCGGATCTTCTTCTCTGATGGGGATGTGTTTATACACCAGTTCACATCGGATGCATTATCATCAGTGATTCCTGTAAGCAAGCAATATAGGTAAAAGGCATATTTTCCGTCTGGAAAACCCCCAAACAAAACAACACAGTGGACCCCAACAATACAGAACGGACAGAGAAATCATTTGCAGAGACCAAAGCTTTGGTGCATAACCAGTATAAATGAAAAAAATGTTGAGAACTACTCTTCAGTGTGGTGTCTCATTGACTTCCATCAGAGTTCTAAAGGAAGAAGATGAAATGGCATCTGTAGACAGTTCTGGTTTTGAAGAATTTATGTGCACAGAGTAAATTACCTACTCATCATTTTGCTATGATTCAAAAGTGTACGAGTGAGTGAGTGTGTGTGTGTGTGTATGCATGTACACAGAAAAGCAGACAATTTGTAAGATCAAATATTGGTTGAACAAGTGAGTTAGCAAATTAAAGTGATATACAAATCATACAAATATTGATTGCCATTTGTATAATTCATGCCTTTGTATGCGACAGACACTAAGTTTACAATACAAAAGTGGACCCAATATTACATATGTGTGTGTGTTGTATACATGAGTCAAAGTGTGTGTCTGCAAGCACATATGTATGCACGCATGCATGCAAGTAAGTATCATTTTATGGGAGCATGTATGCAAGCATGTGTCTATTCAAAAATTATGATATAATACATGTGTATCTGCATTCATGAACGTACACACTTCTACACATCCCTTACCTGTACCGGTTTTGGTACATTTGTCCAAAAGCTTTGTGGCTTCATCGCTGCCTTGTCGGGAGGCACAAATCAACCACTGTACGGCTTTGGCTGCATTGGCATCACGGTCCACATCTGAATCGGCCAGCGACAGAAAGTGGGACCCCAGCTTGACCTGATGCTCCTCTGAGCCATTGTCTGCCTCCTGGGTCCACGAAGCAATCTGCTCCTCTGTTAGAGAGAGAGAGCGAGCGAGAGAGAGAAAGAGAGAGAGCGAGAGAGAGAGAGAGAGAGAGAGAGAGAAGGGGGAGGGGGGAAGAGGAGAAGATTAAATAAGTATTACTAGTACCAGACAGTCAAAATGACCAAAGAACCTGACTGCTTGAAATAGTTTCATTATAGTTACACTTAGGAAAACAAAAGATTTGTTATTAGTAAGTAACTGAAAATCAATTACGCTTTAGTTTAAACATATTTATAACACATGCATTTAAACATATGATTACAATTTACATAGTTATATTTTACTACCTCAGTACAAGCTCCAGCTTCTGTAAGGCTATGTGTGCAGGATCTGATGCCAACAATGACTTTTTTTCTGCACTTTTTTCTGTAAAAGGGTGAGAGAAGTATGTTTGACAGTTCTTTGTGCATAATGTGCGCGTGCACACACACACACACTGACACCAAAACATGCATGCACACATGTACAGAGACAGACACACAGACGATTATAATCATATATAAAATAAAAGAATGCTTCATTCCAGCAACAAAGATTCAGGAAGGAACATTATAACTAATACATAGGTTGAAAATATTGATCATGATTACTAACTTCATAAGTGCTCATACTGTCACTGCTAATTTTATCATTCTGGTGAACTGTTTTAAATCTAAAAGAAGGAAAAGGGTGGCCAATCAAAACTACTTCTTAAATTTTTTTTATTTAACAGTTGTGATTTCTGATGAAAGAACAGTCAACTCGAAAGGACATGCAAATTTTCATATTCTGATGATTATGACGACTGTACCCTATACCACACAACTTCAACAACTTGTTTAATGATCCAGTGATGCATTATCATGAGATCGATATGTTTCACTATTATTTTTCAACAAACACGTTTTCTTCCCCTACCTCCCTCCTTGCCATCTGTAGCCACTGCACCTGACACCAGATCCTGTCATTGATTTTTTTCACTGCACAATGTTTGAAATATTTATTCAGCCTGTGTGCTGTGTACACAATTTGCATATTGTGTGTGTGTGTATGTACATCACTACATGTGTGTTTCACTTTCTTTCTATTCGTTATTTTGTTTCGAAGATATTTTTAAAATACAATAACACTCATGTGCTTTTTTAAAATCCAGTCCCCTTGTGTACATGGCTATGTAGGTTTTGTCATCCATCCTCAAAGGCATAAACATTAAAATAGCATACTATTCTGAAAGGCAGAACAGGTTTTAACACGTGCAAGATGTTCTGCAAGTTTGCACATGGGAACTCAGTTTATAGTCTCATCTGAAGGATGAGTGTGTCACAGTGTGAGTGTGTGTGTACAAAATGTGTGTGCGTGAGAGTGTGTGTATGTGTGTACATGCTGTGTGTGTGAATGTGTGCATTTGTGCATGGATAATTTCGTACATATTAGTTATTACACTTCTTCGAATACTCAGACAGCAACCTCCCTTGTCTATCATGAGTGAAAATGTGCGTTGTGCTGCCGTTAAGGGTTAAGCACCTGACAAGTCAGGCCCAGTGCATCTAACTTTATAAAATGGGAGAGAATTGTTATGTCTTTCTGCAACAAAGGCAGGAGAATGGACCAAGAAGGCAGAAAATAGACAAGGAGGTGACAGGAAGAAAAGGAACAAGGCAGAAAAAAGAGATGGATAGATTAGAGGGAATCCCTAGCACAGAATTTCCAGAAGGTGAGTATGCTGTTTATACTGACACAGGCCACTGGCATCCCCACAGGGGAAGTATGTATTAGGCTATTACAGTATTACTAGTATTACATGCACACACGTGATTTTTATTGCCAGGATTCTCAGGATTTTTCCAACTTGGAAAAATCACACATACCATAAGCACAATTATATGGCAATCTCCATATGTTAAACATACTCCCATTTATGAAGAAAGAGAACTAGAGGTTAACCTCTTGGAGGGGTGGTTGATCCTTGTAAAGATCACTTTTGTTTTCACCCACATGCTCCAGATTGTTTTGATACATACATGTGTGTGTGTGTGTGTGTGTGTGTGTGTGTGTGTGTGTGTGTGTACATGTACCTGATCCTTCAAGAATTTTGCATGATTGATTGCAATTTTATGAATGTAATCTTTCTGCTTTTGCTGTGTACTGAAGGAATGTTATTAAAGTTATGGAAAATGTTGTCCCCTGGAATTACAACACCATTTCTTGTAATTCAAACCAATTCATAAACAGGAGTTACCTTTATCACGTCTGGACTATTACAATTCTCTTTTGGCTGGTCTGCCAGCATCATCAATCCACTCCCTTCAATGTATTCAAAACTCTGCAGCTCGACTAGTCCTCAGAAAGAAAAAATCTGAGTACATTACCCCTCTCTTACGATCTCTCCACTGGCTGCCTGTGCCACAAAGAATAAACTATAAGATCAGTACTCTCTGTTACAAATGTCTCCACAAAACAGCACCCTCCTACCTCTGTGAATGTCTCCACCTGTACACCCCTTCTCGTTCCCTTCGCTCAGCTGCAGATTCCTTGTGTTTACAAACACCTAGATTCAACCAGTCAACTGTTGGCCTATGCTCTTTCTGTTTCTGGTCCATCGATTTGGAATGGCCTCCCTATCTCTCTTCGCCAAAGACCTTCTTATGACACTTTTAAATCTGGCCTCAAGACATATTTGTTTCAAACCTAAGAATTTCCTATCCTGTTTCATTTCATACCTATCCCTGCTTTTCAACAGCCAAAAATTCTATCACCCTGCCAAAGTGTATGACGTGTGTGTGTGTGTGTGTGTGTGTGTGTGTGTGTGTGTGTGCATTTGGACTTGTTAGAACTATGACTTGCTATTGGTTGCATGACTGTGTAAGAATGAGTTGAGTGCAAGCCCTTTGATTTGTCTGTGCAAGATACAGTGCTATATAAATTCCATTTATTATTATTATTATCTTCGATAAGCAACAACACTTTTTCCAAAAACTTTTTCCCCAAACCTAAGTCTGAATGTTGTAAATATCACCTACTTTCTACATTGTTTCTGATCTCAAACTTGTTACATTGTTGCTTTGACCTAGTTTTCCAAATTTTCTGCTAACACAAATGGGATCTAACCTGAGTTTTATAAATCATATTCATGAATTATTTTACGTCAAATAATATTAGCTACATCTACCACTCCGACAGGCTACTAATAATTGGTTGCAAGACCGAGCAAGGGCCATAAGTTTTACTTTCTAAAAGATATTTTCCAGTGAAGCGACAGATCTTCATGCTGCTGGTTTCTCATCAGACGAGTTGTAAAATCGAACCAAAGGTAAGATTTTTTTAGCACGCTGCAAAAACTTCGTCACGGTTCAGCATTCTTACAAGTTTACTGGAGCATACCCGTAGGCGTAGGCTAATGGAGTGACACACTGTTTTGGAACTCGAAATGATTCACTCCAAGCTCTCATTTTTGCACATTTCACATGCAGGCTGGGTTATTGTAGAGTTCTACTTTGTGCATAAGTAAATGGAAACACATAAAAATATTTTGAAAACTATGAAAATGCAGACTTTACCAGTAACGGGATCGTCTGCACCGGTAGCCATCCTCTCCCTGGTTGGTAGCCGTATTTTGACAGGAAGCTTTACCATAACAGGTGATCACGTGATGAACAGAGGTCAAGGACATCGATCAGTGTTTGGCACATAACACCTACTTACGTACTCTTTGATTGATAATGTTTTGTTTGTTTGTTTTTGTATGCACAGGCATGGCAACAGATAAGAGCATTCATTTATTCAATAACATTTTTGGTTAGCAAAGACGAAACAAACTGGGCTAGTTACATTATTTTGTGAGTGTATGAGACAATAACAACAAAATTCCGCAGGGGACCCCCCAAAAAACCCCCAAAAAAACCAAACAAACAACCAAACAACAACAACAAAAAACAAAAAACAAAAAACCAACAACCAACAACAACAAACCAACAACACAAACAAACAAAAACAACAACAACAACAACAACCCCCCCAAAAACACACAGAGAAAAAACAAACAAAACAAACCAAAAACAAACCAAAACAAACAACAACACAACAACCCCAACACACACACACACACACACACACACAAAACACACACACACACACACACACAACACACACACAACACACACACAACAAACCAACAAACTAAAAGGCCCAAACAAACTCAAAACAAACAAACAAGCCCCCTCCCCTCTAAAAACAACTGCACCCCCCCCCCCTCAACCCCCCCTCACCCCCCCCTACACACACAGAGCATCCAACCAACCCATAACACCTATAACATTATGTACACAGTATCCGACTCTAACAATTCATTAATGTAAATTTGTTGCATCCTTCAATGTCTTATGGCTAGCTGATTTTTACGAACATTACACTTCACCTCAAAACTGTTATTTTCCCAGCTTGAATGAAGGAGATTAACACTCATCGTGTTGTGTATGGCCCCACCGACCACAGAGGCTATATTGTGGATGTCACATGGTCAAATCTTTAGGTCTAAGATTAAAACTGTACAGGTATTTTACAGATTAAAACAAGGTTTAAAACCAACTCTACTGTCGTCTCTTGTTTCAACACCCTGGCCAACCGTTAGGGTCAACCCAGGGCGGTCACCATGTTGTTGGACAAAAACAAGGAACAGATAAACACACTTGAACAAACAGTCCACCAACAAAAACAAAATATTGACGAAATTGCGGGGGGGGGGGGGGGGGGGGGGGGGGATGTAAAGAACAAGCGAGCACGTGAGGGCAGAACAAGAGGCCGGAGTGGCCCCAATCCCAATGTAAACAAACACAACTCTTGAGAAAAACTATAGACTAAAAGGGGCATGGAGAGAAAATGCAGACAAACTGAACACCCCATCACTACCCCCACCTCCTGCTACACACACACGCGCGCGCGCGCAACGCCGCACACACACACACACACACACACACACACACACACACACACACACGCGCGCGCGCGCGCGCCGCGACACGTGCATGTAGGTACTTACGGCCTTTGCACATAACTGACAACCAGAAACTAACAAATAGCCTACAGGAGTTGTATTCTATTGCATCGTGTTGTGGTGTAGTGTATTGGTTTTTTTAAAAAATTTAAAATTTTGTTTTTCATTCCTCGGCTAGAGTTCCGAGGTTCACCAATGGTGAGATTGTTGCGTATACAGCAGCCCCCCCCCCCCCCCCCCCCCCCTCCCTTTAAGGTAGCGGCATTCCGACTTCGGGGATACAGTTGGGAATTAAATCTACTAATTTTGCCAGGACCGTTGGGAAGTACCTCCCAGCTATTTCCGATTTTCAACTGTCATGGATTCTTTTGACGTGCACAAGTCCGTAAGCACACAGGTCTGACTGGTTTAGAGTCTCCTCCAAAGCCTTGACATTCAGTTCGATTTTTACCGTCAAACTGGGAAGAAAGGGCAAGGCCGGGAATCGAACCCAGAACCTCACGGTTGTCTTGTCGGCAGGCGAACGTCTAAGCCATCATGCCACCTTCCTTCATGTATTGTATTGCATTCAGGGGGTATTCCTTTTGTTGTTGTTGTTGTTGTTGTTGTAATGTTCCTGTGCCGCCGCTTCCACGCCGCTCATTTCGATCTCTATGTCCAAGCGATACCCAGATTCTTTATGTCATATCATCAGGGTCAGAAGTCTACTGGGAGCCCATCAATATCAGACCGCCGTGGGGCCACCAGCCAGAAGGTCCTGCACTGCTGCCAGGTCACTTCGGTGGTGTTCAGCAGCGCCTATTATGAATTAACATACGCGGGATACCACCTACAAGGCCCCCCTACTAGCAACATTTAGTTTTGTCGCGAAGCTGGAGTAATACACCCATTCGACGTGATGACCACCACAACGTCCCTCCAATGACTTTCTCCCTTGAACATCCAACCCCGAAGCTTTGGCTCAGGCCCACCAGACATACGTGTGTATGGGAAACCGAAACTGAGGTCACCACAAGACCAGAGCAACTGGCTCACCGAATCAGAGAAACAAGAGCGACCCCCCATCCACTTTTTGTATATTCTGCTCTCTGTGCGTGTATATTTTGTTTCCTATGAGAGCGGGCTTTTTTTTTCAACAGAATTTCGTCAGGGACAAGTCTCTTGTTACTGCGGGTTTCTCCATAAGCTCTTGAGCTAAGCATATAAACTCCTAACAAACTACCCGACTTAACCTAAGTTGAGGGTGGAATTTCGCGTATGCAGCTGAGCTGATTTCTATACTGGCTCAAAGGCAGCCATACATTGCTGAGCTTTACAAATTGGAAAAAAGGCAAGTGTGTGAATAGTGAAGACATAATTTTTATAAGAAAAAACCCTTGGAAAATAACAGGACAAATGAACCCTTGATTACTTAACAAGCTGGGTGGTTTCTGTGATTCCAGAAATGTTCCGGAGAGAGGATGGATCTGTTATTTCACATTGCATAGTGCCGACTTCAAGTACTGACACAATGACACGTAAGCATTTCAGTATTTATGCCACGAGATTGATATTTTTGTTGCAATTGTGGAATGGACAAATTTAGTTTCTTAATGGAATATGCTATTTTTGAAAATCCGAGAAAAAGATTTGTTTCAAAAATGTTTCTGAGGCCAAGACCAGTGGTCAGTTTTTGTAATCTGTTTAAATCGGGGAAGGCAGTTGGGGAAAGTTATGGAACTTGAAAAGGCTAGAAGTAATTTTTTTCTTTGATTTACCTGTTGTTGATTTTGTTTGTCAATGATCGTTCAAGGTTGAATTACAATGTGTTGGTACTTTCTTAGATTGTTACTTTATAGCCTGTATGCCCCAAAGAGGGTCGAAGGATTACATTTCTTGATTCTGTCTTGATTTGCTGAGTATGGCAGAGGTGATACTTTAAAATAAAAAAAAGAGATAATACTTCCCAACATGAGTACATTAGTTCATGTTCATTTGTGGCTTGAAAGAGTCATGGGGACACAATTGACACCGTTTTTTTGTTTTATATCAGATCTCTCCTAGCATGCGAAAATGTATGGTTATTGACTCAGACTTGCACTGGTCAATGGATTCAGCGCACTGCAGATGCCTTGTGGACCAATGTTTTCCCCTTCTGTCTGTCCCGTCTTCTTATTGCCGCCCATCACAGCTTCCTGCAGTGCAGTCTTGGCCAAGCCATTAACATTGATCTTGATGAATGGCCATGCCACTGCGGCCTTCGTCTTCTTCTCCTCATTGTGATTACTCTGTCTCTCCATGTGTGTGTCTGTCTCTCTGTCTGTGCTGGTTGTCTGCTGCCCGTCTGTCAGTCTGTCTGCTGGCTGTCCGTCCGTCCGTCTGTTTGTCTGCTGGCTGGCTGTCCGTCTGTCTGCTGTCTGTCTGTCTGTCAATCTGTCTGCTGGCTGTCTGTCTATGTCTGTCCGTCTGTCTGCTGGCTGTCTGTCTTCTGGCTGGCTGTCTGTCCGTCTGCTGTCTATCTGCTGGCTGTCTGTCCGTCTGTCTGTCTGTCCGTCTGTCTGCTGGCTGACTGTCCGTCTGCCTGCTGGCTGTCTGTCCGTCTGTTTGCCGCCAGTCTGTCCGTCTGCTGGTCTCCATCTCTCACTGCCACTTCTCTCCCTTTCACCCCCTACTCTTCTCTCTTTGAAATGTGTATTTGGTCCCCAGTGGCACGTTTTCTGATACAAACCTCATACTGTGCCTTTTTCTGAGTTAATCATTAAACTCTTTAATGTAACTCTTTTTGTCTTTCAGTTCAGACACGCTGCTGTGCTGTATGCATACACACGCTGCTGTGCCCCGCATACACACGGGGACTAGATGTAAAAAAGCACATGAGTGCTTATTCCATTATCCTCGATATAAAAGAATAAATAAATAAATAAATAAATAACTATGCAGTTTTGAAAGCGGCAACATCACCAAGGATGCTTCGGGGTTTGCTTGATTTGACTTTTTTTTCGCTTTGTTTAGTTTTGTATTGCTCTATGTTGATTTGTGTGCGCGTTGCTTTATTTTGTCCTGAGTTCTGTTTTGTGGTGCTTTGTTTAGTTTTGTTTTGTTGTGCTTTGTGGGTTTTTTGTTTAAGCTTGGTTTGATACAATCATTTGTAAAAAAATAATACACCAAGGCCTGACATGGCTGCATATCGAGTACAGTGCTTACACCTCAGGCAGTATTATGTCAATTTCACACACACACACACACACACACACACACGCGCACGCACGCACGCACGCACGCACGCACGCACGCACGCACGCACACACACACCTATTTGTGTATGTATGTATGTATGTATGTATGTATGTATGTATGTATGTATGTATGTATGTATGTATGTATGTATTATATCCCCGAACCCGCAGCTAGTGCTTTAACCACAAGACGATATTTCAGGCAATAGTCTTTTTGTTTTATTGGTGTTGTTTGTGGGTGTTTTTGTTTTGTTTTTGAAGACCGTCCAAAAGTGTCGCGATGTCCCACCATAATAATTGATCTTGAGAAGAAACAACCATAAGATGAAGAAGAAGAGGAGGAGGAGGAGGAGGAGGAGAACAACACCAACACCAACACCAACAACAAAGAACAACAAGAAGAACGCCAGAACCAACACAGCAACAACAACAATGAAAAACACAACAAACCCAAACCAAAAACAGAAACCAGCGAAAAATAAGCTTTCAAAACTCCAGGCAGGCAGACAGACACACATGATGAAATAAAACGTGACTTTGTTGCCACACTTTGTTTGTATGTATACAACTCGAATATTATGACATACACAGGTTATGTTTAAACAGGCCCACACTACCAACGCCACACCTTTCCCTCCCCCATACAAACACAGTATAAGCACATCAAGAGCACATTCAACGCTGGAACAGAACTATCTTGTTGTATCGGGTCGTATCGAATCGTATTGTATTGTATACTATGTTCAGTCTCAGCAGATTTCTCTGCATAAAGTTTGGGTTGCTTTCCCGATGAAGAGTGTGTCGCCACAAGAAAAAACGTAATTCTTTTTTCTTTTATGTGTGACTGCATGTAAATTTGTTTCTTGTGAAAGTGGCTTAAAAAACAAACCAACAACAGAATTTTTCTTGGGGCAGCTCTCTTGTTATTGTGGGTTCTTTTACGTGTGCTAAATATGTCGCACACGGGATCTCTATTTCTTGTCTCATCCGAAAGACTGACACCCAGAACACATTGCAAGGGGTAATGGATTGAAGGAAGGGGGGGGGGGGGGGGGGGAGGGAAGGGGGATGCTTAAAGTTTAATCATCATCCTTCTCCTCTTCCTCTTTTCCTCTTCATCATCATCAAAGCAGCAGCAGCAGAAGCAGTCGACATCATCGTCGTTACCACTACCGCCACCGCCACCACCACCCTAACCACTACCACCCCTACTTTCACTCCCACCACTGTCAGGATCATGATCATGATCGATGAAAATTGATAAAACGAGAAGATAAATGCAAGGGTACAAAATATTTCTAAGGAATGGATGAACGCTACACTCTAGCGAACCAATGAATCTCTTTCACGTTGTCCATCAAAGTGACAATCTGGTTGTAGTTATCTTGCCACCAATGACAAGGATAAGAACACCGCAGCAGCAGCAGTAACAGCAGCAGCAGCAGTAATAGTAGCGGTAGCAGCAGCAACAGCAGCAACAGAAGCAGTAGTAGTAGTAGTAGTAGTAGTAGTAGTAGTAGCGGCAGCAATACTACTTCTACGACTTCTACTACTACTTCTACTAGTAGTACTACTACTATTACTTCTAATACCACTTCTAGTGGCAGTAGGGGTAGTACAACAATAACAATTGAAATCGTCGTCGTCGTCGTCGTCGTCGTCGTCGTCGTCGTCGTCATCATCATCATCATCATCATCATCATCATCATCATCATCATCGGTCGGCTTTTGAATGTGCGTGCTTGCATGCGTGCGTGCGAGCGTACGTACGTGCGTTATCATTACTGCTGCTGCAGCTGGTTTGTTATTACTACTGCTGCTGTTGCTGCTGTTACTACTACAACTACTACTGCTGGGTTGCTGCTGCTACCACAACTACTACTGCTGCTGGTGGTGCTGCTGCCACTTCCACTGCTGCTGCTGTTGCTACTACAACTATGCTGCTGCTGTTGCCTCTGTTGCTACTATAACAACCACTACTGCCGCTGCTGCTGCTTCTACTGCTGCTGCTGCTGCTGCGCTACTACAACAACTTCTACTGCTGTTGCTGCTGCTGATGCAACTACAACAACTACTACTGCTGTTGCTGCTGCTGATGCTACTACAACAACTACTGCTGCTCTTGCTGCTGCTGCTGCTGCTGCTGCTACCACAACAACTACTGCTGCTGCTATAACAGCAAAGTAGTGAGGAGGACGAGGGTGCTGAAGGTGACAATGAGACCTGTGGTGGTGAACATTCTAATTGTTATGTATCTCCGTCCCCTTCCTAGCTGAGTGTCCACATGTTGAAATCTAACATCTTCATAATTATCTTCCACGTTAATTAGCCTTGGCTGAAAACGTCGACACCTTCAACATGGGCAAAATGCCAAGGCCTACGTTCAATGGCGTGATGCTTAAAGTATTATTAAAAATGGTCTTTATCCTTGCCAAGCCCCCAAGCATAACCACCTGTAGTTTTCATAGCAGGAGAAAAAATCCTTTACGCCAGAGTATGGCTGCCTATATGGCCAGGATATCCCCCCCCCCCCCCCCCCCCCCCACCAAAAAAACCAAAACAAACCCAACCCAAGACCAAACCAAAAACCAAAACAAACAAAACCACCATGCGAGGTCATCTCATCCTGTGGACTTAGCGGTAACACAACACAACACAGTGATGTTTCATTTGACGCATGATACAGAACCCATATTGAGAGACTCCCCCGGCCCCCCGCGCCCCCCCCCCCCCCCCTCCCGAGGCCTCCGGGTGTTTCTGTTGAAGAACCCCTCCAAGGGACTACTGAAAGACTCTCAGCCAGTTGATTACATTCCCGATACACTCTCGTTCCTTCCAAATATTATCTGATAACCGGGGGGGGGGGCGGGTAGCCCAGTGGTTTAGAGCATCGAGGCACTCGTTCGTGGGGATTTTTCCCCTGGAGTTAACATCAGTACCGACTCCACTCCTCCCGAAAGTCCTTCGGATGAAAGTTTCAACCGAACCCACGAAGAACATCTTGCACACAAGTTAAAACCCCTTCCGCATTTGGGAAGAATAGGCCATTGTGTGCTGGTAGGAACAGATGAAAAAATTGTTTAAAAAAAGCCAAACCGCACACACACTGTTGTATTTAGACACTATCCCCGAAGTCGGAATGCAGCTACTTTAATGGTAGGCAAAAACGGTCGCATACGCAAAATCTCACCATTGGTGAACCTCGGAGCTCTAGCTGAGGAAAGAAAACGAAATTTAATTACTCTATTTTTTTCTCTCTCCACAGATTCACTTTAAAATACATTGCCACCTGTTACCCACTATCACTCCTCCTTCTAAAACAGACATACCAACCTTTACTACTAAACTAAAGAAAGCAGCAACAATTTCAAATGAATGAACAGAAAGCATAACTGAAAGCAAGGAAGGATTCAATACAACCCACACACGGCCGCTATGTCATACACAAAGTTATATGTTTTCACGTGTCTTCGGTTTGGTTCACAGAATACATCACATGTGTACACATGAACGTCATTTTCTGTTCCATGGAAATGTTTACACCCCCCCCCAAAAAAAAAAAAAAAAAATTCACAACAGTTTTTAATTTATGAATACTGATATTCATTATCACGATCTGTTAGCAATTTTCCAGTACATGTGTTGGACTATGTTAAGTGCTTCATTAATTTCAAAATGAAAGAAGAAAATCAAGAAACAAACGCTTTCATCTCCGAGTGTTGAATACAATGTAAAACCTACGTGGCCAACGGAATGAAACAGAAAAGCAAACATACGTGTCACGTGATACTGCCTAGTTCACAAGTGACACTGCCTGTATCAAATAGGAGGCAGCTGTATATGGCTGCGGGATTTGAGCCTGTCACCGCTTGTCATCTTCAAGCTCTGCAGCCAGCGGGCACACTTGTCGATGCTGTCCTGGTCCGGATGGTAGCCGCTCTCGCTTCTCCCGACAGACACAGAGGCTCCGTCCTCCGTCACTGTCAGTCGACCGTCCAGACTCAACTCCGGCGGCTCCTCAAAGAACTGGGACAAGTGCCGGCTGCCTCGCTCACTGCCCAGGTCCTCAGAGCGAGGGTGAGTGTCCTCGAAGAAGCGCACGGCAGACTCGGTGTAAGGAGTGTCTATGGAGGTGGTTCTGCCCAAACTGACGTGGTCCACCCGAGTCCTTCCCACAGCCTTGGGGAGAGTCGCTCCCCCAGAGTCTGCAGCTGCTTTCCCGGGGCCGTACCGAGATTCCTCTGGCTGTTTATGGCTGTGCTGGCTGTCTGAGGAGGAGCAAGGAGACTGCGAGCGAGGGGCGTCCTCGTCTTTCTGGCGCCGCGGAGGTGTTCGAGGGGAGCCCTGAGTGAAGTGCACGTTGGTGACGCACAGCTCTGCACCAAGACCGTGGTCCTCACTGCCTGGCGAGTCCTGGGTGTGGGTGTCTGCCGAGCTCAGTTGAGGGCAGGACCGAAACCTGCACAGACAGGGAGCTGAGCTGAGCTGAGGAGGGCAAGGTCTAACGACAAGATAAGAGCACTACAATTAACAACCAAGAAGCTCAGTTAAGAGCTAGGGAATGATATAGAAATCTGAAAAAAAAACCAAATCTCAAAGAGCTTACATGAACTGCCAGCTAGATCTAAATGTATAAACAGACAAGGAGGTTTGCTAAGCACAATACTGAAGGCAAGACATGTTCAATCAGTTATTTTCCACATTCTCTTGCTATGTATTGCAACTTGCTGATAACCCTTCAGAAATTAAAGGTTAAAATAGTAATGATTCATTACTATGCATTGCAGCGTGCAAATAAAGTACCAAGGAGTGAAATGTTACTAATTCTATTGCTATTCATTGAAACTGATGATGGAGAATAAATTACTGGGAATTAAGATTATTATTGATCCTATTGCTATGCATTGCAACTTTCTGATGAGGAAGCAGCTATTACGGTTCATGAATTTAAATCAAGCACTCATGGCTTTTTGGACAAAAAGGATGATGTCTAGCCTTTAACAAGCCGACGATGCAGATTTCAATACTTAAAAATTCTCAGCATTTTCTGATTTTGTTACAGAAACCCTATTACGCATCTTTGGCTAACACAATATTTTTTGCTTTCTTTTAAAAGATAAGTTTAAGAAGGACGATGCAGGACGGTTAGGACGTTCACTTGCCTAACAAGTAAACTATGAGATTCTGAGTTCGATTCCTAACCTTGCCTTTTCTTCCCAGCTTGACGAGAAAATCGAATTGCATGTCAAAGTCCTTTGGATGAGACTACAAATCGAGGCCCCCCCATGTGCATAATGTAACGTAAACAACACCACGACATCAACTTGATGTTAGCAGCAAACAAAATCAGTAGCAATCTACAGGGCTCCATCACAATGGTTCAGAATCAAAAAGACAGGTCCAGTATTACTCCTGTCCAGGTTCCACAGACTTCCACGGAGGCATTTTGGGGATCAGTTTTGCTGTAGCAGTCCTGGTATTTTGGGGATCAGTTTTGCTGTAGCAGTCCTGGCATTTTGGGGATCAGTTTTGCTGTAGCAGTCCTGGCATTTTGGGGATCAGTTTTGCTGTAGCAGTCCTGGCATTTGGGGATTAATTTCGCTGTAGCAATCCTGGTATCCTGTGGATCAATTTCGCTGTAGCAGTCCTGGTATCCTTAGGATCAGTTTCGCTGTAGCAATCCTGGTATCCTGTGGATCAATTTCGCTGTAGCAATCCTGGTATCCTGTGGATCAGTTTTGCTGTAGCAATCCTGGTATCCTGTGGATCAATTTCGCTGTAGCAGTCCTGGTATCCTGTGGATCAATTTCGCTGTAGCAGTCCTGGTATCCTGTGGATAAGTTTCGCTGTAGCAGTCCTGGTATCCTGTGGATCAGTTTCGCTGTAGCAATCCTGGTATCCTGTGGATCAATTTCGCTGTAGCAATCCTGGTATCCTGTGGATCAATTTCGCTGTAGCAATCCTGGTATCCTGTGGATCAGTTTCGCTGTAGCAATCCTGGTATCCTGTGGATCAATTTCGCTGTAGCAATCCTGGTATCCTTAGGATAAGTTTCGCTGTAGCAATCCTGGTATCCTGTGGATCAATTTCGCTGTAGCAATCCTGGTATCCTGTGGATCAATTTCGCTGTAGCAATCCTGGTATCCTGTGGATCAATTTTGCCTTAACAGTCTTGGAGTTCAGACACGTAGGCTGCTGTTGCACGTTACCAGTCTCCACACTGTGACAAAGGAAGACTTCTTGTGGACAGATTCGCATAAGCCTGGAGTTAGAGAGGGCGAGTGTGTGTGTGTGTGTGTGTGTGTGTGTGTGTGTGTGTGTGTGTGTGTGTGTGTGTGTGTGTGTGTGGTTGTGAGGGAGAGAGAGACTGTGTGTGTGCACCATCTTGTGTGTGTGTGTGTGTGTGTGTGTGTGTGTGTGTGTGTGTGTGTGTGTGTGTGTATGTGTGTGTGTGTGTGTGTGTGTGTGGTGTAAGAGAGAGAAGGAAATTAATTAGTTGATTTGCATGTTCTTTCAAAAATATGGTTCATCATAATAAGAATGAGGACATTCTTTGTGAACTGGGTATTAGTGAGTCTATTTTTTCCCTTCCTTTGATATTCATTTAGTTCTGTCTTCACTTCTATAATTTTTGGGGGATTACATATTAAGACTTTAATAAGTGCAAGAACGACAACAGCAGTCACGACTACACTATACTCTGTCTACTATTCTTACCACCGTCTCTACTACTGCTTCTGCTATTGCCATTCCACTACTGCTGCTGTTACTACTTCTTCGGTGTTTCCATAACCTATGCGGGTGTTATGGAGCAAGATGTCAGAGACCTCAGCTTCTCCTAAGGGCCAGCATATTGAAGGTGGCACCATCTCCTCTCCATCGCTGCTTTA
>CM054136.1:39053119-39085619 GCA_028751875.1 Rapana venosa
CCTGACTCTCTGATGGTAACGAATGGATGTGGAACGACCACCGTAGCTTATCTCGGAACAAGCGGTGTGTGTGTGTGTGTGTGTGTGTGTGTGTGTGTGTGTGTGTGTGGTGGTGGTGGTGGTGGTGTGTGTGTGTGTGTGTGTGTAGTGTGTGTAGTGTGTTTGTTTGTAGTGTGCGCGCGTGTGTGTGTGTGTGTGTGTGTGTGTGTGTGTGTGGAGAGAGGAGAGAGAGAGAGAGAGAGAGAGAGAGGAGAGAGAGAGAGAGAGAGAGAGAGGAGAGAGGGAGAGAGAGAGTGTTTTGTGTGTGTGTGTGAAGCTTAGGGGGACCAGAGGGAAGTCGGTCAAAAACCATTTGAGGGTCTGCTACTGTTGTAAAGAGAGAGCTTTCCTTATGCAGATGAATACTTATTGTTAGTAGCCTAATCCTTTTTCTTTTCGGAATCGTCTTCCCGTCATATAAATGGGGAGATGGGATAGCCAAGTGCATAGAGCGCTGCGCTCGTGATCTGACGGCCTTGGTTTGAGCCAGGCGTCTGATCGAGGGAATTTTTCCCTAGAGGCAAACCCAAGTACCGACTCCACTCTCACGAACGTTCTTCGGATGACATTATAAACCAAGGTCCCGTGTGCGAATGCACACAGAACATCTGTTCAGCCTTTTGGATGAGAAGGCCATTCCGTGCTGGTTGGAACGGATGACAAAATTTGCAAAACAGCATGTTAAGACATCATCCCTTTAGTCGGAATATGGCTACCTTAATGGTAGGTAAACGGTCGCACACGCAAAATCGCACCAGTGGTGAACCTCAGAGCTCTAGCCGAGGAACAACAACAACAACAAAATCCAAACAAAACCAGTTTAGATTGTAAAAGCAAAATCAAATCCTTTTTGTTCAGAACCATGTTATATCCATATATTTAATATAGGGAATGGCTATGTAAACTAAAAGTACAAAACAAACCAACGAATATAAAAGTACTCACTCCCACCCTCACAGAAAGAAAATAGAAAACCCAAATGCAGCAACAACGTGAGCTCTTATCCAGTTATCCCTCACTTTATCTCTTGGAATATAAGTCCAAAGTATCTCGTATCTATCTGTTCTCTGCACATCAATACTTGATATTTTTTTTCCTTAAGTGTGATCAGCTTTACAGGCAGATAAGAGATACTATCTATGGATGAAAACCAGATAGATAACACAGAGATATCGATAATAAAAAGAAAACGTGAATCAGAAGTGACAGCAAAGTTCTGGAACACACGCTGACGCAGAGTAGATAAATCTTACACACTAATAGACACATCAGCTCTGTTCAGTGATCAATTCGACTGGCTTGAAAGAACTCTGGAATCATGCAAGAACAGGTCATCACAAATGATCCAAGAATCATTTGTCTTAATATAATATAATAATAATATGGAATTTATATAGCGCTGAATCTTGTAAAAAAAACAACAACAACAAAAATCGAAGCGCTTGCACTCAATCATTTACAGGCATGCAACTCTCCTTAAACAAAATGAACAACAGATTTCAAAAACCATGCGCGCGCACGTATGCACGCATGCACGCATTTGTCTTGTAGCATGGTCTTGTATAGTTCATAGGGTTTTTTCTTGTTTAAAAAAATTTTAAAACCATGTGCAGCTTTTTTTTAAAAATCCCAAACTTACACCGTATCCTGAAACATGAGGCAAAAAAAAAAAAGAACCAATAACGCTGTCTCTATGTCCTCAGGTTTCTGTTCGCCGTCTATTAAAAAAACCCACCCTATTAAAACAAACAAACAAACAAACAACGGAATTACAATGTAAATAATAATAATAGTAATAATAATAATAATAAATGGAATTTATATAGCGCTATATCTTGCAGAGACAAATCAAAGGGCTTGCACTCAACTCATTCTTACACAGTCATACAACAAGTAACAAGTAATAGTTCCATTAAGTCCAAATGTGCGCGCGCACACACACACACACACACACACAGAGGTCACACACCCTGGCAGGGCAATAGATTCTTGGCTGTTGAAGGCCTGACCTGAACATACTGTTACGTGATGTCATACTTCAAACAGTTCGGCAACTGAAGTATTTATTCAAGTGTCTTCTCTAACAATCTTGTTTTGATCAAAAGCATGACGCCATCATCCGAGCGAAAAAGTATGTAGAAGCGATTTTGAGAAAAATGACAAAGAAACCCACCTGACAACCCAATTTAAAAGAACAATATGGTGATGGTAAGTCGAAAAATATTTTCTTTGACATTCTTAACATTTTAGGAGTTTCTAATTATGGGATGGTCAATGTTTATAAATGATGGGCGCTCGCAGACAGACAGACAGACAGACACACACACACACACACACACACACACACACACACACACATTGAAACACCACAAACAAGTATGACAAAAGAGGGTGAGCAAAGCTGTGCAGCGAAGTGGTGGACAAATGATCAGGGGGAGGAGAGGATGGAGATGGAGGCTGAAGGAAACTGCCTGACAACATTGCAGTGTCGGTATGCATTGCAGTTCTTTCTGGCATCTTTCGCTCTGTATTAACAAAGAAACTAAACATAAAATATTGACGAAATGCAGACAAACAGTCCCTACAAAGTATGTTGCACATTCATTTCTTCCGCAGATGGAAAACTGAATTACGTTTATATAACTCAAACCTTGGATATACTCAAAATGTATGTCAGCAATATACTTATATAAGTACTGTGAGATGCTGATTATGTGATAATAGGTACGTTATGATTAAGATCTGCGTGTGTGTGTTTTTAAAAAAAATTTTTTTACATAACCTGTATGCCCTTTTCCCTGACATCCATTCCCATTATGTCAGCAAAATGAACCAAAAAGCTTGATGTAAACTTCCAACATCTGGTCTAAATGTATTTTGTGTTAATTTTTCATCACTTTTTAAAATAAATATTTTAAATGATGCAAAGTGCCTTTATAGTCATACACAGAACTACAATTTATTACCAAACTGACACAAGTTGAATAAGTCGATAACAGTCTCAGTCCTGAGCGATTTATTCTTCACAACAATCTGTCGTGACAAATACAAGGAATGGACGGTTCCCAGCCAACGTCACACGTCACGAGGTCTGAACACGGCGCATCAGCGCCAACATCATGAGAGGGCCTCTGATAACTCCAGCGCCTTTTGATTTACGCGTAATGCTCGCCAGCAAACATCCCACCAGGACCTCCGTGGCCTGCAAGCCTTGACAACCGTGCGGAAACCTCATTTGCATTTGACCCCGGAATGCTCTTTTGTCATGCCTTGCAGGATTAAATCTGATGCAATAAGTGGATGCCAACACATTGTCTTTTTTCCATCTGTTCCTTCGTCATTTCCTGTTCTGACCGGCGCATGCGCATTTCCACTGCAACTTTACCCAGCCAGCGTGGGTATCATGGCCGACCGTCTTTGCCGTCCGGAGGAAATGATGCCGTGATTCATTGATGTTTTTCATTTTTCCCCAACAAGGATGCACTGACCGGATAGACTCGTGTCCATGCATGCTTGCGTGCACATCTATCTATCTATCTATCTATCTATCTGGCTGGCTACCTGGCTGCCTGCCTGCCTGCCAGCCCGTCTATCTATCTATCTATCTATCTGGCTGGGTGCCTGCTGTCTGCCTGTCTCTCTGTTTATCTATCTTTCGCTGGAGAAAAATGTATATAAACACTTATCTGTAACCCTTGAGAATAAAGATTATCAATCAATCTTTCTATCTGCCTATATATCTATCCCTGTCTGTCTATGTGTGTGTGTAGGTGAGAGAGAAAAACAGACAGACAGACAGAAAGGGAGGGGGGTGGGTAAAAAGGGAGAAACAGACAGACAGACACTTGGAGAAACGGCTCTTTAACAGAAGAACAAACAAACAGTTAAAAAATAAAAGTTTAGCACCAGAGCGTTCAAATAAGTTATTTTGGGAAGTTCCACTGTCCCTTATATCGATCCGGTAAGACAGTTTAGTGCGCGCATGCGCAAGTGTGAGTATGTTTGTGAAAAGAAAGAAGCATACGTACACACACACACACACACACACGCGCGCGCGCGCGCGCGGTATTATCAATCAGATAAAAAACAAATTGCAGGTTTGGGTGAAGCGGTGCTCACGCACAGAAACAGGCGATTCCTCTAAATGCATACCTACATAAAGGCCTGCTATAAGACTGTAAGACTCCCCCGTGGGAATGCCGGGGGTGGGGGTGGGTGGGCTATCAATATAAATAGCATCCCTACATTCTGGAAATTCTGTGCTAGGAATTCCGTCATTTCTATCCCTGTCTTTGTTTCTGCCTTGTTCCTTTTCGTCCTGTCACCTCCTTCTTGTCTTTTTTCTGCCTTCTTGGTCCATTCTCCTGCCTCCCCCCCCCCCCCCCCCCCAGAAAGACTTAAAAGATAACAATCCTCTCCCATTCTGAAGTCGGATGCGCTGGGTTTGAATTGTCAGGCGCTTAACGGTAACACAACGCATTTTCGTTCATATGACAGAGGACAATAGTTACTTCTGAATGTTTGACGAAGAAGAAGAAGAAGAAGAAGACTGTAAAACATATAGATTAGGAGAGAGGAGAGAGGAGAGAGAGGCGAGAGAGAGAGAGAGAGAGAGAGAGAGAGAGAGAGAGAGAGAGAGAGAGAGAGAGAGAGAGAGATGGACGCATGGATGGATGGATGGATGGGTGGATACATAGATAGATAGATAGATAGATAGATATATAGTTGTTAGACTGTTAGAAAAACAGAGGGGACAGGGAGAGAGAGAGAGAGAGAGAGAGAGAGAGAGCGAGAGAGAGAGGGAGAGAGAGAGAGAGAGAGAGAGAGAGAGAGAGAGAGAGAGAGAGAGAGAGAGAGAGAGAGAGAGAGAGAGAGAGTGCAGTTTAGAAAGTTAACAGACTAAGTTTGAAGAAGGAGACACACAGGTCACCTCACCTAATCAGCACAGTACTCACTCCTCTTCCCAGTCCACACACTCGTTTCGCTGCCAGCACTGCTCCACAACAACGCTTTTAATGGAATGAAGTCGCTACACCATTATCTTTGCAATGGAAAGAACAGTTCACAGCAGCGATGATGCCATCATGTTTCCCAACGTGTCTCCCAGTCTCCTCTGCAGGGTTTGGGAACAGAAGGAAATCCGATGGTGCCAGATCAGATAAGTACCATTGGTGGCTGATAAGAGAGGAATTGAGTAACAATAACGACAATCAAAAAAAAAAAGTACAAGAGACCTCTCTCTCTCTCTCTCTCTCTCTGATAGCTGTAGGCTACATGCCACCTGGATAATCACGAATCTACCACGTGTTAGCGTGCAAAGTTGCACAAGCCATGGAAAAAAAGTGAAGAAGAGACATTGTGACCTTGTTTTCTTGTCGAAGACCTGTTTGCTGTAAGAAGAAGATTTTTTATGTGTACAGTTTTATGGAAATTCCTCCATCTTACCAGTTCCTTTTGTAAGGGCTAACCAAAGCTTATGGGAAAAAATCTGAATGGGATCCATGCCATGATGACTATTTGGGCTGCTATAAATAATTAAGCTATCAAAATATGCCATTATGTGTTTTGTGCCCAGTCCCCTTTCCGCTGTCCCCTTGTTAAATGGGCATCCTGCTTATTACAATAAACTTTTGTCATTGTCATTGTTATTCCTCTCTCTCTCTCTCTCTATCTTCTCTTCTCTCTCTCTCTCTTCTCTCTCTCTCTCTTGCTTTTTACTACACACCTCTCATCCCTATCTAACTGTTCAAAACACATAACCCGCCGACCGAGAAGCGCCGCGTACACTACACCACACACCAACCACCCATCCACACTAAAACATCACTTTTACACACACTTCACACTTATACACTGCTCACACACACATACCTCCACTCGGCGCGCGGCGCACACACACACAATCCACCACACACACACACACACAAACATCTACATACCTCACAATAAAAGAATACAACCACAACACACAACCACACACCACGACGCGCGCGCGCACACACACACACCACACACACACACCACAACGAGACCACGACATGCCGCACCACACAGTACACACTCACATCACAGGCACACACACACAAACGATGCGGAGAAACAAGCATCACACACACACAAACGCGAGCGCATCGCGAGCACCACATTCTGTACACATCACATTCAACAGATACTAGGAAATCGACTGGGATGAACATGCATGCTCAAGCTTTCAAAGGGAGGCTATTTGGAGCCATTGTCGGTGTTATCATTCAATAAAGTATCAATTTGAGGTTTGGTGCATTTTGCTCCGTCTGTGTGTGTGTGTGTGTGTGTGTGTGTGTGTGTGTGTGTGTGTGTGTGTGTGTGTGTATGTATTGTATCACTTTGTGTGTTGTGTGTTCTATTATATATTATATATGTTATATATATATATGTGTGATTTGTGTGTGTATTATTGTGTGTGTGTGTGTGTGTGTGTGTGTGTGTGGTGTGTAGTTAAGTATTTATTTGTATCAATATGTGTGTGTATGTGTGTAGTGTAGTTAAATTATTGTTATTGTGTGTGTTGTGTGTGTGTGTGTGTGTGTGTGTGTGTTACTCGTTCTTGTAGTTAAGTATTTATTGATATTAGTGTGTGTGTGTTGTGGTGGTGTGTGTGTGGATATGTTGTTGGTGGTGTTGTGTTGTGGTGTGTGTGTGTGTGTGTTGTTGTGTGTGTGTGTGTGTGTGCATGCAAGCGTGCACATGTATGTATATGCACGTACTAACAGCACGGCAACATTTTTTTTCCGATTATCTTATCACTTTCTTTTGTTCACCAGTAGTGAATTTCTACAATAGAACTTTACCAGAGACTACTCTCGTTTTACTACAGGGACGTTTACTGGTACTAACATGAGTACTGAATAGTCATCTGAAAAACTGGCACCCAGAGTTACTGTGGAATGGGGCAAACATTCTTCTTTGAGCAAGATTCAGATCTCAACCATTTAAACTGGTACCTTCGGAAAAAAACCTTTAACTACTAGTTTACGAGACCAACCCTTCGTCATTGCAAAGTATCCTGATCCGTAATCTCTATAAATAGCAGTCTTCAGAACTAGCTCTCTAAATATCGCCCCCCCCCCCCCCCCCCCCTCCCCCCGAAAAAAAAAATTGAGAGAGAAACTTCGAACCGTCCCAGCTTTTTTCTTTGTTTTTTAAGTCCCCACCCTACTGCAAAAATTTATATCCTTAACCCTTTAACCATCGAAACCGATAAGCTACCACCCCCGCCCCTCCACACACACACGCACACAAAGTAACACCCCCTTCCCCCTTCCTCCTACTATTCTTTTTTTTTTTTTTAACCGTCTGTGCATGGGCAAGCACTATCTTTGGACGTAAGACTGGACCTATATTCATTTGCCTTTCTCTTTCCCTCTCACAATGTGCGGGGGAGGGAAACTGGAAACGAAAATGGCTGTTGGTTACAAGCCTGAATGGGATACATCACTGATAGAGTGGGCGTAGGCGAGAGAGAGAGAGAGAGAGAGAGAGAGAGAGAGAGAGAGGAGAGAGAGAGAGAGAGAGAGAGGTGGTTAGGATGGTTGAATCAATGCAGATCAATGTCCACACGCATGTGTGTGTGTGTGTGTGTGTGTGTGTGTGTGTGTGTGTGTGTGTGTGTGTGTGTGTGTGTGTGTGTGAGCGGGCAAAATGAAATTTGTCCACAAATCGAGTCTGTGGTGATGTTGGTATTCATGGATGAAAGGTGCCTTTTTTGTCCTCGTTAACATTCTGACTTCATTTTCTTTTCTGACAGTATCATTCTTGGTCCATAGTATAGCCTATCATTTTCCTTTTGATGCCATCACCCTTACCTTATATTGTAGCCCCGTTTTCCTTTATAAGGTTGCATTTGATTATTTTAATATCCCCCCCCCCCCTCCCATGAGGTTATCCTCTGTGCTTTACATTCTAACCTAATATTTCCATGTAATGCCATCATTGTTATCTCAGATACTAATTTAATTTACCCTGATAACGTTATTGTCTTCATACCAGATTCATACCCAGTTTTCTGATGTCATGATACGTTCCTTACCCAATTTCTCTAGCCAATGTTACGTTACTTATTCTGATTCTTACCCAATTTTTCTCTTCACCTTACTCCTTTAGCAGTATCAATACTTTATTGTTTTTATCTCGATAAACAAAGACATTCCTTATTTCATTGATTACCCAACCTTCCTTTTTACATTATGTCCGATATGAGAGACTGTTCCCACTTTTTTCTGACATAATCGATCTTCCTGATTCAATATCATTCCTAGTTTTCCCTTATGACAGTATCATCCTCACCTCCTCCTCGTCGTCCTCCTCCTCCTCCTCCTTCTTCTATCCCATCGTCTGGTCGACTGTGGGGGCACCACTGAAGATTTTGCAACCAGCTCCCTCCACTCCTCGCTGTTCTGTTTTCGGTAGTATGTCCTTCCACTCAAAGCATGTCCACTCTCTGATTTTATCTTGCCAACGTTTTTTGTTTTTTTTTTAAATGTCTGCCTCTGCGTCTCCCTCCTTGTACTGTTCCCTGTAGGGCAGTCATGGCCAGTCCAGATGTTCGTGTGACGTGCCCGTACCACTTCAGTTTGAGTCTTTTCCGGATTCTAATCTAGTTTTTCCTTCTGGCCGTTATCACAGTTTCCTACTTGATTTTGTCCTTCTGTTTCTTCTTCTTCTTCTTCCTCCTAAATCACATTGGGAGTCACTGGGACACCACGCTAAAGAGTTTTATTAACTTCCAGCTTCACCAAACTTACTACAGATTTTAACTCTAATTTCCTTTCTGATCTTATCGTCATATATACACATTTTAACACAGTATTTGGTGTTGTTGGGCGTTCTTCAGCATAACACCTAAGGGATCATCCAGAAACATGTCGTCTGTCTCGCTTATTACACACAGAGTCATTGTATGATCGTAAGTATATGCAGCATAAGACCTTTGTATGCATGTATACCTGTTTTTATGGACCTCGCCATTATAGGCAGATATACTCCGAGTTCAGAGGTTAACTCAGTATTTCTTTCTAACGTTATGTTCTTTTTTTTCTTAAAAAGTTTCTGACTTGTATTCTGAAATCCAAAGATTTTTCTGACAGTAGCATCTTCGTTTTCATACGGTTCACCAAGTGAAGAAGCAGCATCCTCATTGCAGATCATAGTCTGTCACCACCCTTACAAATATCATTTTTGTTTTAATCTCATTATCTTTGTTCTAGATTCCAACCCAAATCTTTTGTTCATGTGTTTTTATCCTCAATCCCTTAAAAAACACCCCAACCTTCTTCTTTACTCAGAGAGAGAGAGAGAGAGAGAGAGAGAGAGAGAGAGAGAGAGAGAGAGAGAGAGAGAGAGAGAGAGAGAGAGAGAGAGAGAGAGAGAGAGAGAGAGAGAGAGATGTTGGTTCTATAAAGATGCACAGGAGCTCGTGATCATACATATGGAAAATTGTTATTTGCATTAGTTTTCCTCCACAATATTCAGAATTAATCTGTCTGTCTGTCTCTTCACATGTGTGTGTGTGTGCGTGCGTGTGTGTGTGCGCGCGTGCGTGCGTGCGCGTTGTGTGTGTGTGTGCGCTCGTGCGTGCGTGCGTGTAGTAGTAGTAGTTCTTCAGTTTAACGTCCTTCCACTAAATAGTGATATCAGACAGGAAAGTGTGTGTGTGTGTGTGTGTGTGTGTGTGTGTGTGTGTGTGTGTGTGTGTGTGTGTGTGTGTGTTTGTAGGGAGAGGGGTATGCACATAAATAATCAATCGCAATAAACAAATATTATGAAAAAAAGCATAAACAAGAATTCTGAACAGAAAAAATGAACAGTTAAAATATTAACGTTGCAATTCATATAACTAGAAGCTATCCTCATATCAAAGGAGTCTGAAAATAGGAATATTACGTAATGACAAAACAATTTGTTTCATTAATGGAATGTCTTGTAGAATTTGCTGTAAGCTACGGACTGGGAAGGCAGGTAAAACGTTTTTCAGATCTCTGCATCGTAAAAGAATATGATCATTGGTAAGATTTTCGCCACAGATACATGTTGCTTTTTTGAAAATTTAGTTTTAAAAGCATTGAGCTTAAACCTGTAGATAATAGATACAACATTTCTATATTCGTGTAAATTACGACATTTGATCTTATCAAAAGATAATACATGGGTTACATCATCACTCCAGGAATAACTGGTACCTTGTAGCTTCTTCAATTAGATGGGAAAATTTTGGAATATAAAACTTTGGTGAAGTTTTTAGGGGTACATTTTACGTCTACACTAAGTTGGAATTATCACATTGACTATTTAAATACTAAGGCTCGGAAAAGTCTTAACCTCCTGAAAGTTATTAGTAAACAAGTGTGGGCTCATGATGTAGCTGTTTTAAAACACCTGGCATTATCTTTAGTACGTTCCAGACTCATTTATGGCCAGGAAGCATTTTTCAGTGCTCCAAAGTATTTATTACAGAAAATGACAAGACTAGACTGCAAGGCTTTCCGATTAGCTCTGGGGGTACCTTTTATTGCATCATCTGTGGGTACCTACAAGGAAATAGGAATTTTGCCATTAGACAAATATCGACAACTGGCTGTGGCTAAATATCTCTTACGTTGTTGAACACAAGAAACCAATGTGGACAACGAAATTAGTATAAGATCCGACGTCAACTTTCCTAAAAGAGTACATTCTATTTGCTCAGTCACCACAGCTAGAACCTATACTTCTCAATTATTTGATAAAGCAGAAATATTTCCCACAAAACTAGCTAAATCAAAGATTCACTCCTCACCTTGTCCCCTATGGGAACTTAAGAGAGCTAATTTTGACGTAAATTATTCCTCTTTAACTAAAAAAGGTGCGTGCGTGTTTGTGTGTGTGTGTGTGTGTGTGTGTGTGTGTGTGTGTGTGTGTGTGTGTGTGTGCGTGTTTGTGAGCGCGCTTGCGTACGTGCGTGTGTTTACGTATGCGAGCTCACACACGGTTTTTCTCTCATTCACTCTCTCACCCTCGTTATCTGCAGAAAATCTAACTACAGAGGAGAGATCACTAGCAATTGGCCAGTCCCTTCAGAATGGCCACATGTGCCCGGCCACTTGGAGTCCTGCGGCAGATTAGTGCCTGATGCTTCCATGAATGTTAAACAGCACTGGGCTCTCCTGTCCCTGTTCTCAGTCATCCACCTTTCCATTCTGATGTCCAGCTACTGGGTGTAGTGTAGGACTGAAGACCTAGAGACACTATCAGTGACTGAGTCATCGGAGAGATTGTGCTACACTTGTATGGTAAACCTTTTCCCCCCTCGCCATTAGTATCTCTCTCTCTGTCTCAGAGAGATGAACAACGAAAATACAAATAAGTCAGGGTGTTGATTGCTTTTCATGGCTTGTTTGTAGTATAATTATAAACCCTTTTTGTGATTTGATAGTTTGTATCATGTTTAACGATTTGGATTTTATTTACATTGCGCTATAAACGATGGGAAGACAACCTCAGAAAGTGGACTGGTCTTGAGTGAAACGACTCGCTACGGAAAGCTGAAAACCGCGAGGAACGGAGGAAGCTGGCTGCAAAATCTTCAGTGGCGCCCCAACGGTCTGCACGACTACGGGATAGGTGAAGGGTGAAGGATAAACAATCTAAAGTCACGCAAGTTTTGTGCCGAAATCTGGGCTGAGAAAAACAGATAAACACCATCATTGGTCATTTCTCCTTTTCCCTATGCGATTTGATTTGTTGCTTAAAAATTCAGCGCTAATAAATTCCAACATTATATTAATATTATATCATTATTATATTCTATTATTATTATATTATTATTTTTTATTATTTTATTATTATTTATTATATTTCTTTTCATGTGACAATTTTGTTTAAAAACAGAATTTTACGAGGGATAACTCTCCTGTTGCTAAAGATAACAACACAAACCATACCACCCCCCTCCGTTAAAAATACCCCTCTCTTGCTGTCTGTGGACTTTGTAATGTGATTCTTTTGCCAAGTCTTAAATTCTGAAAAAACGAATCACATTACAAAGTTTATGTTTAAATACATTCAATCAAGAATCAGGTTTCCTTGAGCACATCACCAAGTTCGTATCTAATTTCGCACTACAAAGTCTGCTTTTAATTCTTTTAGAGTACTTTTCCACTAGAATGATATTCCAAAGCGTGCAATTTCGATTCGCCCAAGGACATGTTTTCCTGTCTGTACCCACACCTTCCTGGACGGATCTGTGGTCTGGCGGTGATGTACCTCCCTGGATAGCTTCAGGCCCCAGTTTTGGTGTGTGCGTGCGTGCGTGCGTGCGTGTGTGTGTGTGTGTGTGTGTGTGTGTGTGCGCGCGCGCGCGCGGCGTGTGTGGTGTATAGTGTGTATCGTGTGTGTGTGTGTGTGTGGGGTGCGTGTGCGTGTATATGTGTGTGCGTGTGTAAGTAAGTAAGTGTGTGTGTATACGTGCGTGCGTGCGTGTGTGTATACGTGCGTACGTAAGTGTGTGTGTGCACACGCGCGCGTGCATACTAGCCTTTAGCAGCGATGAAAAATCTGCATTATCAAATTTCTTTGGCACAAAAAAAAAGAAATTAAAAGGCAACCGGGTATCCGAAAGATCAACACTGTCCAAATGTGTTCGATAAGTACAGCTTCCCCCCCCCCCCCCTCCTGCCTGTGGCAAAGACATTAACCGTGCACAATTCTTCTTCTACTTCTTCTTCTTCTTCTTCTTCTTCTGTTTTCTGTCTGTCTTCTTCTTCTGTCTGTCTGTCTGTCTGTCTGTCTTCTTCTTCTTTTCTTTCTTTTCTTTCTTTCTTTTCTTTCTTCTTTCTCCTTTCCTTCTTCCTCCTCTTCTTCTTCTTTTCTCTCTCTTCTTCTTCTTCTTCTTCTTCTTGAACTCTAGCTATCAGGGCACAGCACTAAAGAGCTTTTTCACCAGACTCCCCCATTTATGTCAATGGCTTGTCAAAGCCTGTGTCTTTGCAAATGATTTTCCTGTCCACTCAGCAGTGCGCGTTTTTGTTCTGTGTACTTCTGTGTACGAAGAGGTTGATGCGGAGACAATACGTGAATGTCAATCCACCAGTGTAGGACTCTGCTCGTACGTGGCTGCTTTCTGCATCTGACAGAACGAGTTATCCGCTTCGCTGCTCTTTCTGCTGCAGATGCAAAGATATTCGGACCTTAAACTGCAGCTGGTGCGTTTTATAGACAGAGATGGAGGAACCCCCCCCCCCCCCCCCCCGACAAAGCATAGGTTAACAGCCACATTAACACTAAAAGATACACAAACACCTTCTACTCTCTCTCTCTCTCACACACACACACACACACACACACACACACACACACACACACACACACACACACACACACACACACACACACACACACACACACACACACAAGATGGCTTGATGAAAAAAAGTAAATGCATTGCTTATTCAATGTACCATCTGAAATAAAAATTTGACTTGACTGGACTATTGACTTGACTTGACTTCACACACACACACACACACACACACACACACACACACACACACACACACACACACACACACACACACACACACACACACACATGGGATAGCCTTGTGGTTAGAGTGATGTGTTCGTGATCTGCTGACCCGTGTTCGAATCTCATTCAAGAGGACTTTTCCTCTGGAATTAACATCAGCGCCGACTTCACTCTCCCCAAAAGTCCTTTGGATGAGACTATAAACCAGGTCTCGTGTGCGAACGCACGAAGAACATCTTGCGCGCAGTTAAAACCCGTGGAAGGATGACAACATTTACAAAACGGCATACACACGGGCACTGGATGAAAAAAGCACATGAGTGCTTATTCCATTATCCTCGAAATAAAAGGGAAAAAAACAAACCCAACACACACACATTACTACTACCAGCAGAGACTTGATTATGTATATTTCTGACCTAACTGGCAAAGAGATCGTATAAAACACACGCTGTAATGTCAGTAACAAGTCACACAGTCATCATAAGGACTGTCTCTAGTAAAACAAAACAAAAAATGTAAGTGCATGACCTGGCCATACAGGAATCAAAACGCCACATCAGGCAGTTAATTCTCGTCGTTAATACCCATAAACAGACCAAACACTCTCTGCCAGCATTACGGCCAAACAGTACAAACTAGTTGTTCACCAGTAATGAGGCCTAATGAAATAAATGCACGTCATATGGGTACCACGTTCTTCCTAAAAATAGTGACGCCGTCCCTATATGTTGATTATGGCCATAGTCACGGAGGAGGCAGGGTCTAGTTTGGTGTAGCCGTTATCGTGCCTTGGTTTTGCTGGTGAAGATTCGGGAAGGGTTTGGTCTGTGTCCTCTGCACTCTTTCGGAATAATGTAGCTTAAAGGGAAATTATCTTGGTTATGCATGTATGTTCACACACACACGCGCATACACACACGCACTCACGCACGCGTGCGCGCGCGCACACACACACACACACACACACACACACACACACTGAAACAGAATAACAACAAAGACAAACAATCGACAAAGTAACATCAAGTAAAGAACAATCAACAAACAAATCAAGAGAGACTGTGACAGGGAAATAGCAATCCTTTATTTACGTGAGAGAGAGAGAGAGAGAGAGAGAGAGAGAGAGAGAGAGAGAGAGAGAGAGGGAGAGAGAGAGAGAGAGGAGGGAGAGAGAGATGAGGGAGAGAGAGAGAGAGACAGACACACTGAGAGAGACAGAGACAGACAGAGAGAGACACAGAGACAGACAGAGACAGAGAGGCAGAGAGTGACAGAGAGAGCCTTTATCCTAAGAAATAAAGCAGCAACTACAGCCAACAACAAACACAACAGAAAAAACCCAACAACAGAAGGGGAAAAAACAGGAGAGAGAGAGAGAGAGAGAGAGAGAGAGAGAGAGAGAGAGAGAGAGGAGAGAGAGAGAGAGAGAGAGAGAGAAGAGAGAAGAGAGAGAGAGAGAGAGAGAGGAATCTTTATTTTCAAGGGTTACAGATAAATATTGACATACTTTTTTCATCCGGCCCTTGCCCCGAGAAGGGACTATCCCCAATAATCTCAGCTAATAGTTTTAAGTAAACGTAAAATATATAAAAAAAATTAAAAGATGTCTTTAAAATTTATATATTTGATATATGAGAGAGAGTATCATGAGAGAGAGAGAGAGAGAGAGAGAGAGAGAGAGAGAGAGAGAGAGAGAGAGAGAGAGAAGGAGAGAAGGAGAGACAGAGACAGAAAGACAGACTGACAGACAGACAGACAGACAGCGAAACAGAGGGTCTAACATCAAAGCCCATCCATTTCAGGAAAGACATTTCAGGCCAGAAGCCAATGGCTGACCTGCTTCAGTGCCTGAGTGCTGGGAGAAACTACAGGGATTTGTATTGCATTTATATTGCATTTGGCCCTCCTCTGCTCACTCTTTGCCCTCCCTGCAGCTGGAGGGTAGGGGTTGGGGGGGGGGGGGGGGGTGAGATGGGGGTGGAGGGAGGAAGAACAGGGTTGACGGAGTGTGTGTGTGTGTGGGTGGGTAGGGGGGTAGGGGGGTCACAAAGCGTGTTCTGATCCCACGTCAGATCTGTCCTATCTTGTCACTCCCCAACGAGCTCTCTCTCTCTCTCTCTCTCTGAATTAGAAAACCTCTCAGCTTTGTCTACTTGTAAAGACACCTTCCCGTTTTCCTCAACTCCTCCTCTTCCCATAGACTTTTTTTTTTAAAGTGTTCTCCTCCCGCCGCCCTTGTAATTCAATTAGCTTATTTTCGGCTTTCTGGAGATTTTGTGTGTGGCGTGTATTTTTCTGCCATATTGGATTCCTTCCCCTGAAGAAACCAGCTGTACGTTGCTGAGGAATTCATCTCTCGGTTTGTGAACTGGGTGCTTTTACTGTTGCACTTTAAAAAAGAAAACAGCCATAAGTGCATTGCCCTGATATTGGTTTTTTAATAAAAAAAGTATAATTTATTGTAATTTAAAAAAAGTATAATGTATGGCGATTTTTTCTGGTATAATGTATTGCGATTTTTTCTGGTATAATGTAATGTGATGTTTTCTAGTATAATGTATTGTGATTTTTTTTTTTAGTAGAATGTACTGTGATTTGGGGGTATTGTAGTATAGTATAATATATTGTAATTTTTTTGTATAGATTTTTTGGTATAATGTATTGTGATTTTTTTTTAGTAGAATGTATTGTGATAGGGGGTAGGGGGGGTATTTTAGTAGAGTATAATGAATTTTACATTTTTTTAGCATTGATTTTTTGGTATAATGTATTGTGATTTTTTTTAGTAGAATATATTGTGATTTGGGGGGGGGGGGGTATTTTAGTATAGTATAATGAATTGTAAAGTTTTAGTATGATGTATTGACTTTTTGGTATAATGTAATGATCTGTTTTTTATACTCTATTGTGATGTGTTTTTTTTTTTTATTAGACTATATTGTGATTGGGGGGGGGGGGGGGTACTTTAGTAAGTATAATTCAGTGTATTTTTTTGTGTATGATGTATTGAATTTTTAGTATAATGTATTGATTTATTGTAGTATCATGTATTGTGATTTTCTTAAATAATATAGTGTATTGTGATTTATTTTAGAATAGTGTCTTGTGTTTTTTCCCCCGTATAATGTATTGTTCTTTGTTTTAATATAATGTATTGCGATTTTCTTTTAGTAGAATGTATTGTGGTTTTGGGGGGTATTTCAGTATGGTATAATGTATTGTAATTTTTTTTTAAATATGATGTATTGATTTTTTTTGTATAATGTATTGATCTATATTGATATAAAGTATCGCAATTTTCTTGTAGTATAATGTATTGCGGTTTTCATTTAGTAGAATGTATTGGGGTTTGAATATTTTGTTATCCTCTGGTGAAGAAAAAAATAGTATCTTGTAAGTATATGGAAGTGTGTGTGATCTTGATTCTTCTTTTTATTTAATGATCTTTTTTTGCGTTCCTCAGCCAGAGCTTCAAGGTTTACCAATGGTAAGATCTTGCCTATGCGACCTTTTTATTGCCCACCATTAAGGTAGCTGAATTCCGACTTCAGGGAACTTTCTTTTTGTTTGAAGGCATGTGTAACTGTGTCTCTTGCTCTTGTCGAATGTTCTTCCATGTTTTTTTGTGTGTGCATCTTCCTCCTGTTTTTCTTTTCTCTTGTCTCCTCTCTTTCTTGCAGAGTATAGATCTGGATGCTGATCTTCTCCATCATCTTGGCTTTTCCCCTGCAAGCCTTGCCCATAGCTTTGTCTAGCTTTCTTTCCTTGCTTTTTATTTTCTATTTGTCCTTCTTTCTTTAGTTCTTTTTCTCTTTGTTTGTTTGTTTTCTTTCTTTTTTCTGTTCTTTCTTTCGTTGCTTCTTTCTTATTTCTTTCTGTCCTTCCTTTCTTAGCTTCTTTCTTTTTCGTTCCGACCCTCCTACTTTCTTTTTCTCGTTCTTTCTTACCTTCTTTCTTTCTTTGTTTCTTTTTGTCGTCATGTCTTCACTTCTTTTTCTACGTTTTCTTTCTTTTTCTTTTTTGTCTATTTCACGTACTTTCTTTTTCTGTTTTCCTTCCTTTCTTCTTCTCGTTCTGTCTTTCGTTTGTTGTCTCATGCTTCCCTCCTGTCTTTGGCATCGTTGTGCAGGCTGTGATGTTTCTGTACTGCTTTGTTCTGGTGACTACACACTGGTGGCAGCTCTGAACTGGGCGCAGAATGTTTATTGTGCGGCGTAGTTTGTTTTTATGGCTTTTATATCCTATATTTTTTAAATGTTAAAAACATTAAAATAGGTTGTTAATATTTTTTGTCACGTGGCGACAACACAAGGATGACATCCACAGCGCAGCTTAGTTGTATGTGCTTGATATTTGAAGAGGAATCCAGTAGTTCAGATGTTTTGTACTTTTTTTTTTTATAATAAAAAAAGATGATAATTAAATTATTTCTTACAGACGACTGATTTCTTGACGCTGTTGGTTCTGATTGAATAAATACGTTGTTAAAAAAAATGTTCCTCGTTTCTATGCAAACCTAAGACACTTTTTTTTATATAAAATTCACGTTTTTGTACTTCCAGAAGAAATGAGAAACGGAAAACTATTTTGCTCTGCGCTATGTTGTCAGAGCTGTCGTTTGAAATGATGACAGTCTAGTAACTGTGGAAGAGCTTCTCCACAACCCAGGCACTTGCACACAACCGCCGCAAATGGAGCCAACTGGTGCAACATTTGTCACTGCAGTGTCCCTACGACCCCTGAGGGGTTTACGGGAGCAGATGAGATGAGATGAACTGTGAGAGTAGTGAGCAGATTCTGAAGCTATGCAGGTAGACTGGCAACTGACCACACTTGTCTAAACACTTATACCGCTTTATGTAGCATGTGACCCAGGAAAACGTAACTTTGAAAATGGGTGACGTGAATCAGAAAGTGTGGGCCAAAACGCCGTTCTGAGGAAATATCTGAGACATACCTCTAACACTACTAATTGTTATGTTTTATTCCTTGCTGGTCCACCTTCTCCTTGCCCTAACACTGCAAATAGGGTTGCACACTTTGAGTGAGAAATCTTTCAGGATCCTTCAGATTTGGGCGACAATTCCGCTCTGTCAAATATTGAGATTTTTGGTGTTAGAACTTTGGACTTAGGCAAGAATGACGTGGGGTAAAAGAAAAAAAAAACCCCAAATAAAAACAAACAAAAACCAAATGGACTCTACACAAAACCTGCAGAGAAACGGAAAGTGTAAGGTACGCTGTCCTAAAAGCGTTCTCTACTCAGAAAGGCGGAATCACTCTCATAAAAGAAGGATGACATGGTGTACCATTATCTTCAACCACTTTTGGGGTGAGGCTTTTTCAGGAAGAAACCCCACGAGAACGATAATGCAAAAGGACAATAAACCAAGAAACAAACCCCAAAATAAATATAAAACTTTGAACGACCAGTGAAATGAATCAAAGAAACAAATGAATAAACAACAACAACATCAAAAACTACCGCAAGAACAACAACAAACACAAAACAACCAACAAACCAACCAACTTAACTCCTCCCCACAAAGCTCGTATAAACCAAAGCATACATAGGTCACCACCACCACCCTAACTTACAGAGAAAAGGGGCAAATGCCAGAAAGACAGAAAACAGACAATAGAGTAAAAAAAAGGAAAAAGGGAACAGAAATAAAAGACAGAAGAAAACACAAAACCAAACAAACATAAGCCGGCCTATTAAGGTCACTAATAAGAACAGCACGAAAGCCATTTCGCACCAACTGAACGTCTTCATTTGCACACAAAACCCCCCACAAAAAACGCCGTTCCTAGAAACATTTACATAAAAAGAATCCCCATCACGAAGTCTAAAACCTGGAATTGACTTGGGGGAAGGATCTAAACACCACTCTGCATGCCGCTGATCTCAGATGGAAGACAGAAGGCAGCACAGATACAGATACCCCCCCCCCCCCCCTACCCTAACAACAGACAGATGCAGACAAGTATACAGATAACTCAGATCAGAGGTCTGAACTTTTGCGGGCAGAAGTACTTTGTCCAGACACGCAGATACAAAAGCATACATGTAGACAGACGTATCGAGAGAAGACAGATGCATCAACAAAAGAACACCCTCCAAAAAAGAAAGAAAGAAGAATCCCCAAACAAAGAAACAAAAACCGCGCTTTGCACCAAGTTCCCCACGATTTTCAAATTTCGATCCTGAAAAATCGCCTCACGTTATTCTTCAATGAACTGATTAATAGCCATGACTCTTGAAAACATCTGGAATATGTTACTTTCTCTCTTTATTAGTTCTTAGTACACAGAAGACAAATGCTATGCGTTATTCAGACGAAACAGAAATATACAACATATTATTGACACCGAGGCAGTGGTAAATCGAACAAGGGAGAATGTCAAGCGGTTGAAAGAGTGTGTGCACTGTCTCTAGGGAAGCTGTATCGGTTTTCCCGTGCCTGGAGAGCTGGGCAGAGCGCCAAGGTTCCCCACACAAGGTAGCCACACTCCGACTTCGGGTATAATGTCTAAACACGACGCCAGCGTGAATGCTTTTGGTAAAAATATATTTTATGTCTCTCGCTCGAACCGACACAAATGGCCTACTCTTCCAAAATGCAGATCGGGTTTAAAACGTGTGTGCAAGATATTCTGCGTGCTTTCGCACATGGGGCCTCGGTTTACAGTCTAATCCAAAATACTTTCGGGAGAGTGGAGTCAGTGCTGATGTTAACTCCAGGGGGAAAATCCCTCTGAACGGGTAGTGCTGCAGTGGCTTGAACCCGGGCTCGATCCCGGGCCGTCAAATCGCGAGTGCAACGCTCTAACCACTGGGCTTTCACCACCCCACCCCCCAAACCAAAACTGCATAAATCGGGACTATTTTTCAGTGGAGCCTGAATGATGTTTTATCTTCCATCACATGGATCACTGGTTTAAGTGTTTTGGTAACCAAACGGTACCACACGTGTAAAAAAAGCGAGAGGTGGCAGTTTCGCTTCTTTCTGAAGCCGGAATTTCCTCCTATCCACGAGGCCGTGAGTGATGATCTGGGTGTGGTGCTAGTCTTTCAGACATTTCACAACATTTCAGATACAACATTCAGTAAGCGCACTTGAAAAAACAACAACAACAAATACTATTGCATCAAGGGAACTAACTGTCTCTGGCAAAAGACGGTATGAAAAAAGCTACTCTCACTAAGAAATGAGTGAACAGACCAAAAAAGAAAAAGTGCTGTACTTGTGGCGCCGTGCTCTCATAGGAGAATTCAACCTGAATTTACTACAGAAAAATCCATCGCAAGTACAAGTGGTATACAATGCAAGATAAAATATACAGTATATTCTTCCAGAACTGTTCTTTTTACCTAAATAAGAAGAAAAGAAAATATACAGACAAAGGAATACACACCAACTTGGACACACACACACACACACACACACACACACACACACACACACACACACACACACACACACACACACACACCAGCCTTATTTTGAAATACATGAATACGATCATTCCAGAGTTTTGTGACAGTGTGAACTCAAACAGTCAATCCTATCACACAGGTCATGATGATAATATCACACTTATCCCCTCATTACCACTTCTTCTTTACTGTCTTGTTAGAATCAGGACATATTATTAAGTCTCGAGGCACATTTATCCGCTAATTATTTTTTTACACATTAAACATTCACTTTCATGTAGATACAAATTTACTGATTCACTCATTTGTCCTTTCAACTGGACAACTTTCAAACGACTCTTTCCTTTTTTGGCATGGCAGTTGTAGGAGAAGGAAGGAAGGAAGGGGGGGGGGGGGGGGGGGGGGGACGGTGATTAGCGGCCTGTGTGTCTTTTTCTTTTTGTCTTTCTTTTTAAAAATTCTTTTATATCGAGGATAATGGAATAAGCACTCATGTGCTTTTTACATCCAGTCCCCGTGTGTATGCAGTTTTGTCAATTTTGTCATCTGTTTCCACCGGCACACAATGGCCTACTCTTCCGAAAAGCTGAACAGGATTTAATGTGTGCGCAAGATGTTCTTCATGCGTTCGCACACGGGGCCTCGGTTTATAGTCTCATCCGAAGGGTGTGTGTGTGTGTGTGTGTGTGTGTGTGTGTGTGTGTGTGTGTGTGTGTGTGTATGTGTGTGTGTGTATATGTGTGTGTGTGTGTGCGTATGTGTGTGTGTATGTGTGTGTGTATGTGTGTGTATGTGTGTGTGTATGTGTGTGTGTGTGTGTGTGTGTGTGTGTGTATGTGTGTGTATGTGTGTGTGTGTGTTGCCTGCAGAGGCCATTCGAGACTTTTATTGTGTTGACCGGCTGCCGCTGCTGGATACCACCTTACAGCACAGCGCAGCACAGCACAGCGCAGCACAGCACAGCGCAGCACAGCACAGCACAGCACAGCGCAGCACAGCGCAGCGCAGCACAGCGCAGCACAGCACAGCACAGCACAGCACAGCGCAGCACAGCACAGCACAGCACAGCACAGCGCAGCACAGCACAGCACAGCACAGCGCAGCACAGCACAGCAGAGCACAGCGCAGCGCAGCGCAGCACAGCACAGCACAGCACAATGCAGCGCAGCACAGCACAATGCAGCACAGCACAGCACAGCGCAGCACAGCACAATGCAGCACAGCACAGCACAGCACAACACAATGCAGCGCAGCACAGCACAATGCAGCACAGCACAGCACAGCGCAGCACAGCACAGCACAGCACAGCACAATGCAGCACAGCACAGCACAGCGCAGCACAGCACAGCACAGCGCAGCACAGCACAGCACAGCGCAGCACAGCACAGCACAGCACAGCGCAGCACGAAAGGAGCTATTGTTGGCTGGCCAAGGAGGAAACAGACACACTGAGAGACAGAAAGGATAGATGTATTACAGAAAGGACAGAATGACAGACTGAAGGATAGAAAGGACAGACAAACAGACAGAGCAACAGACAGAAGGACAGACAGACAGAGTGAGAGACAGAAAAAATGGACAGACAGACAGAGTGAGAGACAGAAAAAATGGACAGACAGACAGAGTGAGAGACAGAAAAAATGGACAGACAAAGTGAGAGGCAGAAAAAGGGACAGACAGACGAGAGACAAAATGACAGACAGACACAGTGAAAGACATAAAAAGGACAACAGAGTGAGAGACAAAACGGACAGACAGACAGCACAGCACAGACTGAAAGACAGAAAAAAAGGACAGACAGAGTAGAAGACAGGCAAGCAGACAGACTGACAGGATAGACAGAGATAGGAAAACAGGCAGAAACAGGCGGGCAGAGAGACAAGCAGAGAGATAAATCCATAGGGACAAACAGTCACATAGACAGCGAACAAACAGAAAAAAACAAAACAAAAAACAGAAGCGTCAACGACAACAAACAACCATCCCCCCTACCCCACCCCCCCCCCCCCCCCCCCCAAAAAAAACCAAAAAAAAAAGAAAGAAAGAAACAAAAACAACCAAACTACCCAAACACTCCCGCCTCCCTCCCCCCCGCACCCCGCACCCTTCCTCCCTAATGCACAGTAGTTTGAGGCGTGGAAGCTTATTGGGGTACACACAGGTCTGAGAAGTCCACGATAGTTGGTTCGAATCTCGCCTGCAGTCAGACTGACTCCAGTTTTTCTTTCCCACACCCCTCCTCTTCTCTCCTCTCCTCTCTCCAACGCCTACACACCGGGAATAATAGTCTGGCCACAAGTCTGGTGCATGAATACACAAAGCCAGTTCTGTATCTTATGTTCACCCCCCTGCATTTTGGAAAAGAAACCCACACGATGAAAAGGGGATTGGGGGCGGGTAAGCCTGGTGGTTAGAACGCTGAGCTTGCAATCTGACGGCCCGGGTTCGAGCCACGACCGAGGCACCCGTTAGATGGAATTTTTCCTCTGGACTTAACATCAGCACCGACTCCACTCCCCTAAAAGGCTTTCGGATGAGACTGTAAACCGAGGTTCAGTGTGCAAACGCACGCAGAACATCTTGCACAAACGTTAAAGCCCATTCTGCCTTTTGGAAGAGTAGGCTATTGTGTGCTGGTAAGGACGGACGACACAATGAAAAATAAAACATAAAGAAAAAAGCAAACGCACTATTACATTGAAAAGAAAAGAAAAGAAACAAAATCCATGCACTCTCAAGAGTATAGATAGTGGATAGTTTCAGGTTTTCACAACCCTCGACAGCGTGTGATTAGTAAGGGACAGGCAGACACGTATTGAATTTTAAGCTTGCCTAAAAGATGGCTAAAACCCCAGCTCTTAATCGGATTATATCTTCCAGGTGCAGACGATACTTGAACCCAAACTTCAGGGTCCGTTCGGCTTTGGTCATGTGACAGTAGTGCAGTTTGTTGTTTACACAACTCGACAGTGCGACAAAGCAGTTTGGGTAGACGTTTTGAAAACACGGTTCGATTCTCCCGTGGGCGTTAATCATCTGGCTTATCAAACATTTATTCATTTCCTGTCTCTTAGACCACTGACAGAGTTGGGGGTTGTCTTTTTTTCAAGACTTACAATGCACAGACTCTCTGTCTCTGACTCTGTGTGTGTGTGTGTCTCACTCTCTCTCATACACACACTTGCGTGCAAGCACGTCCATACATACATTTCTGCATGCGTGTGTGTGTATGAATACGTGCGCGTGCGCGCTTGTGCGTGTGTATGTGTATGTGTGTGTGCGTGTTGAAACGTCTTTAAAACAAAGATCTTAGGGGGTGGGGGGAGTCGGATTTTTAACAAATATTCCTGTATAAGAACAATCCGTATCCTATCACAATGACTTCTGTGCTGACAATAGGAATATTAATCCAACATCCCCCCCCACCCCCCCACCCCCGTATATTTGTAGATAGAACATTGATCTAAAGTTTGGGGTTGGGTTTTTTTTTTTTTGGGGGGGGGGGGGGCGTAAGAACTGTGGGAAAGTAACAGGAGAAATCTGAATGAGAAAGGGGAGTTTACTGATACGTGACTTCTACAAAGGAAAAGCAGAGACGAACATGAAGACTTGTGCATCAAAACGTACAGTTACCTGTATCATTTAAGAGCTTTTCATAGATGCACCTATGATTTTTTTCGTTGTATTCTTAATGTTTCCGTTTTCTGGTCCCTTTTGGGAGAGGACTTTTTTGGTCTGGTTTTCTTCACACGAGTCTACTGTATCTTTGTTGTTTTTTTAATCACTACAGAAGGTACTCTCTTATCGCAACATTAGAACCATCCTCAGTGAAAAGAACAAAAAAATCGGTTTACTGTAAATTTGTCACTTTTGAAAGAAAACAAAGAAGCTACTCAATTTGATGAGTCCTTATCTGTGAATGTTACAAGGTCCACTTCTAAAAAATCAGTATTCACCAATTCTTGGAGTTAAATGGATAATAGACGTAATAAACTTTCAATACGTAGTTCTACCATTCTCAGTTGTTGTTCATCATATTCTTTTTCTTCTTTTTTTCTTCTTGTTCTTGTTCTTCTTCTTCTCTTCCCCCTCCTTCTTCTCCATCTCCTCCTTCTTTTCATTATATATAAGCCGTGCCGAAAGGACACAAATAGCTTTCAATACATACTTCTTCCATTCTCAGAGTATTTTTGGTATAGCCGTACCATTTAAAGTCAACCCCCCTCCTCCCCATATTTGTCAAGGGAAGTAAGCCTGATGGCTGCAGTGAACTTCGCTGACGCCGTCTACGAAGTCTTAGCCCAGCTGTTTCCAAAAGATCAGAGAACTTGCCTTTGCTGCCCACGCCATCAATACCGCTACACCACTTTCTACACCACCCAACACAGCATCGATTTTCCTCATACTGATCTCACAAAATGATGTCTGGACGTTGAATGCTTTGAGAGAGAGAGAGAGAGAGAGAGAGAGAGAGAGAGAGAGAGAGAGAGAGAGAGAGACAGAGGAGACAGAGAGACAGAGAGAGAGAGGAAAGAGAGAGACAGAGCGAGAGAAAGGAGAGAGAGAGAGAGAGAGAGAGAGGAGAGAGAGAGAGAGGAAGAGAGGAGAGAGAGAGAAGAGAGAGAGAGAGAGAGACAAAGACACAGAGACAGAGAGAGAGAGAGAGAGAGAGAGAGAGAGAGATGAGAGAGAGAGAGAGAGAGAGAGAGAAAGCACAGAGACAGACAGAGAGAGAGGAGAGAGAAGAGAAGAGGTTGAATGAAAGATACAGAGACAATGACAATGACGAAGTGGAAAGATGAACTGATGATAGAGTTAAGAAGAAGAGACGAAGAGAGGAGATTTCAATGGGGTTAAGCAAGTATCTTAGACACTGCTACAAAGGGGATTATCAGATATTGCCATACGATGTGGCCAAAACTGCTAGAGTTCACAAAAACTATCTATGTGATATTTACTACACGATCATCATAGTAACTTTTTCGTGGTCGACATATAAAGAGAGCTGGGTCAGTGACTTAAGTTGCCAAAAGCCTGAATCTGAAATAAACATTTTTAAATGACGACCATCAAAGCGGAAAAAGGTATGTTCCGAGATTTTTCCTTAAAGGTGTTTAACCACACAGTTTGCGTCTTCAGATCACTGTTTCCTATAGATTTAGCGAGCTCCTATCTTGGATCAGTGCATCACGCATGCATACTTGCACAAACGCACACACACGCACAGAGAGATTTCTAAGTATAGATAATTATAGTTTTTTATAGGCTAATTTTTTGGTTATTCATTTTCTTACCACTCTAGTAATATGTGTTTTTCTGAATTTCAAAGCTTCACTTAAAACTATACCACAGTCATTTGATCATCAACGGGTTTCACTGCACTCTGACACTACAAAAATGGTTTGGAAACTTTGCAGCTGTGTGTGTCCTTCCTGATTATCTCAAACATTTCTATTCATATTTCTTATCTCATCCTCCCACTCTCAATTTCATCTTACATCCATCTCCTCTTCTTTTTGGTGGATTTCTTATACCAGTATTTTTGAAGTGCTCACAAAGCACCCTTCATCCTGAAGATAATTGCGTCGTAGCTACCATCATTTCAAATTTGATAGCGTGGCTAGAGGTACAACGACTTCTATGATTATTGTGGATTTATCAGTTTCATGAAAGATGAGTGAATTTTGCATCAGTACAGAAAGCATAATGGGCAATCCATAAATGTTAATGGAAATGTCACCACACAGTCCTAGTCTTCATTTTTTCCCCTTAGCTCTACTGACAGTCATTGGACACTGCACTGAAGAGCTGCACACGTAATTCCTCCCTTTATGTGGTCATTTGCCAAAGCCTGATTACATGTAAATCGTTTCACTGCCCATTCTGCCGTGTTGTTTGTCCACCGTTTCTTTGTGTGTCGACTCTTTTGTGCCCCTCTTCCAGCAGTTCCTGGAGACTGTCTGACCAAGGTAATTGGATCTTGTTATGTGGCTGTAACAATAACACATTTTCTAATTACATGATGTAAACAGAGTTTCGTATGAGCTTTCATAGTGTCAGATGATCTGAGGCATTTGTTTATTGTTGGTATGCTCATAGTAATAGTATCAGTAACTTGCCTTAAGTCTTCACTTCCATGGCTTGTATTGTATGTTCTAGATACATCTATCAGTTCCCAGCCCCCCATGCTGCAAGATGGAATATATACCAGTGCATGCAGAATCCTATCCTGCTCCTGTGCATTATGTGAACGTCTTGTCTTTACAGGCACGGTTCCGACAGTACTGGCGTTGTCTTTGTTGTCCTTGAGAGGATTTTTAGTGTGAGTCTCTCATTGTTGATGGTGGTTCTCGTGTAGTTGAACTGTAAAACAGTTACTTATGTAACCAATGGACACTTCAGTCAGTTGTGACAGTGGAACTGTTTGTGGCTGACCATCAATATTGTCTTATCACCGCTAATTTTCATATCATGTGCTGCTAGTGTTTCATTCAGTCGTCAGCTAGCTAAGTCTGATATTTGCTGCAGAGGGTACTAGGTCTAAGGCTTGTTCAATGATATCTTTCTTTGCTGAATGTAAGCTTTTAGGTAGAATGTAACCTGCTTGCGACTGTATTTCCTTTAGAATGATACTGAACATTGTTTGGGTGACGTGGCTGATTAAACTGATACAATGGTAGTTCAGGCAATATTGGAAATTTTCTTTTCTTTTTTTCACCCTGATTTCTTACCATCAATGTTTTCAGCAACATTATTGCTGCTACAGTTTTGTTATAAAGTATTAAGATATCGTTTTTGTTTGATTTTGTTGTACTTTCAGTACACTTGAATCCACTTTGCTGTGTCCAATGTAGAGTTCGGAGCAGTACACCTTATACGATGTCTGTCTTCTTTGATTGCCATCTTTATTTTCAGTGGCACTGACTTTACTATGTTTCTGGTCAAACATTTCAAAATATTAAAACTCTTCAAATGAGTATTTGCATCATTGTTGTCAAGGTTTTTTTCCTATCTTAAGTCTGTTGGTCAATCCAGTTGGGTTTTTTTTTGCGCATTCTTTAACCCTCGAAAAACTCTCTTGCTTATGGCACTTTACTTCTTGGCGTGTTTAGTCTTCGTGAGAAGCTTCAAGTTCTTTGTAGTATTACACATCTCAGTCTGTGATAACTTTGCAGGCTTACCCCCACAATCTGCTGTTGTTTCAGTCAGCTTTAGGCTAGAAGTTAATTTTTTTTTAAAAATCAAAAGCTAAAATAAATGCAAAATTGTTCGTGAAGGCTTTAAAGTCATTTTATATACAGAATCAAGTACTTAAACATATTTTGTTTAAAAGTCCAACCAGATTCTAAATCTTTCAATTTTGGGGATGGAAAAGACCAACGAAAACAGGAAAATGGTATGCTACTCTTACCCTTATCAGTTGTTTTTCTACATAGCTGTACAGCTTGAATCCATCTTCTCCTCTCACTGCCTACAAAAGAAAGTAAAGGGCAATGACTGTGAACTTTACTGACGCTGTCTGAGGCCTTGTGACCCAGCTGCTTCCCAAGACTGAGACGAATTGCTTTTTCACCTCACGCCATCATGGCCACTTTTCACATCGCTTCATCTCTCATTGATTTTCTTCATATTCAGGTCAAATGCAATCCCAGTGTTTTGTTTTGTTTTGCTCGTGGCCCCGGCAGCCACAAAGGCCTTATCAAGACCAACACTGCGTCGAGGAGAAAAGAAATTACTAACTTCGAAGAAAAACGGAATAAAAGAAAGAACCAACGAAAGGAATGAAGGAGGGAAGAAAGCAAAGAGAAAAGACTAAAGAGATGCGAAAGAAAGAAAGAAAGAAAAAGGAAAGAAAAAAGAAAGACAGAAAGTGAGAGAGAAATACAGAACATAAAGAAAGCTAGAAAGGAGAAAGAAGAAGGTGTAGAAGAAGACTGAGGAGAAGGAGGAGGATGACAAAGAGAACTCGAACTCGAACTCGAACTCGAATGATTTATTCACAAAAAGGCCATTGGCCCATACATGAAGGGGGTTGCCGAACTGCTTAGTATTTTGGTTTTAAAAAAAATAATAATAAAAAATAAAAAATAAAAACACACACAGACAACATGTTACTGTATAACAAAGTCAGCTACAAAAAATCACTTAGGATAACATTATCTCTCTTATTCTGAAAGCTCTACACAAATATAAAGTGAGGCTGCGCACAACCTCAGGATGACTGATGATGCAGCAGGAGTGAAAAACAGAGCAAATAAATTTAGGCTGACTACTTATTGTAACAGGGATGTAGTTCTGCCTAACATCCTCAAAAACTGGATCAGCACAACACAAAATGTACTTCATCCTCTGGTGCTTGCTTACATAATGGGCATAGCAGCCTGAGGTCGTCAATATCATGTTCTCTGTATCTGAATTTATGAACATTTATATCTGATACACCAAGTCTAAACTTAGACATAATTCTTTTCAAATGTATATCCATATCAAGTTTTAGATAAGGTTTGACATCATGCGAACTTATAAATTGTCTGTACATTTGAAATCTTTCACTGTTTTGTATATGATCACGGATGACAAAGAGAGAGAAGAGAGAGAGAGAGAGAGAGAGAGAGATGAGAGAGAGAGAGAGAGAGAGAGAGAGAGAGGAGAGAGAGAGAGAGAGAGATCATCATCATCATCATCATCATCATCATCATCATCATCATCATCATCATCATTATCAGTTGTTGTTGTTGTTGTTTTGCTGCTGCTGCGGCTGCTGCTGCTGTTGGTCTAGTATCAACGTTAATACCGCTTGTATTTACTTTCCATACCACAACCAGGCCTCAAAAGAACCCTGAAATATGTTTGTAAAAAATACCACTCTTCCATACAGCGCATCATAGTATGGACATCCAAAACATGAATATACCATCTCTCAATAACTAACACCAAGATGATCAACAAAGTTTCAATTTTGGAAGTGAAACAAGACAGTTGCACATGGAAAAATACTATAATAAACAGTACCATTCTCTGGAACTAATTTCCCCTGGCCTACAACTTTGCCAGTCTGGCTCATTTTTCTTTCCTGTCCCTGCTTTTGAATAGAAGCAAGCCTAATGACAAAGAACTTGACTGAATTGGCTGTCTGAGGCGTTCTGGCCTGGTTGTTTCCAGGAGGGTCAGACTTGTAAATTGCTTTTACACCTCACGCCATCACTGCTACTTTTAAGACCACTCTCTCGCCACTGGTTTTGGCTTTTTCTCCCTTGTTCCCTTCTTTTTTTCCAGATTCATCGAACTGAAGTCTCGTTGTTGAAAAACTGTGTTGAGAGAGAGAGAGAGAGAGAGAGAGAGAGAGAGAGAGACAGAGAGAGAGAGAGACAGAGAGAGACAGAGAGAGAGAGAGAGAACCAGAACTAGAACAAAAACCAAAATCAGAGCCAGAATCAGAGCCAAAACTAGAGCCAAAGCCAGACCCATAACCAGAGCCAGAGCCAGAACCAGCGCCAGAGCCAGAACCAGCGCCAGAGCCAGAACCAGAGCCAGAACCCGAGCCAGAGGCAGAATCATAACCAGAGCCAGAGCCAGAACTAGGGACAAAACCAGAATCAGAGCCAGAGACAAAACCAGAGTCAGAGCCAGAACCAGAGACAAAACCAGAACCAGATCTAGAACCATAAACAGAGCTAGACCCAGAGCCAGAATCATAACCAGAGCCAGAGCCAGAGCCAGACCCAGAACCAGAGCCAGAGCCAGAACCAGTGCCAAAACAATGACCAGAACCAGAGCAAGAACCAGAGCCAGAACCAGAACCAGAACAATAACCAAAGCCAGAGCAAAGCCAGAACCAGAGCCAGAACCAAAGCCAGAGCCAGAACCAAAGCCAGAGCAAAACCAGAGCCAGAGCAAAACCAGAACCAGAATGAGAGCCAGAGCCAGAGCCAGAGCCAGAGCTAGAACCAGAACCAGAACTAGAGCCACAACCACAACCACAACCAATACCAGAACCAGAGCCAGAGAAAGCACTTTATGAATTGATACGTGCAAAATGACCGTGGAAAAGGGGAAGATCACCACTCTTCAAAGCGCCACTTAACGCTGGCCATCAGCGTTTATTTTCCTTTCGCTTGTAACGCCAACCGACCTTGGTCAATATTTCAGCAATAAATCTCACACCCCCTGCCAGATTATGACCTTTCCCAAATCTAACAGGTCGTACATGAGTGTTATGCTTTTTGTGTCTGTCTGTCTTCCCGTATGTCCATCTCTATCCAACTCTGTTTTGTCTTTCAGTTTCTGTTTCATTTACTCACTGACTCACTTCATCTCTCTCTCTCTCTCTCTCTCTCTCTCTCTCTCTCTCTCTCTCTCTCTCTCTCTCTCTCTCTCTCTCTCTTTCTCTATCTCTTTCACGCACGCACGCACGCACACATGCACGCACGCACACACAATCACGCGGCACGCACGCACGCACAGACACACGCACGCATACACACATACATACACATACTAAACAAGAATGAGCGTTTAAATCCCCACTAAAAACGGAAATTAGTGATTGCAGAGAGCAAACACTGTGTGTGTGTGTGTGTGTGTGTGTGTGTGTGTGTGTGTGTGTGTGTGTGTGTGTGTGTGTGTGTGTGTGAGTGTGTGAGAGAGAGAGAGAAGAGATGTGAGAGGAGGAGAGAGAGAAGCTGAGAGAGAGAGAGATGAAGAGAGAGAGATGAGAGAGAAGAATTTAATTGATCTAATTCATCTATTGATTTAATATCTTCTGTTTCGAGGATAATGGAATAAGCACTTAGGTGCTCTTTTGACATCCTGTTCCCGTGAGCATGCGACTTCGTAAATTGTGTCGTCCATTCCCACTGGCACACAATGGCCTACTCTTCCAAAAGGTGGAAAAAGTTTTACTCTTAGAGAGAGAAAATTACATAGAAAAAGAAAATACAAAAGAAAGAAGACAAAAGAAATAAACAAAGAAAGGGGGGGAAAAGGGAAGCCAGCCAAATAGAAGAAAAGAAGCAGAAAAAAGAAAGACAAAAAAAGACAAAAAAAGAGAGACAAAGAAGACAAAGAAAAAACACACCCCCAAACAGAGCCAACAACAACAAAAAAAGGAACCACACTGGCACTGTCTCAGCTAAAACCAGCCAACGTCAAAGCTGGCACACACACACTTAACTTGTCCAAAGTCACTTGCACCCAGAAGCATTTGTGTTCGTGTGTGAGGAGGAGGATGGGGGGGGCGGGCTGTTGACTGTTATCCTGAAGGTCACACTCCACCTTTAGCTTCCGGGGTCATGTAGTGTTTTCTATAAAGCGCTTGTCAGAAGAAAAAAATTCTGCTGATTATTCACATATTTGTTTAAAATATGAAGAAAAACAAGTCAAATGCTCTATGTGCTTGTTTTGGGGGATTGAGGACGTAGAGCAATATCAGATATTCATGAGAAAGTTGGAAATAATCATCAAATGAGGATTGCTTG
>CM054136.1:39090619-39093119 GCA_028751875.1 Rapana venosa
TAAAAAGGCTATACAATACAAAAAGAACAGATTGAAAATCGGAGAATTTTATGAAAAGTCATTACAAATTGAAGCGAAAGATTGCATGAAGTGACAAAATGAGAAATTGATCAGTTTGGTGCCATAATAGGTGGTCAGAATGAGGGCTTGGCTATTTTAAAACATGTTTAAAGCAAAAGGAAACAAATTTACCCTTGATATTTCAATACAAGGTAGAATAATGGTTATAGTTTCATAATCAATCAAAATATCAAAATCGAACCCTTAACCCCCACCGGCCTTTAATGGCTCCTAGCGGAAAAGTGCAAAGCGACTCATTTCGACGTGGCGTGTCATATTTAACGACAAGCCAGCTGGGGTCTCTGTCTGTATGCTGGTCTGTCTGTCTGTCTCTGTCTGTCTCTCTCTCTCCCCCCTCTCTCTCTCTCTCACACACATACACACACGCGCGCGCGCGCACACACACACACACATTCCCATCAAGTATACCACAACTAGACATGCAATAATGCAAATATGCAAGGTGTTTGCATAATAATTCTCTATGTTTTTTCAGAGGCATGTATTTCATGAACAGAAAAGGCGAACAGACAGCCACAAGCCATCCTGCCAGCCAGCCAGCTAGCCAGTCAGACAGACAGACAGACAGACAGAAAGAGAGGAAATAGCAAGGAATATGAATTTCTTTCGGCAAGATGAAAAAGCAATCTCTCCATGGTGAATAATAGAGGAGGACGTTTATATAGCAATGGAAGAAAATCGATCCTGGATAAGGTGTGGATTTGAAGCTGACCCAACGCACGTATGGCTGGACCATCCTCTCTTTCTGACATGAGTCCATTCTCAGCGCTTGGATTACTCATGACAGTGAGTGAGTGATGGAGATAGAGTGTGTGTATGCGCGCACGCTTGTGTTTGTTTTTGTGTGTGTGTGTGTGTGTTGTGCGTTGTGGTGTGTGTGTGTGTTGTGTGTGTGTGCTGCAGCACTCGTACGTTTGTGCATGGCTGTGCGCGTGTCTTTCATTTCTTATATACATTTTTTTTTACATAAATGTAATGTATGTGTGCTCACCCTCGTTCGTGTATGCGTATGCGCATGGATCTCTCTGTCTGTCTGTTTGTCTGTCTGTCTGTGTCCTGTCTGTCTGTCGGTCTGTCTGTCTGTCTCTCTGTATGTGTGTTGCTTGTGTTGTGTGTGTGTGTGTGTGTGTGTGTGTATGTGTGTGTGTGTGTTTGGGCGCGGGCGCACGCGTGCGTGCGTGCGTGCATATGTACCTGCACGTTGCTCGTAGATATAATAAAGGGAAATTGCACAATATGGGCAGAATGTACATTGTGGCTTTCTCATAAAGCAATGTTCAAAGAATATATTCAGTTTTGGTAGTAACCCAACCATAAACTTACAGAAAATCATCATTCGCTCCACACACACACACACACACACACACACACACACACACACACACACACACACACACACACACACACACACACACCAGAGCAGAAAGGAAACAAAAAACAAATAAACACACAGAGAAAAGACAACGTGGTTAAAACAGCAATAGGTCTGTGCCTCTGACTGTAACATAATGGAAGAAGAAGGAAGAAAGTGAGGAGGAGGAGGAAGTGGAAGAGAAGGAGGAGGAGGACGTGGAGACTAAGAATTATAGAGACAAGGGAGAACGGAAAAAGAGTGGTCGAAGAATTATGTGGGATAATCGTGACTAAATTTGTTACATATTAAGACTTTTCGTTGCTGACGAAAGAAATGTAATGAATTTGTTACTGTCTGTATGGGGGTGGGGCTGGGGGTGAAGGGAAAGTGCACGCCAACAAATGATACGTATACACATTAGCAACCATAATATGAAGACAAATCAGCAATCAAAGAGCACACAGCCACTGTTACTAATCGACAAACGAAACAAGCAGCCTCCCATCTATCAACCAGACAGCCAAACATCCCACCAGCTAACAAACCAATCAACAAAACCACCCCTTCAACAAATGATCATACCAACGAACTAATGAACTGATCATTTCAACAAATGATCATACCAACGAACTAATGAACTGATCATTACCCAAAATAATGAACTACGTGACCGACTACATGTACTAATCACACGAACGAAACAAGAACATGACTGACAGACTGAATGACTGGTTGGCTGACTGACTGGTTGGCTGGCTGGTGGGGTGGCTGGCTGGCAGGTATAGTGGCTGTCTAATAGCAACTGGCTGCATGGCAAACTGGAATTGACGAAAGAATTGCCTGACTTATTGCCTAGCGGGCCAATTAAATGACAGACTGATTTAGCGTCCAGGTTGACAAAGAACGATTAACACTTTATCCACATCGCTCCACTCCCCCCGTGTATGTCCTGAGTACACCTAATTTTGACATAAACATGTTCTTAGAAAAGGCAAAAATGCAGAAATACTTTCTTACATCGGAAAGTGGCGTACTATCTTCTTGTCTTTTCTTTTTAAAAAATTT
>CM054136.1:39098119-39133119 GCA_028751875.1 Rapana venosa
TTATTTATTTATTCTTTTATATCGAGGATAATGGAATAAGCACTCATGTGCTTTTTACATCCAGTCCCCGTGTGTATGGTAAGGGGAGAGAAGTAACCCAGAGGACCAATCATCATAATGTGTGTCATTGTGTAGAAGGAAGGGAGTGATTTCCCCTGAGCTAAGTTTCAACCACACGAAATCTGCTGATTAAAACTTGAGGTCACAATCGAGGTCAGGGTCTGCAAAACGTAGTGCCATCCATCTGATGTTGTTTCCTGAAAGAGCTACAGGCTGCTTCTGGACTCTGCTCGGTATACATTCTTTGACAGAAATTTCCTCTCTTTAATCACATTTTTTGCTTAAAAAAATTATCTGGTCGTTTAATACGTTATATTTGGCTATTCTGACAAGTTCTTCTGTGTTTTGTAAATAAAAAGTAAAAGAATGAATAAAAAGAAAAGATAACTCCTAGAGGGGATGCTGGGGGTCCGTCAGTATAAATAGCATCCCCACATTCTGGAAAGTCTGAGCTCGGAATTCGCTCTATTCTATCCCTTTTTTTTTTATATCTGCCTTATGTCTTTTCTCCCTGTCACCTCTTTCTGGTCTATTTTCTGCCTTCTTGGTCCAGTCTCATGCCTCTTTTTCCAAACACACTTACAAGATAAAAATGCTCTCCACGCCGAATTCAGATGTGCTGGGCCTGACTTGTCAGGCGCTTAACGGCAGCGCAACGCATTTTAGTTCCTATGACAAACAACAAGAGTTGCTGTTTGAGCGTTTTGGCGAAGAAGAAAAAAGAAGAGAAAAAAAGTATCTACTGACCCCTCCCCCCTTATCTTCAACTGTATGTCACAAACAGTGGATGTTCATAGAGTATTGCATTCACTGATCAGACATAAGGAGAGAGTAGAGAGGAATGACGATCACTAGATATGAAGGAGAGAGAGAGGAGAGAGAGAGAGATAGAAGAAGACAGACGAGAAGACGACAGAGACACAACAGACGGAGAGAAAGACAGAGAAGAGACAGAGACAGACGACACAGACAGACGGAGAGAGAAAGAAGAGAGAGAGAGAGAGAGAGGAGAGAGAAGAGGAGAAGAGAGAGAGAGAGAGACGGACAGAGACAAGGTAAAGGAAGGAAGGGGGCGGGGGGGGGGGGGTAGGAACGAGACAGACGTGTGTGCCTACTTTGGTCTGATGGCACGCACAGGCCATATCAACCATACTTCAAGAGACCAGTTTAAAGTGGCTTGCCCAAATTCTGAGGAGGTTAAGAGATTGCCACAGAGACATAGAGACTAGACAGATTGTGTGTGTATGTGTGTGTGTTTGTGCGCGCGCACGTGCATGTGTGTGTATGTGTGTGTGTGCGTGCATGTGTGCAATACGTTCGTGCTCACGCTGGCGCTGGCGCACATCTTGCCCTACACTGTCCAGTTCCTACAGCCTTTCCCAGGCAAAGTAGAACAGACAATGGAGCTCCAGCCAGCCACCATAGCTGTTTCAGCAGTGTCGGCTTCTTTAGAATCGAGGCTCACAAACTGAACATGTTAGAATTTTTCCATATGCAGATAAAACCTAGAAAATTCTTCAGACATGGATTAAAATTGTATGAAATAAATGCTTAAGTCCCTATGAAAACAAACTTGAATAATAGGAATTGTTCAAACCAAATAGATAAATATAACATATATAATATAAACGAAAGTAATCTACACAAAACAACTACAACAAGCAACAGCAACAATTTCAACAACAAACAAACAAACAAAAAAAGGCTCCAGAGGCACAAACAAGTGAAACATTAAAAGACTACAGTAATCAGATAAGTTAACAAACGAGGAAAGATCCAAGTAACCAGAGAACGATAACAGGGGGAAAAAAGAAAGGAGAAAGAGAAGTAGACAGACAGACGAACAAACACCCCCCAACCCTCAAACCACAAAACAACAAACCCATCCAATAATCTAGTCAATTAACCAACCAAACAAAAAACTCGGACATTTTCAACATGACAGCATTTCTGGAAGGTGGGCCTACACTGACAGAACCCCCACCAACTTAGCAAAATTCACACACACACACACACACACACATACACACCCACGCACAGAGAACTTTGAACTCTGAAATGATTTATTCATAAAGAGGCCATTGGCCCTTTCATGAAAGTGTTGCTGAATGAACAAATCAATGATTAGTTGCTGCACATGGAGGGCAAAGTACGCCTCTAACAAACACGTATCAACCATACAAGCTAAACACTGAGAACTGCCAGAAAAAAAGAAAGCTTAAACATCATAACATCCGCTTTGCATAAACGTGAAGCTAAACTGCCAATGACAATCATTAGAACTTCTACACAAAAGGATTTAAACGCTCAGACAGCAACTATTGTTGTCAGTCATCTGAGCGAAAATGTGTTGTACTGCCGTTAAGTGCCTGACAAGTCAGGCCCAACGCATCCGGCTTTGGCGTGGGAGTGAATTGCTATTTTCTAAGTGTTTCTGGAAAAAAAGGCAGGAGAATGGACCAAGAAGGCAGAAAAAAGACAAAAAGCAGATGGCAGGAAGAAAAGGAACAAGGCAGAAACAGAGAGAAGGATAGAAAAGAGGGAATTCCTAGTAGAAGGTACATGTCATATCATATTTTACTGTGTCTTCTGTACCAAAGTTTATGAGCGTTTACAACTGACACACCCAGTCTAAAGTGATCCATTGGTCTTTGAGAGGCACACCCATGTCAAGCTTGACAATCAATATAGTCTGACATCAGAGGTATAAGCTTATAAAGTCTCTTTACATTATTTTACATATATCGTTAGACTGTTTATCGATCGTTGCCAGTGACAATAAAAAAGTTTTTGGACACACACACACACACACACACACACACAACACAGAGTGAGAGAGAGAGAGAGAGAGAGAGAGAGAGAGAGAGAGAGAGAGAGAGAGAGAGAGAGAGAGAGATGATGATGATGATGATGATGTTTATTTCCAAGGGCTACAGATAAGCATTCACATTTTTTTAATATCCAGCCCTTGCCCTGAATAGGAATTTCTTTTTAATAACAGAGAGAGAGGAGAGAGAGAGAGAGAGAGAGAGAGAGAGAGAGAGAGAGAGAGAGAGAGAGAGAGAGAGAGAGAGAGAGAGAGAGAGAGAGAGAGAGCTTAGCTTGAGAGATTTTTTTCTTCCTTTCTTCTTTAGCAGGGAAATCAAATTTGGGCGTACTGTTGGTGATTACCTATTCAGCCTGGGTTTCTTGTTAATGGCAACCTAACACACCTTGTATTGACCCGTCGGATTTTGCCCTTCCCTCCGCCTGTCCTTCTTCCGTGTCGTCACCTTCATAGACAGCCGCTCTCTGCCTCTGTCTGTCTGTCTGTCTGTCTAGTTGTTTGTTTGTTTGTCTGTATGTCTGTCCGTCTGCCTGTCTCACTTCGTCTCTGTCCCTCTCGCTCAGTCCTGCGATCAAACCTATGTGTATTAAGGTGTCTATGCGTTTTATGATTCATTCATTCATTTCATTCATTCACTCTCTCTCTCTCCATCATTTTCTATATTGATGTTATCCCAATAAGGGTGGGGATTGGATGTAAAAAGGCACACAGTGCATATTCATTATCCTCGAAAGAAAAAGAATTTGACTAGATTTGACTTGAGGTTCTCTCTCTCTCTCTCTCTCTCTCTCTCTCTCTCTCTCTCTTCTCTCTCTCTCTCTCTCTCCTCTCTCTCTCTCTCAGAGACAAGGAAAGAAAAAGGGTGGAACTGCTCTTCCGACGATGCATTTTGGAGAGCAGAACGAATTTTGCGTAGAGGAATCTACTGTGGCTAAAATTGATATACGATACAACACGAAACAAAGCAATACACAATACAATACATTACAATGAATTGGAAGTTTAAAAAAAAAACTGTCCTGCAAGGCACAGTGTAAGGAAAGTGAAGAAAGGTAAACTAGGAATGGAATGCCGGAAGACTACATCATGGACCCTGTGGAGCTAACCTATGATGACTCTTAAGGGACCAAACAGCCTAGTGGTTAGAGCGTTCTACTCGTGATCTGAAAGCAACTGAAGAGGGGCTGTGAGTCTCTGCCGGGGTGTCTGCAAGAGGAACTTTTTTCCCCTCTGGGCTTAACATTGTTACTCTGACCCCCCATTACCCCGAATGTCACTAAACAGAGGCCCTGTGAACGAACAGTAGGCTGAACATTTTCTGCACACCTTCAAACTCTATTCACCTTTCGTAGAAGACAAGCGCAATGTATAGCCGGTAGCACGGATGACACAAACGCACCTAGCATGCACCCTGCTACCTGAAATAGGATGGACTCCACCATGTTTGGCTTACCCTACCACACACTGCCTGAAGAGCTCGGCTCAGAGTGGCAACGGTTCTTTAAGCAGTTACACGGAGGACTCTGACAAGTTAGTCTGTCAGATTCCCAGAGGATCTACAAGGAAGAGGTGGAGAGTTGTTTTTTTAAACACAGCGGAGCCCTAGTTACAGAAAGAACCAAAGTACTGACAGTTTAACTTGACGAACAGAGACTTTGAGCGCACAGGCAAAACTTTGCTCTTTAACTTTTAGTCTTGGCTCGGAGTGAAATGTCGTAAAGTGATGTCAGGTACAAAGTCTTCGCTACTTGTTGACCTTTTCCAGACAGTGTGTGACAGTGTGTGATAGTCCGTACGCTCATATCATATAATTATGACCACTGTATCTGTAAGTATGTGGTCGATACTAGTGCATGCGTACATGAAGTTATACGCGTGCATGCGGGAAGGTTTACTTGTGTGAGTGTGTGTGTGTGTGAGTGTGTGTGTGTGTGTGTGCATGCCTAGTAACATACTCCAGGACTGTGTCACACTGAACTACTCAAAACATCATCTCATTCATCATTCTCATCACATGAGCGCATCAGGTCAGGGCAACCCAATCGCTGTTGAGCAAGAGATAACGGATCGAAGAAGACTTTTTTTTTGGGGGGGGGGGGGGGGGGGGGGGGGGGGGGGGGGGGGGTTAAACGGCCAAATGAATAAACGATGAAGAACGCTACAACGACGGAAGACAACCATTGATTTACGCATGCGCTGTGACCCCAGGTCATTGACATCGGGAAGTTGATGGCAGGAGAGCACTTTAGGATTGACTGCATGTTCAGTCCTCCTGACATCGGGCTAGCGGTGACGTCATGTGCAATACTCATACTTTCCGCTGTCAGCAGAAAAAGGTGACTACTGAGCGCGGATGAAAATGTGGAGTTTATGAAGGTAGGCTTTTGCAGCGAAGGGAAAAGGTCTAGTTTTTTCCCAATAACAGAAAGTAAGATATTGCCGGTGACGTCACCAGCGATGTGACCTGAAGAGGAAATAACATAAATAATGTCCACTGATGGCGGGTTCAGACATGACGACGTTGATCAGGGGCCTTCTATGACGGAAGAGGACGACGGTGCAGTCTGTCTAGGTTCTATGGACAAGTAGTCAGTCTCCTTCTCTCTTACACACATTACTGTCACCCAGGAGTAAGTGACAGATGTGCAGTAATAGCAGATATGGCTTGTGTCAGCTTGAGTGCTCGCACACTTACTAAGTACATGAGGGCAGAATAGAACCTTGCACTCCTGGTCTGACAATTGTTTGAATTTTTTATCATTCCTCGGCTAGAGCGCTGAGGTTTACCAAATGGTGAGATTTTGCCTATGCGACCGTTTTTGCCCGCCATTAAGGTAGTCGCATTCCGACTTCGGGTATTATGTATGAATAGACCAGTGTGAATGCGGTTTAAAAAAAAATTATCATCCGTTCCTGCTGACGCACAATTACCTACCCTTTCAAAAAAATAGATGTTCAGCATGTATTCATACACAAAACCTCTGTTTATAATTTCATACGAAGGCCTTTCGGTGGAGTGGAGTTGGCGCTGATATTAAATCCTGTGGGAAAATAATCCCCAGGAACGAACGTCTTTGTGGTGGCTCCAATCCGGGCCCTCAGATCGCATGCTCAACGCTCTAACCACTGGGCTATCCCGCCCCCTTTGACGATGATTTGAGGAGTGGGGTTTGAGCGGCAGCTGAGCTGTCTTGTCTGGGGGATTTTTCCCATGGAGCTGTCCTACAGCTGTCCTACAGACTCTTTGGGTGAAACTGCAACCTGAGGTCTCGTTGTGTGAATGCACACACGGCATCTTGCGCACACATTCAAAACCCGTCAATCTTTCACAGAAGACGAGACTAGTTATGACCAGTGGCATGGATAGCTCGAACCCGGATCATCAGATTGCGAGCTCAATGCTCTAACCACAAAGCTGTCCTGCTCCTCCTCCTCCCTCCTGCTTTCATATAAATAATTGTCTTGACAGGTTTATGAGAGAAGGAGAAGAAGAAGCAGAAACGGAAATGAAGTTACATCTTCTGAGAATTTACTACCGTACTCAAGAGGATGAAAGAGACAGTTCAGTGTGGGAACAGCACGGGAAACATATCATGTAAGTATTTTCTCCATTACAGTTTCTTGTGTATGGTTTTACTGCTCTCTGACCTTTGAAAGACTGAGGAAACGCCACATTATGGTTGTGCAGTGGAGTTCCATGTTGTATTGAGATTATTTGAACATCACCTAACATATGACACAAGGGACATAAAAAAGCCGTTATCTAGCACACAACTGGAGTACTGTTATTCCAACCTCCCCCTTGGGGTTCCCTTAATCCAGCAGTTTAAAAAAAATCTGGTGAGTTTACTTGAATGATGAGAGGTTACGTCATATCTCACTATCTTGTTTTTGCTCCCTTCTCTTTCCTTTGTTACTTTCTTCCTACTCCTTTTACACACATTCTTTTTTCCAGGTCTATTCTTGGTCAACACATTCCCCCTAACAAGATCAATAAACTTTTCATAATTCAAACCTTGTAGGCAGGATTCCTCTGCTCACTTCTCTCCAGTAAATATGGCCGACAACATGACAAAGGAACGATAACTGGAACACGAGCAGTCACAGCCTCGAGATGTCAATGGCGTTAAGCTCTCTAGCTAATTGCACAGCCACAGAACTTCAGTTAACCGTGGCCACGTCAGCTCATGTACTTTAAAGGTAGTTTGGATGTAGATTTTTAGTCTCTTACTTTCCAGTTTTTCCAAAGCGGTGTCACTGTGTGTGGAAGATTGCAGACATGGCACACCACATCTGTCTATAATTTCAAAGTGGCAGATACTTGAACAGGAGGTAAGCCTTAGAGTCAAGGAATCCTCAGGTGCGTTGTAAAATATGTTCACGCTTCCGCATCCTATTGAATGCTGGTATGAACACTGGAATCTTTGTCATATACATTTGACCTTATGCATGCATGTAGGTCAACTTATAAAATATTTCATACTGACTAGTGTGCATAGTTTTTAATATGGGAGACCATAAAAGTATTTAATCCATCAGATATTCCGAGATTTGAACTAGCAACTCCAGGACTGCTTCAGGCAGAGGTCAGAAGCAGTGCCCATGCAGCGACTGTGGCCGGTGACAGCACATTACAAGAGCACATTTCTACCATGTGACAAACGTCTTGTTCTACTGATCAGAAGCAACATTTTTGGTCCTCTTACATTAATTTTTTCCTATAGCTTAAGAACGGAATTTACCCCAGAGCTTAACGTTTGCCAAAGAACTGTTATCATGTGCCAAATTCTTCGTATGCTCTATAGCTCTACCATTTTTGCAAAGTTACAAAAATAACTACCCACAAAATAATCAAGGAAAGAGAAGGACAAGATCTTTCATGAAATTGACGAGAGAGAGAGAGAGAGAGAGAGAGAATAACTACCCACAAAATAATCAAGGAAAGAGAAGGACAAGATCTTTCATGAAATTGACGAGAGAGAGAGAGAGAGGAGAGAGAGAGAGAGAGAGAGAGAGAGAGAGAGAGAGAGAGAGAGAGAGTGTGTGTGTGTGTGTGTGTGTGCGTGAATCGAAGATTTTTTATTTATGAATTAGTGCCAACATTTCATTCAAGAGTAAGTGTTCAGCAAGGTGACAGTCCTGACATGACCTCTGCAGTCAGCTGGATCAAAACCAACATCAATTGATTTGAACCGAGCTGGCTAGACATCTTAAAGTAACAGTTTATCAAAGGTATAAGTAGCAAATACCAACCTCCACTTTTTAGCTCTCTTTTGTATTGAGATCACCGCTATTCCCTTTTTCGCTATCTTTTTTAACCTTTCTTTGGTTGCTTGTCTCCATTTCTTCAAAGAAACGGTCATTTCTTTTATGAAGCTTTACATCTTGTTTCCACAACTTTTGCCTGGCTTTCTCCCCCTTTAGTCCATCTCGTTACTCCTATCCTTCCAGGTTTTTTACTCCATCAGCAATGCTCAGTAACACGATAAACTAATCACAGCTTATGCACGGGTCAAGAAACAGGCTTTCTTGGTCACTTCCCTGTAAATATGACGGATAGCATGTGTTAGTTAGCCAAAGAAAGACAAGTGAGGCACTGAAAGTTAAGGCTTTATCTGGCGCTGTTTGTTGGCAAGGCCGTATTGGGTAGAAAGCGCAGAGCCTGGTCTTCCCCTAGGCCTGTAACTCTGCCTGCTGGCCTCAGCCGACACATTCAGACTTCAGGGCTGCTCATTCATTAAACGGTTCATAAGAAAAACGATTTTAGATTTGATTGAAAAAAAAGCAGGAGAATGGGCTGGGAAGGCCAAAAAAAAAGCGAGAGAGAGATAGATAGAGAGAGAGAGAGAGAGAGAGAGAGAGAGAGAGGGGGGGGGGGGGAGAGGAAAAAAGGCAGAAACAAAGGAAGTGATAGAAAAGAAATTTCTAGCACAGAATTTCCAGAAAGTGGGGATGCTATCTATACTGAAAGAACCCACCGGCATCCTCACGGGGGAAGGGTTGGGGGTAAGGGTTACTTTTTAACTGATGGCCTGTGCGGAAAAGTAAGATCTAGTTCTGTCCTGGTCACAGTGCCAGAAACTTACAGTGCATTGCGCCAGTGACCCTGGAGGTATGGAAGTAGTCAGTCAAGAGACACTGAATACACACACTAGTGACAAGATTTCAAAGCTTGTCCAGTAAGCTGGATTATACACTGATTCAGCGTCTGCGAAACTGATTTAAGACATTGAATGTATATATCCAACGAGGAGACAGAAACAGAAAATGTGGCACTCCCCCCCCCCCCCCACTATTCTTTAATGCCCCCAGAAATGGAAAAAAAATCATGACAGTGTAAGAATTCTTTTCCTGTGATGTATCATGATTACTTTCTTTTTCCCATTTCCGGATTCGCTTGCTCCGTGTGACATTTAATCAAGCATGCAAATGTAACATTGCACAGAGCACCATTGTTTAATAGCGTGTTTAGGTTAGTCACACCTATCTTGACACATGACTAACAAAAGATCAAGCAGTAGTTACCAAATAGTCAGCAATGTTAAGTTACTGGGCAAATAAATTTCTGTTTATATATAGATCAAGAAAGGGATTGTCCTGGTCACATTCCCTTCTACGTCTGGTAAAGCTGGGTGGGGGTGGGGGTGGGGTGGGGTGGGGGTGGGCGGTGTGTGTGTGTGGGTGGGGGGGGGGGTGCTCCAACTTTGGACACAATTTGAGCTTGCTTTTCCCCTTCACGTGGACACTTGCAATGCATCTGCACTGCCAAATCAAGACGGATCGGTGGTCTAGAGGTAACGCGCCTGTCTAGAAAGCAAAAAGTCCGGGTCGGAAGTGTGCGGTGGTTCGTATCCCGTTTGGACCCGAAACTTTTTCCCCATCCATTAGATCATGAGTGGTGGTCTGGGCGCTAGTCTTTCGGATGAGACGATAAACCGAGGTCCCGTGTGTTACACAAATTTATTAAGCGCACGTAAAAGAACCCACGGCAACAAGAGAGTTGTCCCTGGCAAAATTCTGTAGAAAAAAGCCACTCTGATAGGGAAATAAAATACTGTTGCAGACAGGAAAAAAAAAAGAAAATAAAGGGTGGCGCTGCTCTTGTGGCGACGCGCTCTCCCTGGGGAGAGCAGCCCGAATTTCACGCAAAGAAATCTGCCGTGACTTAAAGTGGTATAAATAAACAAATAAATAAATAAAAATAAATAAAATAAAAATAAATAGACCATCTCACTACACTCAATGGAGAATAAAGTGGTCTGGGCGCTAGGACTACTACAGAACATTTTGTTTTATGCTGATGGGAATAACAAATAATAAGAATGTTTATAGTGTGGGAATGGGTCGCCTACAAGGTGCCATGCTAACTTTCTTCTCCAATTTCCTTTGCTCTCTGGCCTTCCATAAAGTATGGAGATGTAAAGTTGCACAGAGCACAGTTACCCAATAGCGTATTTAAATCAACCACACCATTCTGGCCACATGACTCATGAAAGATGAAACAGCAATTAACATCCTGGCAACTTGGTTTTAAGTAAATCCCCCCACCACCACCTCACACACACATCGCCCCCCCCTTCCATTGGAGTTTTGATTCTGGTGTGAATTTACTTGACTGACGAGAAGTAACTCATACCCTAAATAGCTTGTTTTGCCCCTTCTCCTCCCCCCCCCCCTTCCCCCCCCCCCCCCCCATTCCGTCCCACTCCCATTACCCCATTCTTTTAGTTAAGTTTTTCTCTCGGTCAACTCACCTCCCATAAAACGATCAATAATCTCCCTGTTCAGGATATGTATACGTGATGGAGTCCACTGCTCTCTTCTTTCCAGTAAATATGGCCGACAGGAACGATAACTGGAACACGAGCAGTCACAGCCTCGTGATGTCAATGACGTTAAGCTCTCTCGCTAATTGCACAGCCACAGAACTTCAATTGGTCCTTGCCACGTTACCTCATGTACTCTCAGGGTCATTTTCTGCTGTCCCAGGGAGAATTAAGTCTGTCAGTTTTCGTTTTCCCAAAGGGATGCCATTGTGTGTGGAATAGTTCATATACGCCACATCTGTCTTAAAATCCACAGAAAAAATTGATGACTGGGACATAACCCAAATCTACTGATGCACACTTAGGTACTTTCACGTTTCTGCATTCAGTTGGATGCTGACACAATAGTGGGCTATTTACCAGGCACAGTTTTACCTTATGCATGCATGTACTTATGAAGATTAAAACGCTGTCCAATATAAATACGTTCTGATTTCGGATATCATAAAAAAACTATCTGCACCTTGAACTTATCAGGAATTGCCAAGGCTTAAACTAATGACTTGAGGACTCTTATAGGCTGAATTCAAACACAATATCCATTTGTTCACAACGCCCTGTAAAGACGTGTTGCAAAAATCTACAAACACCTTGTTCTAAATGTTAGAAGCATAAATTTTGTCTCACTGATATTTTCTTCTTTCAGCTCATTAAAAAAAGGATTTTGCTGAATTTTCCTTTCACCTTATCTAGAGGCTGTTTTTTTTTACTCAATTTTCTTTATACACTGTACCGTTTCTGTGAAGCCCCAAAACCTTCACCTGCAAAATGGTGAAAAGACAGAAGAAAGTGAATAATTTCAGTTGTGTTTGTAAAATGTGTTGAGATAGCTCTCAGCCATGACAAGCTCTTAACATAACAACCTGCACTCTCCTTTGTTACAGGAGAAAAAATTCTCTGAAGTCGGAGTATGGCTGCCTGTATGGTGAGGTACTTGAAAAGAGTCATATACGCAAACTTCTCAGCCGGTGTACTTCCTATCTCACAGTGATTCCCAGGTGGTATGAGTGAGTCATAGTGCATGTTGTGGGTGACCCCCAGTTGTAAAGCTGGGGAACGCACAACACCAACAACATTTCAGTGTGTGTGTGTGTGTGTGGTGTGTGTGTGTGTGTGTGTGTGTGTGTGTGTGCATCATTAAAAAAAAAGAGAATAGCTGCTATAATTATTTGAGAGTAAGGTCCAGCAGGGTGATGGTGCCAACAAGACCTCTGCAGTCGGCTGTGTCAAAAGCCACATGATATGATATGAACTGAACTGGCCAGACATCTGACAGTAATGGTTTACCTGAAATATAGATCTGTAGCACTGCTTTTTTCCTCTCTACCTCTCTTTGATCTTTCTTCTTCTGCCTGTCGCAATTACTTCAAAGAGACGGTCATTTCTTTCATAATAGGACGTAAAGTTGCTTCTTGTCTTCCTGTCTTGTTTTGGCGAATGTTGCCTCGCTTTCTTCCCTTCTTTTCCTTCTCATTACTCTTCCTCTATGTTCCGTCTTCTCTCCATCAGCCAATTCTCACTAACAGGATAGAGTACTCACAGCTTATGCATGGATCAAGAAACAAACTTTTCTGGTCTCTTACCTTATACCCATGGTGGACAACATAGCCTAAGAAAGACAACACAACGGGACAAGGGAAGTTGAGGCCTCATGACATCATTATTTGATGATTCTAGACTAGGCAGAAAATACAGACAGGCAAGAAAATAGGACTTGGTTCTGCCCAAGACATACTGCTTAAAAGTATCCGTGCAGTGCCTGCACCATTGACTGGCAAGCAGCTAAAGAAGAAGTCAATGAAGTCGCGCTGGGAGCATGTCGTTGTGCCGCCGACCCGCTATGCCGCCGACCCGTTGTGACGCCGACCCGCTATGCCGCCGACCCGTTGTTACTAGGTACTGGTGAAACACACATTTTATAATCTAGACTATCATGCACATATATAGCTGTTTTGATTTTCGCACTGTCGTCTACGTTTTCAGTCACAGGTGGATAGAAAAAATTCGACAGTTTGGGCAAATTGCGTCTGGTCACATTCAGTGATTGAAGTATAAGCATCTGATAGCTGTTTGAGAAACTTTCCTTTAAAATTCGTTTCTAGCACACTGTTTTTTCTTTTTGTTATTGTTTTTGTTTCTCATTAAAAATATAGAAAATTAAACGTATCCCATTTGTCTTCAGTGTCGTTCAGTGTTTTCATCATAATAAACGTCATTTAAAACTTTTCACGGGCATGAAAAATAACCCCCAGAAACGGAATAGCGGCATATCGGGTCGGCGGCACAGCGGGTACCTCCCGTCGCGCTAAATACACACACACACACACACACACACATGATACCTTTTCAAAGTTTGCCCAGCACACTTGCTTATGATCTTTTGATCCAGCATCTGCTAAACAGACTTTAAGACGTAGTTTGCATGTTTTTGATTTTTCTCTCTCTCTCTCTCTCTCTCTCTCTCTCTCTCTCTCTCTCTCTCTCTCTCTCTCTCTCTCTCCAGATGAAAAAAAATAGAAGCATACAATATTGTCCCATTCCTTCTGAGAATATTGATTAATCTTTATGGAAATGATAACAATGGCTTAAGTGTGGGAATGTTTCGCCTGCAAGGCATAATTTTACTTCCTTTTCCATTTCCTGGTTCGTCTGTTCTCTAACAAAGTGTGGAAATTGTAAAATCGTTCAGAGTGCAGTCGTTTGTTAGTGTACTTACATCGACCACACTGTCTTCAAATAGGACCGACAACAGATCAGACAGCAATTACCCACTATGGAACTGGTGTAGCTCAACTCCATTCCCCACAATCCTCACCTCCTCTCCCCCTGCCCTTCACCAGTTTTTGATTCTCCTGTGAATTTCCTTGAATGCCGAGAGGTTACGTCATATTCTAAAAGCCCGTGTTTGCTTTGTTCCAGTTCCCTTGTCCCTCCTTCCCACCCCCGCCCTCCCATTCTTTTTGGCAGGTCTTCTCTCGGTCACCACAGCTCCTGTAACAAGATCGATAAATCTCTGCCAACTCTGGGTCTGCAGAACAGACTCCTCTCCTCTGCTAACTCCTCTGCGATGATAGAGCCTGCTGCCAACGTGGCCAACAATGACAACTGTCAGATGACAAGTCACAGCCTGGTTATGTCAGCAGTATTAAGTTTTCCTGCTAATTGCACCACCCGGGAACTGCAATTAATCATAGCGGTGTTACCCCAGGCAGTATTGAGAGAACTTACATGTGTCTCAGGGAGAGTTGTGTTACCAGTGTTCAGCTTTCTAAAAGAGATGGTATTGCGTGTGCAATATACCATACACACCGCGCCACATCTGTACAGAAATCCATAAAAGCAGATACCTGACACCGCCGCCCCACCCCCCTATCCCCCACCCCCACACATATTCCAAAGTTTTGGTGAAGCGTTGGCTCATACTTGGCTGGTATATAATGATGGTGATGATGATGACGATGATGATATGAACTTTGTGTAGAACTGAATCTTGTATATTTGTGCTCTTACACCCCAACGAATGCAAACATCAATTGCAAGATCTTTACCATGCCCATTTGATTTTCTGCATGTGTATACACATGCAAATAAAATACACTGGCAGATATGTAAACGTGCTGACCTGTGAGAGGGTAAAACTTCCCATTTCCAATCTACCAGAAACTGCTCTGATCAGCATTAGACGGGATAGCCTAGTGGTTAGAACATTGCGCTCGCAATCTGACGACCCGGTTCGAATCCCGTTCAAGGGAACTTTTTCCCTGGAGTTCACATCAGTGCAGACTCCACTCCTCCCCAAAGTCCTTCGGATGAGACTATAAACCGAGGCCCTGTAAGCGAACGCACGCAGAACATCTTGCGCACACGTTAAATCCTGTTCCGCTTTTCGAAAGAGTAGGCCATTGTGTGCCGGTGGGAACACATGACAAAATTTAGAAAACCGCGTACACAAGAGGACTACATGTAAAAAAAAAAAGCACATGAGTGCTTATTCCATTATCCTCGAAAAAAAAGGAGACTTCAAAGCTGCTGTAATGAGAAGCCAGACAGATCTCGTTTGACCCCCCCACTCACTGACACCAAGCTCGTGACAAAAACCTAGTGCTGCCAAAGGAAGAAAAGAGCGTGTGTGTCTGTCATACACCACTTGCTCAGTTTTCCTCAGGAAAGAAGGTTTTTTTTCTTCAAAATTCCATTTCCCTTTCCAAAGAGGTGTCACTGTGCTAAATATTCTGTTAAGCGCCTAACCGTTTTCTGCTCATTTCCAAGTCTTGTGAAATGAACTAGAACAGAAGAGGTCTAGAATTGTCAGGAAATCAATAATATGGTGTGTGTGTGTGTGTGTGTGTGTGTGTGTGTGTGTGTGTGTGTGTGTGTGTGTGCGCCTACACACCACACACACACATATATCTATCTATCTATCTATCTATCTATCTATCTATCTATCTATCTATCTATAAATCTATAATTATATATAGATCCCACATCATACATATATAATATAATATCATTACGTCATCCTCATTGTCATTGATCATCATGATATATATATATATATATATATATATATATATATATATATATATATATATATATATAACACATCATTTTTACATCTGAAAACACTGCTAGACGATAGCTCTGACATGACCAGTTGCGGTTGCTGTCCAGGTTATTGGCGGCATGAACGGGTTAGGAGGGAAATATTGCTTAATAAGAATTCAACAGCAGATATCGACTGGCAGGTTTATGAGCGCTCTATTGCTTTCCATCCCCATTGCCTTCCCCCCTCTTGTTTCTTTCTTTATAACCACCGTTCTGCTGTTGCCTGCTTGCAATGCTGCCAAAAAGAAAGATAATCTGTTTGATGGAAGGACAAAAAGGTTGTGTTACATCTTAATACCTTGTTTGGTTTTTTTGCTGGTTTCAGCTTGTTTTCCTTCCCTGCTTTTTACCGCATTACCAATATCCCCTTCGAGGTCTTCTCTCGGTCAGCGTTTCTTGGTTACAACGATAAAGAAATTACAGCGCATGCACGAATCAAGGGACAGATTTTCCTCCTCATTTCTGCTTTAAACATGGCGGACATGGCCAAGGAAAGACAACTGAAACACCTGAAGTCAAAGTCTCAATACATTAATTGATGCTTGTGAACAAAAAGCGTTGGAGTTAACGTGATTTTTATCAAAGTAGAAACAAATTCCTCTGATGATTTAATGACTAACTACAGTTTTGAATAGAACGTTTTGCACACACTAAGCTTACTGATCGACCAACAGGTGAGGAAAAATGAAATATGCTGAATGATACAGAACCATTTTTAGAGTACTATGCTGTGTGGGTGTGCGAGTGTGTGTGGGCGCGCGCGTGCGCGCGTGTCTGTGAGTACTTGAGTGATGTGTGTGTAATAAAGACATTTCAATAACAGCTCTTTCAATTGGAACAGCGGCCACACGATAACGGCTGTGACATGACTCCTACGTTGTGCCAGGCTAGAAGCAACATAATAAAATCTGACCTGAAAATGATTCATCAAAGATGGAATAGCCAACAGCAACCGACAGGTTTATGACTGCTGCATGTCCTCTTGCTTCCTAACCTCTTCCTTCAGCCCTGTTGCTTTGCTCTTGTAAGCTGTCTTCTGTTGTACGCCTTAGCACCTTGGACAAGAAGGGTAATTCACTTTATGACAGGACCAGTCTTGCTTCGAGTCGTCTTCTTGCTGTCAGCTTTGCCTTATTTCTTCCCCTTTGTCCGTCTTATAATCGTTTTCTTGTGGCTCTTCTCTCAGCTAGCACTTTTCAGTAATAGAATGAATTAATCACAGCTTATGCATGGGCCAAGAAACAGTTTGTTTGTTTTGTTATATATTTTTTACGGGAGGGGGAGTCACTTGTCCCGTAATGGCGGACAACATGGTAAAGGGAAGACAACTGGGGCACTGGAAGTTTTTTTTCCGGTTTCTTTGATGTTAATATCTTTGATCGTAAATATAAAAGTTCGATCAAGATACTAAAAACACACGTCTTGCATTGAAGTTAAAGTTATCCAGATAGTTCTTGACCTAATCATGACGTGCATGATGGAAAAAAGAAGTGACTGCCCTTTATGATATCTATGCCCCTTTCTTTGTTGTCTATAGGATTCTTTCACCCCTTATTTTGGCTCTTTCTGATGTGTGTGTGTGTGTGTGTGTGTGTGTGTGTGTGTGTGTGTGTGTGCCCCTCTGCTCACCCCTATTGCATCAATAATGCCAGAAATATGAGATGATAACAAGCTAGGTCATAACCTGATATTTGCATTTTTCATCCATTGTCTTCCCTCCCCAGTCCACCACTTTACCTTCTTCTTTCCCACCCCCATTACCCAATTTCTCCTGCCAGGTCTTCTTTGGGTCAAAATCCCTACCCCCATCATACTCCCCCTGCCCTCCCCCAGTTACAGGATCAATAAATCTGTGCAGGGACGTAGCTTTGAAGCATCCTGTTCATATGAATTTTCCTGAGGAAACTGGGAGAGCATCACGGAGGGACAACGGCAATTAGGACAGTGGAAGCTAAAGACTGATCACACCAAAGTCTTCTTTTGTTATATGTGTTTTTTTCACTCGAGATCAAAGATCTTACAGCAGAAGAACTAGGAAACACTTCCTGTATCTGAGTTGTCTCTCCTTGGCCATGCTCTCCGCCATACTTGCAGCGGAAGTGATAAAAGATGATGATGATGGTGGTAGTGAAGGTGGTGGTGGTAATGATAGTGATGATCGTAGAGATGGAGGTGGCGATGGTTGTTGTTGTTGTTGTTGTTGTTGTTGTTGTTGTTGAAGATGATGATGACGATGATAGTGACGACATCGATGATGATTACCACGATGAAGATGATAATGCACCTCCCATGTCAGTCAGATCACAGCACTGATTATAAAACAACAAAATTAATTATCATGATAGCTAGAGCGAATTTTGAAAAAAAAGGGAAAAAACCCCATCGAGACAAATCAAGATCGAACCATTCAATCACTTGCACCAGAGCTGCAACACCCGCACACGCAAAGACATAATTATGCCCATTCATTCACCCATCCCACCACCCACCTCCTTCACCCCGTCCCATCCCTCATCACACGCACTCAATCTCGAAAATTCACCTAAAAGTTAATTGTGTCCAAACCATACGTTCCCTGCGGCCGAGCTTTGGGGTTAGTTTCGTCCAGCAGGAGACACAAAGGCCCACATCGCGGAATCTTTTCTGCAAGCTAAGACTACAAGGAGTAAAGCCCCAAACAGATATCTTAATCAGTGTGGTGTAGATTGTTTTTGGTGTGTGCCGTTTGTAGAACGCTAGAACGTGGTTCATGGTGTAACAATTTCCATAGCACTTCGCTTCGTTTGAGGTCTCTACTAAGTGAGGTCTGTGTCAGGGTTAAAGGAAGTGAAGCATAAACAACGGACAGAATGAATCTATCTATCTATCTAATCTATCTATCTATCTATCTATCTATCTACATACAAAGAAAATTGCCCTTTTGCAAGTTTTCTTCAGGATAATAAAAGCTGAAATGCTGTATATGCTGTTTTTGCAGAAGAAAGCGAGTTTTTCTCACAAAGTTTTACCATAGTCATGTCTGCTAGCCTAGCCTGTTGTATAAACAGAACAGAAAATGCAAGCTGTACCTAAACCATCACTCAAGCTGTGATGAAAGAAGCAAGCACAAAAAGAAATAATCGTCTTAAAAATCTAGCCATTGGTAATACAAACAAAATTATTACACTCATGTTTCTCATCACAATATAATGAGGTATAGTTTCCTTCAAGTTTAGTCATTCACTCTCCTCACCTCCGCCCCCCGAAAAAATTCCAACCAACCAAACAAAACCCAGTCCTACTATACCAGATGTACAATAGAGAAATGAAGACATCCTGTCCTTAAAGATCTGAAGAAGATATTGTAAAGGGCAATAACCTCACTAACTTTCGGCGTCCTATCGATTTCTAGTCCTCTGTGTGTCTAGCGGAAAAAAAAGTTACGGCAGCATGTTAGTGTTCAATATTGAATTAAGCGGGACAGACAGCTCTTGACACAGAACACACCAGCAATAGCTGATGGACCAGTAAGTTCCCCCCCCCCCCCCCCCCCCCCCCCCCCCCCCCGCCCCTGGATTTTCTGTTTTGCCACCTTTCTCCTTCATCATACCCTTTTGTTTTTTCGTTCACTGTGGCGCCAGTGTCCTCCACTCATGTAGACAGTGGTCAGCCACTACGTCTGTTATCGCAAATGCAGCAAGAAGTCAAACAATAAAACCAACCCGGTCAGCTCTGCGCACAGGTTATGTGACATACTCCAGCCAGCTGGCATTCAGCTTTTGCCTCCCTTGTCCTTTTTTTTCCATCTGTCGCTCCTAGCTCCCGTTACGACCTCAGCCATGTCTTCTGTAGGTCTCAGCAGGTCCCATAACACCATCAATAAATGTCTACAGACTGCCCGGGCCCATGGAGGAGATTTTCCTTCCAGCTTCCCCTGTATACATGGGTAAAAACCATGGAGAAAGAACTCAGGCACATGAAGTCCTAAGTTTTATTACATCAGTGACATTGGCATCCTCCAGTCCAACACATAACGCAATGATCATTTCTCGGGCACACAGCCAACAAGCAGACAACTACATCAGTTTGAGGAAAGGCCAGCGGGTTAACATTGTCTTCTGAATGGTTAGCTCTCTGAAGACACAGACATGGTTATGGAACTTGATCCACGGTTGGGTGATTTGGTGCCTAAGGCTTCAGTAACTCAGTTAGGAAGCATAAGGTCTGTGGACAAAAAATCGTTTAAAGCTGGATTTTCCTCTCCTCATTTGCTCAACTTTTGCACTGGATTCTAGGTGTCAGTCTTTGAGGTGGGAAGCGAACCAGAAACTCACAGGCTACATGCATTCCACGTACACACAATATAAACGACAACATGGGATGCTCATAACAAACTGAAACGATGAAAAGCACATCACAGGAATGTAAAGACAAAGGTTGGCAAGAAAGAGAAAACTGTATGGAGTTACCCCTCCTGTGGCTACAAGATCTCTGTGAACAGATTAGCCACAGAAGTCTCTTGCAACAAAAAAGACAATCTAATTATAGCCTTTCTTCTGACCTGTTCTTTATTCTTTCCCTTTGCAGAAATTGTAATTGCTCTCTCTCTCTCTGTCTCTGTCTCTGTCTCTCTCTCTCTATCTATCTGTGTGTCTGTCTGTCTCTCTTATGAAGCCTCGCACCCACGTTCCAAACTACAGCCCACAGCTTGGCTACACAGCACCACCCCATGTCAATTTTCTGTCAACTTGTCATGTTCTCATGTCTCACACTCTAGCAGAACTGTTCCTTGGATAGTGACAGTGTAATAGCGATTTGTCTCGAGACTGGTTAAAAGAAAAACCCAAACTGAACAAGACACACAGTAAATATTGATGCTCCCTTCTTCTTCTTCTTCTTCTTCTTCTTCTTCTTCTTCTTCTTCTTCTTCTTCTTCTTTCTTCTTCTTCTTCCTCCTCCTCCTCCTCCTCTCCTCTCCTTTTCTTCTTCTTCTTCTCTTTTTCTTCTTCTTTTTCTTTTCTTCTTCTCCTCCTCCTCCTTCTCCTCCTCCTCCTTCTCCTCCTCCTCCTTCTTCTTCTTCTTCTTCTTCTTCTTTCTTCTCTTCTTTTCTTCTTCTTCTTCTTCTTCTTTCTTCTTCTTCTTCTTCTTCTTCTCATTCTTCGCATTCTTCGCATTCTTCTTCTTTGAACGCCTAGACAACAAGCACCGCTGTCTGTCATAATCATGAGCGAAAATGCGTTGCGCTGCCTTTTAAGTGTCTGACAAGTCAGGCCCAGCCCATCTGTCTTCAATATTTTTTTTACACTCTTTTGCGAAGTAGCTGAATTACTGCTAAAGAAGCATCATTCAGATTGTGTTTGTTTGTTTGTTTGCTATTTTCTGTCTCCCCTTTGGACATAGTAATACTGTTGCTTCTACATTGTTCAGCCTGGCCTGTTTGTTCACTTTGTTCCTTTCTGTCGCAGCCTCTGAGACAGCAATATACAAGAAGCTGTCAGTATCAGGGTGCAGTGAGACCACCAATACTGGTGTGGTAGCACATGACTGTTTCATAGTCATTTAGTCAAGTGCAACAAAAAGTTGTAACAACTGACACATGAAACCCCAGATACCCATAACGACTCCACAGCCCTCTGAGTATTGCTTAATCAGACGACTTCTCTCTCTCTCTCTCTCTCTCTCTCTCTCTCTCCTCTCTCTCTCTCTCTGTCTCTCTCTCTCTGTGTCAGAGGCTGTCTCGGGGACTAGATGTAAAAAAGCACATGAGTTGTTATTCATTATCCTCGAAATAAAAGAATTTGTCATTGTCATGTCATTGTCATTGTCCTCTCTCTCTCTCTCTCTCTCTCTCTCTCTCTCTCTCTCTCTCTCTCTCTCTCTCTCTCTCTCTCTCTCTCCTCTTCAACTCCTTCTCTGTTTTCTTTTGGCTTTTTGTGTTACTTCATCTGTTCTTGTCTCAGCGTTATATTAGCCTTACAAAATGATGAAAGACCACAGCTCTATTGTTAGAAATGTAAAAATTACCAGATTAGATAATCTCTTCAAATAAGATGCTTTGTCATATCCTATTTTCTGCTGTGTTTTTTTTTCTTTCCCTCCTGTCTTTTCTCTCTTCTTTCACTCCACACATTGATGACACAAGTTTTCCTCTTCGTCCTCCCTTTCTTCTGTCACTCCTAGCTCCCTGAACAAGCTGAACCTGGTTTTCTGTTGGTCACAGCACGCCCTGTAACGCGATCAATAAATGGTAACAGATACAGGGCCTGAGGAACAGATTGCCCTGCCAGCTTCCCCCGTATGCATTCATTGGGTAAGGACTGTGTAGAAAGAAGAAGAAGTCAGGCACAAAAGTCAGAACTTTATTACATCAGGGACACTGGCAGCCTCTTGACCAACACATGACACTGTGATCATTTCTAGGTCACACAGCCAACAAGCAGACAAATTGCCAATAAGTGAAAGACCAGCAAGTTAACGTTGTTTCCGAAATATTTATCTTGTTTCCGAAATATTTATCTCTCTGAGTAAAGAGACTTCAGTGCAGAATCTTGTTACGGGGTTGGGTGTGTTAATGGCTTTGGACTTAACCAACTCCTTCAGAAAGCATGAGGACTGTGGACAGAATGTGATCCAAAGCTGTATTTCCTTCTCCCCACTCTCCAATCTCTGCACGAGGTTCTAGGTACTAGTCTTTCTGATAAGATAAGAAACTAAAACTATTCGATACACATTAATTAAACTACAAACGGCAAAGGGCGCTATCCCGGCAAAAATGATGCGCTAAGAAGTCACTCATAAGCAAAAGAATAATTATATACGTTGACCAGAACACAAAAGTGCAGAGAGATACAGGCACTGTGGCAACACACAAATCTGTTAGGACAGATTCAGGTAGATCTGCCAGTGTTTCACATAGAGACGTTTGTAGTAGTTCATGTAAGTGGTTCACCCTCCTTTCACTTTGCAAGAACGTGTACGCTTTCCCTTTCGTTGTGTTTTGTCCTGAAGCTTTCCATCCACACTCGGCAATGACAGTTACACCTAGGACAAGTCCCGCCTGTTGTCAATGTCTGGCCATCTGGTCAGTTTCTCTGGTCTAAAACGCTAGTACATTGTGCCAGTGAAAAGTCGGTCCATTTTTTCGTGACCGAGAAACAAAGAAGTTAGTAATGAGGCGCAGCGATTTGATACAGTCTTTGTTTGTAGTGTGACTGTTTAGACTTTCCCCATCACTACATTCCATGTCTGGTAAAAAAAGACCCCTTGATTATTGATAAAGAAGAGTCATTCTAGGCAACACCAAGGCGGGCCTATGTTCTGTGGTGTTCTCTGTGCTAGCAGTCACAAAACCCCGACACTTAGGCTGTTTCCAGACCACTAGCAATGGGAAGCTGTTGCCAGACCACTAGCAATGGGAGGCCCTGCATTGCTGCTGGCTCAATTTCGTGGTATTTAGTTATGCCTGTTTTGTTCCAGCATAGAAAACAAAACAAAACACGCATGAAGCTCTTTCAACAATACGTGCTGAATTCTTGAGCAAAAAGACCACAACAAACAAACCAAAAGAACAAAAAATCAACATCAAAGACAACAAAAACCCCTTAAACCATCACCATCACCACCACCACCAACATCGCCCCCCACCCAAATAAAAACAAACTAAACCAAAACAAAGCAAACAAAGAACATCCACGAAGTCGGAATACGGCTACCTAAATGGTGGGTAAAAACGGTCGCTTACACAAAATCTCACCATTAGTTCGGAGGTCCAGCCGAGGAATGAAAAAACCGCCGCCGCCGCCACCACCACCACCACCACCACCACCACCACCACCAACACCACCACACCCAAAGAAACATTGCTTCCCCACCACCACCGTCACACCACCACCACCACCACCACCACCACCACCACCACCACCACCACCACCACCACCAAAAGAGGCATGGCTTCCCACTCCAGGTTACCACCACCACCACCACCACCACCACCACTACCCCCAAAAGAGTCATCGCTTCCCCACCACCACCGTCACACCACCACCACCCACCACCACCACAAGAGGCATGGCTTCCCACTCCAGGTTAGAGGCTGCCACCATGTCCCTTTAAGGACAGTCTTCTGTGAATGTATAGACCCTGAAGGCTTTGTAACCATCTCAGCATGAACACAGAAGCAGACGACTGCTCGTGGCTGTGGTTACCCTAAGACCAGGGTCCCTGTTCATGAAGAACACACCGCTACCCCTCAGTTACATTGAAACCTTCTAGGTTTTTGACCTGCGGTTAATTAGTGACCTTTGTAGCGTAAAAAAGGAGTTTTTGAATCTGAGACATTTTCCCTTACTATATCTATGCTGATCAATAAGGGAATGATGGAGATAATGATGCAAATACAAATACTCATGTGACAGGACTATGCAACAGAGTTGGGTGTTTTTTTACCATATATCCCGGCGTCATTGTGGACAATACTTTCAACTTCACATCCCTAAACTGAGGTGTGTGTGTGTGTGTGTGTGTGTGTGTGTGTGTGTGTGTGGTGTGTGTGTGTGTGTGTGTGTGTGTGTGCATATGAGCATGTGTGTGCATGACTATGTGTGTGTGTGTGTGTGCGCTTGCTTGCTTGCGTGCACGCACTCATAAAATGGAAGGCTGACTATAGTGAAGCAAGCTGGCTTGTGTGTGTATGTTGTGCATGCACGCGCGTATGTGTATGTGTAAAAAGCCACACACAAGCCAGCATATATGCAAGAATGAGCAGACACACACACACACACACACACACACACACACACACACACACACACACACACACACACACACACACACACACACACACATCAGCATACAAAAACCAGGAAAAAACCTCACTGAGATCCAAGTCTCTAAAGGAATCTCCTATTCTGCAGCCTCTGCAACTCAAAGAACGGGCAAGGTGCAGCGGCAAATTAATGGCGCTATCAAGGCACCTCAAGATGGCCAGACTGACGTGCATTCATAGTCCTCCACTGTTCCGGCAATAATACACAGGCAGGCAACCAGCAGCAGCAGCAAACAGCACTGACATCTATCTGCCTGTCTGACCCTGTTCTATCTTTCCTTTCTCAGGAGTCTTTTCCCCTTCCTCCTACCCGAGTCTTAACGGTAGATTGCCTCCCCTCTCCGCCCCTTCAGTCTGCGTTTCTCAATTTGCTGGGATGATTATCTCCTTGTCCCGCCCCATCAGGAAAAACTGGGTTTGGAGTTCAACCTGAGTGAAGGAATCAATCGCCCTCTTTTCCCAGTCACTGGCTGAAGTCAGGTTTAGTTTTGGCGTGTCACTGGGCTACATGTCATTGACTGACTGTCTTACCTACCAAATGACTGGCTGGCTGACTGGCTGACTGACTACTGGCTGGATAGCTGACTGGGTGACTGACTGATTGACTGACTGACTGAATGACTACTGGCTGGATGGCTGACTGACTGATTGACTGGCTGACTGACTGGCTGACTGGCTGGCTGGCTGACTGCTTTGTGCCTTAACTTCTGGTTTTGTATAGACTCTGCACTGAATTTTTCAGGCGGAGTGTTCTGGGAACGTTAAGCCTGGCGGAGCCCATCTCTCTCCAGGTGGCAGAGTACATGCTGGGTACGTTAGTGTTCTTCACATCATCGTCTATAGAGCTTCTTCTCTTTTATGACAGGTGGCTGGGGTTTTAACCAGTGTGTAAGATGGTCTTGGGGGCCTTGGTTTAAAATCACATTAGTTGCGTTAGTACCAATTCTGACTCCGTAAGAAAAAAAAATCCCTTAAACAGACACCTCAGCAGGGATTCTAACTTATGTTTTCAATTACAGTGGGATTGCTAGAAGTGGGACACTCTCTCCATTGGGTTATTCCCCTACCCACCCCCCCCCCCCCACCACCCATCACAAGTCATTACTAACATCATGCAATAGAACACACACACACACACACACACACACACACACACACACACACACACACACACACACACACACACACACACACACACACACACACACACACACACACAAGGTGCATTGGCGGAGAGTTTTGCTTTGTTTTGTTTGTTTTGTGGGAGGGATTTGAATCTATTTTTTGTAACCAGTGTTCTTTTATGTCTGTGGGGTTTTTAGGGGCTAGGATTGGCACTCTCCTGATGTTGAATGTAGTTTAAGTTCAGTGCAGTGAGAAGACTGAGGCCACCATTGAATATCCTCAGCTTTATGGATGATGTTAGAGCACTACTCCTCTCAAATGGCCTTCACAGCCAACCAAATTTGCTTCATTTCCTTTCATGCTGTTTATAGCCAGCCCCATTGGTCATGAAGGCCATATCGGGGCTGTCATCCTAGTCAATTTTTTTAGCAAATCCAATAACAATCACCTCAACTTCAACATCACACCATCCAACTTCTTCAAAATTCAGTACCATCAATCTAAAAAACCCATCCATTAGATGACCTTAATTATTTAATTCCTGAAGGCCAGTAAAACCAGGCCATACTGATCGGTGATCTACAGGTAACGCGCCTGTCTAGAAAGCAAAAAGTCCTGGTCGGAAGTGTGCGGTGGTTCGAATCCCCCATCCATTAGACCATGAGTGGTGGTCTGAGCGCTAGTCTTTCGGATGAGACGATAAACCGAGGTCCCGTAAAAGAACCCAAGGCAACAAGAGAGTTGTCTCTGGCAAAATTATGTAGAAAAAAGCCACTCTTATAGGTAAACAAATACAGTTGCAGACAGGAAAAATAATAAAAAAATGGGTGGCGCTGCTCTTGTGGCGACGCGCTCTCCCCGGGGAGAGCAGGCCGAATTTCACCGAGAGAAATCTAACGTGACTTAAAGTGGTAAAACAATAATACTGAGGAGGCCAACCATCCTAATTTATCAGCCCCAGGTTACAAAAAGGCGCGCGCGCGTGTGTGTGTGTGTGTGTGTGTGTGTTGTGTGGATGAGAGGAGAGAGAGAGAGAGAGAGAGAGAGAGAGAGAGAGAGAGAGATGGTAAACATTTCAATGTACAAAATGACAGTGGCCTGATGGTAGTAAACCCCATAACAGCTGCATATGAGTCGCTCCTTATAGAGCTGCTCCTCAATCTGCCCAAGGTGTGGCTGGAGTGTATGGTGGAGTAGGAGTAAGCCCTGTGGGAATAACAGTGTTTGGACTTCACCCAGACTGAGTCATAAGGGAAGGAGACACTCGCGTCCATGCTCTGTATCACGTGTCAGGAAGAGCTGGAACACAACTGAAATGATCACATATCCAGCCGTCAGGGTGAAAAGGTTAGCAAACACACTGTCCCTTTTGGACATGGCCATTTTGGAAATTGCTCTTTTGGAACCTTGTCAGGACCAGTCTCCCTTTCTGTCTGTCTGTATGTCTGCCTCGGTCAATCTGTCTATCTGTCTCTGTGTCAATCTGTCCCTCTGTCTGTATGCCTGTCTGTCTGCCTGTCTGTCTGCCTGTCTGTCTGTCTGTCTGTCTCAAATTTCTGGAGTATTGCAGCAGGTCAGCTTACTTTGAGAAAAAATTGCCCCTATTTCTCACTAAACAAAGCCAACAAACAGACAGACAGACAGGAAAACAGATAAAAGAAACAAACAAGCCAAACTGAGATGCCATAGACAAGTTTGCAATGCAACTTTACATACTGTTACAAAGGAAAAACGTTTGGATGTCAAAACAGTGCTGAAGTGATGCATACTGAGCATGCATCGGGATCGTGTGTGTGTGTGTGTGTGTGTGTGTGTGTGTGTGTGTGTGTGTGTGTGTGTGTGTGCGCGCGCGCGTGCATGCGTGCATGTGTGTGAAAATGGTGTTGAACTCATTATACTTAGCATGTATCGTGGTCATATGGATGTGTGCGTGTGAGAGAGAGTGTCAAAGTCAAAGTCAAAGTCAAACTTTTTTTTCAGATGGTACATTGAATAAGCAGTGCATTTGCTTTTTTTTCATCAAGCCATCTATCTAAAGAAAAAACAACGAGAAAAAAAGATAATGTATATGCAGACATAGAATTTAAAAAACCTAATCTATGTTAAACTATGGTTACACAGAGAGAGAACACAGACATAAAGGCAGAGGTTAGGACGTTACAGGGCAGCAGTCGTGGTGAGAGTGTCCCTGGGAGTTGGTTATTCCATCTTTGATGAACCATTCTTCGGGTCAGATGCCCCCAGTGTGTGTGTGTGTGTGTGTGTGTGTGTGTGTGTGTGTGTGTGTGTGTGTGTGTGGAGAGAGAGAGAGAGAGAGAGAAGAGAGAGAGAGAGAGAGAGAGAGCATTGGTCAATGAAAGAGCTACTGATGAAGGTGCAAAGCCCTAATATTGGGAAAAAATTCACATGCTTGTTGTTATTTCTTTTATTTGCATATATATATATATATATATATATATATATATATATAATATATATATATATATATATATATATATATATATATATATATATATCATATATCTTATATTTTATAAACAGTAACCACAAAATAACAGCCCCCGACACAACTCCCACGTTCTGTCAGGCTATAAGCAACATGAAACAATCTGACCCGAAGAATGGTTCATCAAAGATGGAATAACCAACACCCAGGGACACTCTCACCACGACTGCTGCCCTGTACCGTCCTAACCTCTGCCTTTATGTCCGTGTTCTCTCTCTCTCTCTCTCTCTCTCTCTCTCTCTCTCTCTCTCTCTCTCTCTCTCTGTAACCTCTCTTCTCTTGTATGCCCCCAGCAGCCGGGGCAAGAAGGGTAATTCATTTTACCACAGGACGAAAGTTGCTTCTAGTGGTCTTCTCCTTGACACCTTTGCCTTGCTTTCCTCTCTTCTTTTCCGACCATTAACCCCCTTTTGTCTTCCAGGTTTCTTCATGACCAGGGATTCTCGATAACAGGAGAAATCAATCACAGCTTATGCATGGATCGAGAAACAGAGGTTGTTGGTTTTTTTGCTGGTTACTTCCCCTGTAAATATGGCGGACAGCATGGTAAAGGAAAGACAACTGGAGGTTCTGGAAGCATTTCCTGGTTTCTTTGATGTTAAGATCTTTGATCTGGAGGGAAAGAAGTAAAACCTATCAAGTTATTACAGAATACGCGTGTCTTTAATTGGTACTGGGAATTATCTGGACAGTTCTTGGCTTAATCATAACATTCATAAAGAAAAACAAACAAGAATGGCTGTCCTTTGTTCCCAGCTACAGCTCTGAGGTTCACCAATGGTGAGATTTTGCATATGTGACCGTTTTTACTCACCGCTAAGGTAGCCGCATCCCGACTTCGGGGATTATCTTTCATATAATTCATACACATTTCCTTGCTGCTGACAGAGTTCTTAACCCCTCCCCCCCCCCCCTTTTTGTGCTGATGTGCGTGAGTGTGCGCGCGCATGCCCATGCGCGTACACTTGCGTGCACTCCTCCTGCTGAACCTCATTGCATCAAAAATGCCAGTAGCATGAGATGATAACAGGTTACATCATATATTGATATCTTGGAGGGGGGGGGGGGGTCCCCTCCATCGTCTCTCCTCCCCTCCCATCTCTCTACCTTCCCCCTTCCCTCCCTCCTTGCTCAGTTTCTCCTGACAGGTCTTTTCTTGGTCAAAACCCTTACCCTCATCCTACTACCCCCCCCCCCCCCCCCACCCTTTCCACTCCATCCTCACACCCATCCCAGTAACAAAATCAATAGATTTGTGCAGGAACATAGCTCTACCGGATCCTTTTTCTGTTAGTTTTCCCTCGAAAACAGGGAGAATATCATGGAGAGACAACGGCAATTAGGATAGTAAAAATTAAAGACTGATCACATCCACAGTCATTTTAAGACATTTTTTTCATTCCTGATAAAAGACGTAGCTAAAGAAAGGCAAGTGATGTACAGAAAGTGTTTCCTAGTTCCTAGTTTGTCTTATGTTAGAGGAACTAAGAAACACCTCTGTACAGTACTTGTCTTTCTTTGGCCATGCTGTCTGCCATTGGCAGGGGAAGCGATGATGATGATGATGATGATGATGATGGTGGGGTTGGTGGTGACAGAGATGGTGATGGTGGTGGTGATGGTAGCGATGGTGGTGATTGCAGAGATGGTGAAGGTGGTTGTTACTGTCGACGAAGATGATAACAATGATGACGTCGACGTCGACGACGATGACCACGACGATAATAATACTACAATGCTTCTCCAATCTAGTGAGCTGAGAGCGATGAACAGGAATACATCCAAGAATCAATTTAATTATCATAACAGCTAGATCGAACAAGAATAAGAATGAACATGATGAAGACAATACAAGACTGAACCATTCTGCCCTTCCCATCTCAGCCGCTAGCTGCACCCAACACACGCAAAGACATCATCCTGCCCATTCATTCATCCACTCCATCACACCCATCCTCCCACCCCTTGTCCCATCCCATTCATCATCGGCACACACTCCATCTTCAAACGCACCTAAGTAAGGGTTAATTCTCTCCAAGGCACTCCTTCCAGCACAGATCTGAGGCTGTTTTGGCTTTGGCCAGCAATGGACCTGTAGGCCTGCAACAGGGAAGTTTTACTACGTGGTCAGACCAGGGAGAACATCCCCAGCAGACATCTGAACCAGCATGGTGTTGATCCTGTTTGGCCCGTGTCATTTCCTAACATGAATCTCCTGACAGACGCTATTGTCGGGTGGTCAAGACCCTTTTGATTCGAACCTCGTGGATCCATGAAATCATGGGTTCGAATCTTGGCTGTGGCGTCTGGTGAATAAGGGATGGGCGCTTTTTTATGATCTCCCAGGTCACCTGAAAGTACCTTAGTTCCCTTCATGTCTATACACGCGCAGAAGATCAAATATGCACGTTAAAGATCCTGTAATTCTTGTCCGCGTTTGGCGGGTTATAGAAATGGAAACATGCCCAGCATGAATACTGTATAGAGCGGGCTGCTCTGATGTTGGAAAGTGTCGGCTGAGTCCACTGGGCAGACCTCCTGCAGATGTACAAGCACAGTTGAAGATTGTGCTCTAAGCACCCCACCCATTGAGGGAACATAGAGGGGAGAGATAGAGCGAGAGAGAGAGAGAGAGAAGAAAGAAAAAGAAGAAGAAGAAGAAGAAGAAAGAAGAAGAAAGAAGAAGAAGAGGAGGAGGAGGAGGAGGAGGAGAAGAAGAAGAAGAAGAAGAAGAAGAAGAAGAAGAAGAAGAAGAAGAAGAAGAAGAAGAAGAAGAAGAAGAAGAAGAAGAAGAAAAAACACGAATCATGATGTAGTAGTTTTGATGGCACTTCACTTCATCTGAGGTCTCTTGATCCCCGAAATCAGAATGCAGCTACCTTAATGGTGGGCAAAAGCTGTCACGCATGCAAAACCTCACCATAGGTGAACCTCAGAGCTGAAGCCGAGGAACAGAGAAAAAAGTGTGTATGTGTGTATGTTGTGTGTGTGATGTGTGTGTGTGTGTGTGTGTGTGTGTGTGTGTGTGTGTGTGTGTGTTGTGTGTGTGTGTGTTGTATGTATGTATGTATGTATGTAGTGTATGTATTATGTATGTATGTATGTATGTGTGTATGTATGTATGTGTGTATTGTGTATGTGTGTATGTATGTGTGTATGTATGTGTTATGTATTGTGTATGTATGTATGTATGTATGTATGTATGTGATGTATGTATGTAGTTATGTGTATGTATGTATGTATGTATATGTATAGTATGTATATATTATGTATATATATATATATATATATATATATTTATATATTTATGTGTGTGTATATGTATGGATGTAAAAACAAAAAGTTGTTTGCAAGTCATAGATATTTAGTCACTTTGCATATTATTTATCATTATGAAAATGCTCTATGATTTATGCTGCTTTTGCTTAAGAAGGTGATCTTCTTCAAAAATGTTTTACCGGAGTGAGGTCTAGTAGTCTGGCCTTTTGTATAAACTGCAAATGCAAGCTGTACCCATACCACATTCAAGCTATAGAGAAAAAAAGGAAGCTTCAACAATCAATATAAGTTTTTAAAGTGCAACTGATGGAGGATTAAAAAACCGGACACAACACTCAGTTCTTATGGCAATGTACTCAACAAACAACCCCCCCCAAAAAAAAACACAAAAAAAAACAACCCACCCCAGCAACAACAACAACCCAACAACAACAAACAAACAACAACAAAACAAAACAAAAAGCCAAGAACAAAGAGGAAAAACCCAAATCTGCCAAACCGATGTACAATAGAAATGAGAACATCCTGTACTTAAGGATCTAAAGAACACATTGTAAAGGGCAATAACCTCACTGGCTACTGGTGTTCTATTGATTTGCAACCCCCTGTGTGTTTAGTGGGGAAAAATAGTTAGGGCAGCATGTTGGTTTCAATATTGGATTAAGCTGGACAGACAGATTTTCCCTGCCAGTTCCCTCTGTTTATATTTGGTGAAGACTAGGGACGGAGAGAAAGGACAAGTCAGGCACAAGCAGCCCCAGCTTTATTACATCAGTGACACTGGTATCACCTGCCAAATGCATAAGACAGTGTTCCTTTCTTGGGCACACAGCAAACAAGCATACAAATAGACCAATTTGTGAACAGCCGGCAGGTTCTCGTTGTTTTCTAAATGGTTTGCTCTCTGGAGACACAGACATCATTCTGGAATGCTGTTTGTGGTTGGGTGATTGGGTTCCTCGAGCAAATAAAGAAAGCCTCAAATCTTTGGAGAGTGTCTATGCCAATCCAAAGCAGGCCTTTTCTCTCCCCATTCACCTAAATTTGCATAGGGTTCTGGGTGTTAGTCTTTCTGGAGTGACAGGTAAACAAACCCATACATGCAATCTAATTTCAATATACATCAGGTGACTTGTTCATAGCAACCTTCTGGATGTAAAAAAGCACATAAATGCTTATTCCATTATCCTCGATATAAAAGAACAAATAAATAAATAAATAAGGTATCATCATGATAAGGAATGCTCATAGGCAGTAAATGTATACGTTGATAGGAAACGGAAAACACAGATGTTACTTGCACGTACAGTGGCAATTTGATCTCTCTACACAGACTGAGACCTGCCTGCATGTGTTCCACGCAGAGGAACCTCTTGTGACAAAATGGTAGCGTATACATACTCTCTTCTAGCCTATCCCCCTCTTTATTTTGAAGAAAATGTGATTGCATTGTCTTTTTCATGTTTCATCACAATATTAGGTGATGTCAGTAATAAATCCGAATTGGCACCCACACAGTGAAATAAAGGGGTGAGATAGCCTAGTGGATGAGAGCATTGCACTCATGATCTGATGATAACTGAAGTCAAGAGTTTCGTCCCAAGTGAGGAGTCCAGTTTATAGGGATTCTACCCTGGAGTTAAGGCTGGCACTGACCCAACTTCCCCTCCAGTCCTTCAGTGTGACTGCAAACCAAAGTCCTAGGTACAAATATATTCAGGCCATGCATCTTGCAGATAGGTTTAAACGCCCATACCCCAGTTACAGCTGTACAACTGATGACACAAATACACCTAATATTCAGCCTGCTACCTTGAGAGGGACAGGCTCTGCCAGGTTCAATTTGCACATGATCCACTATCCAGAAAGTCCAATACAGCACCCGAACTACTCTTCAAGGAGTTAAGAAAGAAGTCAAATCATGCCAATGGTGAATGATACTTAAACCTGTGCTAGTAGGTAACATACTTTATTCTGGATAGAAGCCAGTCAAAACAATCTCCAAAGAAAATCACCTTTCACTAGGTATGACAGCACGTCTTCTACCTGACAGAACTCCTCTATGCACATCATCAAACTAGAGCCCTACGTTTGCACTAGTTGAGCTTGTGCTTATAACTAAGGAAAAATGATTCGCGCTTTGCAGCCCCATGATGGCAAAAGCTAATGCACAATGTTTGCTTCAAATAAGCTCATTTTCTTTCTCTTGTACCTTGTTCTTTATCTCTTTGTCTGTCTCTCTTTCTATCTCTGTCTGTCTATCTGTGCCTCAATGTGAAACAAACCACCTAAAAATGCAATGGCTAGAAGCCTGGCATGCACGCCACCACGCAGCACGCAGGCATGCACACACCCGCATAAATAAACGAAAAAAGCAATGAATAATCCAGTCTGTGAAAAAATGTCTTAATCTGCAGTCTGCAGGCAAGGTGCAGCGGCAAATGGCGCTATCAAGGCGCGGCAAGCTGGCCAGTCTGACGTGCATTCATAGTCCTCCACTGTTCCGGCAATAATAGACAGGCAGGCAACCAGCAGCATCAGCAAACAGCACTGACATCTATCTGCCTGTCTGACTCTGTTCTATCTTCTCCTTTCTCAGGAGTCTTTTCCCCTTCCTCCTACCCGAGTCTTAACGGTAGATTGCCTCCCCTCTCCATTAGTCCCCCTCCCCAGTCTGCGTTCCTCAATTTGCTGGGATGATTATCTCCTTGTCCCGCCCCATCAGGAAAAACTGGGTTTGGAGTTCAACCTGAGTGAAGGAATCAATCGCCCTCTTTTCCCAGTCACTGGCTGAAGTCAGGTTTAGTTTTGGTGAACTAATGAGCGACACCTCATCTTCTGACTGACTGAGTAACTGACCTCTACCTTAGTTTCCTTAAGGAGCTGTAGGGGCACTGTATTTATTTTTTTCAGGCAAGCTTCAAAGGAAAGTTGAGCCTGGTGGAACTCATCCCTCTATAGGTAGCAGAGTAGATGCTGGGTATGTTCACGTCATTCATACCACCCACTAAAGCTGGTCTTCACTTCTTCAAAAGGAGTTTACCCTGTGCTCAAAATGAGTTTGCAATTGGGACCTTGGTTTAAAATTCACCCAAAGGAACTTCAGGGCAGTGGGGATAGTCCCATACTCCTTTGTCTTCAGGGGAAAACATCCCATGAAGGGATACCTCGGGAGGGACTGTAACCCACATCTTCAGTAAGGATCAGATCACGAGTGCCACGCTCCAACCACTATACTAGGCTATTCCATACCCAAATACAGTCATTACAAACATGCAATAGAACAGATGCACAAGTTACATTTGAAGAGGTTTTAGTTTTATTTTGAGGGAGGGACTTCCCTTGTGGCGATGCTGGGGCCTGTCAGTATAAATAGCATCCCTACCTTCAAGAAATGATCTGCAAGGAATTCCCTTTTTTCTATCCCTCTCTTTGTTTCTGCCTTGTTCCTTTTCTTCCTGTCACCCTCTTCTTGTATTTTTTCCAGCCTTCTTAGTCCATCCTCCTTCCTTTTTTACCCAGAAAGACATGATAACAATTCTCTCCTACACCAACGTTGGATGCGCTGGGCCTAACTTGTCAGGCGCCTAACGGCAGCGCAACACATTTTCACTCATGTGACAGACAACAATAGTTGTATATCTAAGCACTCGACAAAAAAGAAGAAAAAGAAGAAAGAAACGTGGTTTTTAAAAAAAAAATCCAGTGTTCTGTTAATAATTACGGGTTTTTAGGAGCTACGATCGGTTATTGCCCGATGGTGAATGGAATCTAAGGTAGCGAGAATACTAGGGCCACACAGTTGAGGATCATCAAACTTCATGGATGCAAATCTGACAGCGTTGCTCCAGTCACCTGACCATCGCGGCTAACCAGAGCAAGCCATGCCAGTTAGCCAAGGAGAGAAAAAAGAAGTAGATAGACAGAGAAGAAACGTTATTACATGTATTAATATTTGCGTGCGGCTAC
>CM054136.1:39138119-39140619 GCA_028751875.1 Rapana venosa
AGAGGACAGAGAGAGACACACAGAGACACAGAGAGAGAGACAGAGAGACAGAGACAGAGACAGAGACACAGAGAGAGACAGACAGAGACAGAAAACAGAGAAACGCAGAGAGGCAGACAAACTGAGAGACAAAGACAGACCGACCGACACAGCTACACACACACACACACACACACACACACACACACACACACACACACACACACACACACACACACACGCACGCACGCACGCACGCACGCACGCACACACACACACAGACAGACAGACAGACAGAGACACAGACAGGAAGACAGACAGACATAAAGGGAAGGGAATTGAACATAAAGATAGACATAAAGACTCTCCTCTCTCTCTCTCTCTCTCTCTCTCTCTCTCTCTCTCTCCTCTCTCTCTCTCTCTCTCTCTCCCTCCATCCCTCCCTCCCTCCCTCCCTCCCTTCAACACCACACGTGCAGAATCCAAATTACGATGCACCCGAAAACTAGTCTACAGGCCAGGCCGAAAAAAAGCCAGACTAAATAATGACAGCGCCTCCCCCCCCACTCCCCACCACCCCCATCACCATCACTACCACCACTGCAACCACAACCACCACTACACATGTAACCACAACCACCACAACCACAACACACGTAACCAAGGGTCCCCTTGCACGATCTTTGAACAAACCACACATAACACTCAGTAATAACACACATGTAACGGGGTCCTATGTATACCAGACATCACACAAATATTGCACGCACCTCTGTCACTTCAATAAACCAGTCACACGTGCACATCGATCACATCACACACACAAGGTCACGTTTACGTCTTAGTCTGTTGGTCCTAGGGAAACGTGTGAGGCGAACTGATGGCAACAGAAGCGAAGAACATGTTGCGCGCACACACACACGCTCTGTCTCTCTGTCTCTTTTACCGCTGGCTCTCAGCTGCTTTCGGCATGGCGACGCGTGGTGGCTGCAGCAGCAGCAGCAGCCATGGTCCCAGTCGGGACAAGCAGAGGGGAGACAGAACACGCCCCGAAAACTGTGACGCTAGCAGAAGATGGGTAGTGGACAACGTGTGTGTGCCGTTATGGGAGATCCATTGCGTCAAAAAGTTGTGAATAGTAATGCTTCCCCCCCCCCCCCCCCCCCCTCCACCCCGCCTCTACTTTTTGTGGGAAATTGTTATTCTTTGTCAAAGGAGCTCCTGATATCCTATTACTGGGATGGTTTATCTTATCTTTAGGTCTAAATGTTTGATTAATTGAATGATTGATTGATTTGTTAATGATGGATTGCGGAGGGAGTGTTTTCAGTGACTGGATGGCTGATTGATTACTGATTGGTTGTTGATTTATTGTTGATTAATTGATTTGGATACTGTCTCCTGGCCTTGACTCTTTTTCATTCCATAATAAACCAATGCTATATCGTGGCATATTCAAGATTGAAGGCTCCGTCATTCAGGAATGAAAATAAAACCCAACCCACACACATTAATAATTTGCACAGTTCTTTAACACTTTTTTTGCATAAGAACAGAACCTAACAACGAATATTAATTAATTAATCTTAAAACAATACTTTAGATAAAATACTATAATATACGTTTAAAAGATGGGCAAATAAACAACAGGGGGAATGCCTTCCCAAGCAAAAAAATATTCCTGTCCAGCAATTCCATTTGTTCCTTTACAAAATGTTCCTGTCCAGCAATTCCATTTGTTCCTTTACAAAATGTTCCTGTCCAGCAATTCCATTTGTTCCTTTACAAAATGTGTGGAACAAAGTGGTCATAGCATCTAACTCTGATTTGACAGGGCAGGTTCAAATTGTTACAAGGTGTCTGTTTGAAAGAAATGTTTTCACTCCAGGGTTTTTTTCTGCCTCCATTCTCTTTCAAATCGGAATGAGCCTCTCTAATGATTTCCCGTGTGTGCACGCATACTGCCATCTTATGCATGCGTTGAGAATCCATTAATCATTCACAGAAACTGAGGTCAGCTTGGGCCAGTGGCAAGGATGACACTTACGTACCCAGCATGCATCCTGCAACGCTTTTAAGGACGGCTTCACTAGGTACAAACTGCTTAAGATACATGCCTGAAAAATACAATGCAGTGCCCCACAACACTCCTTGATGAGTTGTGCGTTCCCCAGCATAACACTGTGGGTCACCCAGAAAGTGCACTCTACTCACTCATCCCACCTGGGGAATCACTGTGAGATTGAAATTGCGCAGGAAATGAGAAGTTTGCGTGTATGACTGTTTTTAAATACCTCGCCATATAGGCAGACATAAGTCAATAACAGCTATGAAAAGGTTACATTTGATACAGAAAAGACTGAACTGGCAATTCTTGCTAGGGGCCATAACCCAACGGCCATAATTATTAACATTTAGGCACACTCAGTTACAAAGTGTTCCTCATCATAAACATTTAGGTGTTACTCCTACCTAACATAACTGTAGCTAGGATGAACATGTACACAAAAAACTCACTGCG
>CM054136.1:39145619-39300619 GCA_028751875.1 Rapana venosa
TTTCACCCACCATTGTGTAGCCGCATTCCGACTTCGGGAATACAGTTAGGAATTGAGCCTACCAAATTTGCCAGGACAGTCAGGAGGTACCTCCCTGCACTCTCCGATTTTCTACTGCCGTGGGTTCTTTTGACATGCAAAAGTTCGTAAGCACACGAGTCCGACTAGTTTAGTCTCCTCCGAGAGGCTTGACATTCACTTTGATTTTCCCGTCAAACTGGGAAGAAAGGACAAGGCTGGGAATCGAGCCCAGAACCTCACGGTGTACTTGCTATACAGGTACGGGTATAAACCGCTCAGCTACTTTCGTAATATCGTAATATCACAGCTGTCGCTATTCAGCCAGTCACAACTGTTAGTTCAGCTTTCAGCCCAATTGATCTTACCGCTGTTTTAATCTGATAGCAGTCCACAGGGCTGTTTTCGTGCTGAGGTGATGTCTACCACTGTCAGTAACATACACAGCGAACATATCATTATTCTTTTAGTCTGTCTGTCTAGTCGGTCATAGAACTGATGGTGTGTAAGCGGAAGATAGATAAGTGGCTGAATTTGAAGCCACGGTGCTGTGTTGTTGCTGTATGGTTAGGGCTTACTTCACATTACAAAGAGAAAACTGTAAGGTTGGCACTTTCAGCTGTTGGTTTTCGGTGCTTTTCTGGGTGGATGGTTGTGGATGACGCGTGTACTTTGCCTCTATCGCCGAAACAGGGTATGTTAAAATGGAGCTGAGCACTGGGTTCCAGAGCTGCTGGTTATTCTTTGCTTGGAAAGAGATGAGCTGTTCTAGTCCCCGAGGCTGGAATGCGGCTCCCTAAATGATGGGTGATAAAAGGTCGCATACGCAACATCTCAACATTGGTGAACCTCTGAGCTCTAGCCGAGGAACGGAGGGGGGGGGGGGGGGGGGGGGAGTTGGATACAAATTAAAGTTACAACAGTCACAAGTTATGGGTTCGAATCTCGTTGGCGTCTAAGGGATGAAGGGTGAGGATTGGGGTTCTTTCTTTCTTTTTAGATTCTTCGTTCATTTAAAAAAAAAATCCTCTCTTTTTTTTAACAAAGATTTTCCCATGTCATCATGAGTATAGTGGACAGATCTCTATCCCCGTTCTGTCATCATAACAATGTACTACAGCTTGAAGTTCAGCCGTTTATTATCTTCCCACCTGTGCACCATCTGTTCTCGTCTAGACCAAAAAGAAAACAAAGAAGAAAAAAGGACTCGTGCGCCAATACACTTGTGACACGTCTAAACTTGCAGAAGAAGAAGAAATGAGAAGGTGCGATATTTTATTGAGTGCTGATGCAAACAGCTTCCTGTTACGTCATCTCAAACCGATATCATAGCGTCATCACTGTTAACCTTCATCTTTATGGATCATCATGTAATACTATGATATTACACATTCTAAACAAAAACAAAAAAGAAATGCAGGTAGGGTAGCTGTGTGTGCCCTGGCCTCCAGTTTGGTTTCATCTCCATAATGTGTGTTCGTACCAAAACGTTCAAGATGCAGATCATGGGGAGCTGTTGTGTGATACAGACAGGTGAATGTCATCGCTCTACTTACAGCCTCTACTGTGCCCATAATGACATGAAACAAGTGTCGATATTCTGGTTCACGGGAGGTGGTCGTTGGAGGGACGTTGTGGTGGTCGCCATCTTGAGTGGGCGACTGACCTATTCTTGCTCCACGACTGAGCTTATACTGTCGTCAGTAGGGGATTTAGTAGTGATGTCCTGCGTATAATTATTAGTTCAGAACAGGCACCTCTGAACACCACCAAAGTGACCCAGCAGCAGTGCAGGGCACCTCTAGCTGGTGGCCCCACAGCTGCCTGATATAGGTGGGCTCCCTGTGGACTTCCGACCCTGGGGATGAGACATAACGAATCTAGGTATGGCTGTGGCGGGGAGATTGGAATGAGTGGCGTGGCAACAACAGGACAGGAACGTCACAGAAGATGAGGCAGCAACAAAAAAAGAAAAGAAAGTAACTGACTAGTCTGTAAATTTTACCTGAAAATGAAACACTATAAACAAATTACCATCTGAATAACATAGTATTCAATGCTTACAACAGAAAACGATTACAATAGTTACCATAGCCCAGAAAACAACTATCCACGGAATGAGCAGTACGGACCAAACCGTCGCTCAAATTAAACGTGGTTTTTGTGACAGACACAGTGATGCAGCAGCCGGCAGAGGACAAAGGCAGACGCAGGCCCAGAGTGGCGGTAGTCGGGGCGGGGTTCGCTGGCGTGGGGGCCGTCCGGCGGCTGGTGGAGGGAGGCCTGACTGACGTCATCCTGGTGGAGGCCGGGGAGAGGCCTGGAGGCCGTATACAGACTCAGGCTGTAGGTGAGTGAATCTGGGGTTCTTGGAAAACTATTTTCAAAAAGTCTGTTGTAAGGTAAGCACTCTTTCAGCGACACCCCATGGCGAAGATAAGACGCCTGTTGCTAGAATCAGTCTTCCACTCCAGCACAGCCCTGTGGTCATTTCTCCGGCACAGCTGCATCACACCGTCTTTTCAGCCAGCTACTGAAGGACTGATTGACTTCTACCTTATCTCCCTGAGGGGTCTTTGCCGTACTGCTCTTATTGTTCCTGGACAGTGGTCTTTGGAGTTCTTCTCTTGTTGTTTTTGGACAGTGGTCTTTGGGGTACTGCTCTTGTTTTTTCAGACTGTGTGTCGTGGGTAAGCTGAAGGTATCAGAGCATGTCCGTCTCCACATTGCAAGATGCATATGTGTTGTTCATTGCACCTGCCACAGCTGGCCTGTTTTTCTTCAAAAGAGGAATGATGTTATAACGTGTGCGCAAGATGTCCTACTTTTGCTTGTGCATAGGAGTCTGGTTTGTCATCTCATCTGGGAGACTTCCAGGAGAATGGAGTCAGTACCAATGTTCGTTCTGGGGAAAATGACCTGTAATGGACACTTCTTTAAAGACTTGAACTCGTGCCCTCGCGCTCTGTACCTTCAGAACAGGAGCACAACACTCTAACCGCCAGGCTATCTGTCCTGTCAGAAACAGGGAGTAATAGGAAAAAGGATAACTGTGTAGGTGTTTTGTTGAATGTGTTAAAGCCTAAGAGGCCATACTTCAGGATTGAATGGATTATTGTGTCTGATAGTTCTAGCCCAGGGCCAAAGCTTTGTCAATGATTGATGTCAGCAAACTGCCAAGGCCTGCATGTCAATGTTGTTTTGATTGGAAATGTTATGTTGCGATTATCTTCCTCCCTGACAAGCTCTTAGCATAACAACCCCTATACTCTTCATCAAAGGAGAGGAAATCCTCTGAAGTTATACTATGGCAGCTTAAAGGCTGAGGTACTTGGAAGCAGCCATACACGCAAGCTTCTCCTACAGTATGTACCTATGGTCTCACAGTGATTCCCAGGTGTGATGAGTGAGTCAGGGTGCATGTCGTATGGGTGACCCCCAGGGTGTTAAGCTGGGGAACGCCCAGCAACAGCAACGGGTACTCCACTCCATGTTAGGCCGTCCATGAGGGGATGGAGAGAGGGTACATGAAGTGGAGGGGGAGGAGAAGGATTTGCTGTGTGTGTGTTTGTGTGTGTGTGTGTTGGAAGGGGAGAAGGGTGGAGGTATTTTAGTGACTTGATCTGCATGGCAGATGACCCTTACATTGTATTGCACTGGGTGGGTTTGACAGACAACGGGTGTCTCTCGTTTTTACTTCCTACAAATACACTGAATACAAGGTCTGTTAAAAGCAGTTTTCCACATGGGAAAGTGACTCTTCTTCTGTGAGGAAAATAGCCTGAACATTGGCACCAGGGAGACACAGAGAAGTCTTCCAATAACTCTCCATTTGCATAAGTGTGCCTACATCTTTCCACTTTAACTTCAGTATTTTTAGGATATGCTATCTATAAAAAAAAAAAAAAAAGAAGTGAATTGCAACAAAAGTTTACTGGAAAGTATTTTACCGACATTTCCATTTGGTAAAGTGAAGTTATCTTTTTGCGCTCTCTCTCGCTCACTCTCTCTTCCTCCCTCCCTCCCTCCCTTCCTCCTTCCCTCCCTCCCTCTCTCTCCCTCCCCTCTCCCCCTTTTTCCCCCTTCCCCTCTCCCTTTCTGTTTCTTGGTGGAAACAAAGAAACAAGGTTTTCTACTTTTAACATAGTTACTAGTCCTGCTAACAACGTTTTGGTTTCTGTCCGGAGCGGAGCGGAGGCAGTATGCTGGTACTCCACTGGTTAGCTTAGGGTCTCCATAGTTTGGTACTCCACTCAGGTTAGCTGTAGGTGCCCCCACTCCCACGCCTACACTCTTTCTGCAGGCCCCCTCTCTCGGGATAGTTGATTTCCTTTGGGGACAGACCACTGATAGGTACCGACTCCAAGTGTCTTTTCTCTCTCTCTCTCTCTCTCTCTCTCTCTCCTCTCTCTCTCTCTCTCTCTCTCTCTCTCTCTCTCTCTCTCTCTCTCTCTCTCTCTCTCTCTCCCTCCCTCCCTCCCTCCCTCTCTCTCTCTCCCCCCTCCCCATCTCTCTCTCTCTCTCTCTCTCTCTCTCTCTCTCTCTCTCTCTCTCTCTCTCTCTCTCTCTCTCTCTCTCTCTCTCTGTGAATGCTGGTCGTTCCACAACCGTTTTGCAATCCCCTCCCCTTTTCTACCTTTTTTTGTTTGGGGGGTGGGGGTGGGGTTAATCATTTCAGACCACATAGCCACCTTTGATTGATAATGTCAGCTGGACAAGATAACCCGCTGATTTCTGACACAGTTTCAACACTTCTTCTGATAACTGAATGAGTGTTGAAAGGCAAATATTTTACCATGGGCTGGCTTTAAAGAAATACATATTATCTGATAGACAAGAGTGCAAACTGTTTATAACAGTTTTCATTTCCTGCTTGACCAAAAAAAAATCATCTTTTGCGCTGAAAGTTTTCTTAGTTTGCTGTAATGCGTTCGCGATCTGACGGCCCCTCGGATGAGGCTATAAACTGAGGTCCCGTGTGCAAACGCTCGCAGAACATCTTGCGCGCACGTTAAAACCCGTTCCGCTTTTCGGAAGAGTAAGGCCATTGTGTGCCGGTGGGAACCGATGACAAAATTTACAAAACTGCATACACACGGGGACTACTGGATGTAAAAATAACACACGAGTGCTTATTCCATTATCCTCGAAATAAAAGACTGAAATGAATGAAAATAAAATGGCCCGAGTTCGAGCCAGGATTCGAGCTATCTCTGGACCTCCTGTTCAAGGGGATTTTCCCCCCTGGAAATAACATCAGTGCCGACTCCACTCCGCCGAAAGTTCCTCGGATGAGACTATCAACCGAGGTCCCGTGTGCGGAACGCACGCAGAACACCTTGCGCTTACGTTAAACCTGTTCCGCCTTTCGGAAGAGTAGGTCATATGTGCCTCTGTTTTGAGATAATAAAGTATTTTTTTGGTGATTGGAATTGGAATCAGTGGGAACAGATGACAACATTTACAAAGCAGCATGCATACGGTACAGAATGTAAAACAAAAAACAAAAACCAAGAAAAAGAAATAAGAGAATATTAATATTACATAAATCTCTCTCTCTCTCTCTCTCTCTCTCTTTTCTCTCTCTCTCTCTCTCTCTCTCTCTCTCTCTCTCTCTCTCTTCTCTCTCTCTCTCTCTCTCTCTCTCTCTTGTTGTGTGTGTGTGTGTGTGTGTGTGTGTGTGTGTGTGTGTGTGTGATTACAGGGGGAAGTTTTGTGGAACTAGGCGGGCAATACCTGCATGGAGAATCGGAGATATTTCGCTATGCACAGCGACAAGGACTGTTGAAAGGTTTGATTTCTTGTTCATCTGTCTGTCTGTTTGTCCGTCGTCTCTCTGTCTGTCCGTCTGTCTATCTGGCTGTCTGTCTGTCCGTCCGCCGTCTCTTTTGTTCTTGTTGCTATTTTTGTAACTTGCAGGCACTTCTCCTCTTTTTGTCCACCTTTTCTATGAACGTTTTTTTTCTGTCTGTTTGTCTGTCCGCTGGTGTTTTTAGTGTGTTTTATCTCGTCTTGTTTGGTTTGTTTTTGGTTTTTGAACGGTTTTAGGGGAAGACGTAGGGGGTATTTGTTAAGTGCTTTCTCTCTTTCTATTGCATCTCTCTCTCTCTCTCTCTCTCTCTCTCTCTCTCTCTCTCTCTCTCTCTCTCTCTCTCTCTCTCTCTCTCTCTCTCTCTCTCTCCTTCTTCTTCTTCTTCTTCTTCTTTCTGTCTGTCTGCGCTTTTGTCATTTGTATTTTTTTATCCTTAGTTTGTGTGCATCTTTCAGATGTTGATATCGTTGCCGTAGTAATGCAGTATCTGATTATAAGTACGGTCTTAGCAATTTTAGCATTTTAAATATAAGCTATAAATAACAGGGATTTTTGTTTTGTTTTATTTTTATGTATCCCGTTTGGACCCGAAACTTTCCCCCCCATCCATTAGACCATGAGTGATGGTCTGGGCGCTAGTCTTTCGGATGAGACGATAAACCGAGGTCCCGTGTGTTACACATAATTATTTAACGCACGTAAAAGAACCCACGGCAACAAGAGAGTTGTCCCTGGCAAAATTCTGTAGAAAAAAAGCCACTCTGATAGGGAAACAAGTACAGTTGCAGACAAAAAAGGGTGGCGCTGCTCTTGTGGCGACGTGCTCTCCCCGGAGAGAGCAGCCCGAATTTCGCGCAGAGAAATCTGCGTGACTTAAAGTGGTATAAATAAATTAAATAAAATACAGCAGTGACAACATTTCTCACGACCCATACGACAACTATGACAGAATTTCTATATAGTCTTTATGACAATGACAGAATTTCCGATTACCCGTTATTGCAATGACAGAATACGTGATCGCTCTTACCACAACAATGACAGAATATCTGATGGCCCTTACCACAACAATGACAGAATACGTGATCGCCCTTACCACAACAATGACAGAAGTTCTGATGGCCCTTACCACAACAATGACAGAAGTTCTGATGGCCCTTACCACAACAATGACAGAATATCTGATGGACCTTACCACAACAATGACAGAATATCTGATGGCCCTTACCACAACAATGACAGAATATCTGATGGCCCTTACCACAACAATGACAGAATACGTGATCGCCCTTACCACAGCAATGACAGAAGTTCTGATGACCCTTACCACAACAATGACAGAATACGTGATCGCCCTTACCACAACAATGACAGAAGTTCTGATGACCCTTACCACAACAATGACAGAATACGTGATCGCCCTTACCACAACAATGACAGAAGTTCTGATGACCCTTACCACAACAATGACAGAATACGTGATCGCCCTTACCACAACAATGACAGAATATGTGATGGCCCTTACCACAACAATGACAGAATATGTGATGGCCCTTACCACAACAATGACAGAATATATGGTGGCCCTTACCACAATGACAATATCTAATGGCCCTTACCACAACAATGACAGAATATCTGATGGCCCTTACCACAACAATGACAGAATATCTGATGGCCCTTACCACAACAATGACAGAATATCTCTGATGGCCCTTACCACAACAATGACAGAATATCTGATGGACCTTACCACAACAATGACAGAATATCTGATGGCCCTTACCACAACAATGACAGAATATCTGATGGACCTTACCACAACAACTGAATTTCTGGGAGCAAAATAGTATATTTGTGACGGTATACCCTAAAAAATTGAACTGATTTTACTCATACACACAACACTTGACCGATTGTGCAATCTGGCTTCAGTTTAGTCCTCCAGTTCGCCCAGCTGTAAATAGTTACCTGCCCTCTTTAGGGTCAGGGAAGGTAAAGCAGCAGGGAGAGGAGATGGGCGCCGCCTTCAATATGCTGGTCCCCTAGAAAATCTGAAATTTCTGACACCTTGCTGTCTGACGACCGCTCTTTAACGAATTGAATAATCTCTGCTGGGATGTTCATTTGATCACAGCATCTGTGCTTTTTCTTGTCTTGGTTTGGATGTGGCAGAAGAAGAGGAAGAGGAGGAGGAGGAGGAACAGGTTCTGGACACCGTGTTGGTGTACCAGAATCACACTTTCCGCACACCTGACGGCACAGCTTTGAAGACAAAGGATGTGCGGCATAACTTACAGGTCTGTGTGCAGCGTCTTCCGCTGTTTGATGGTGATAGTGTGCCCTCATTGTCATCCTCGTTAGTGTGTGTGGTTACTGTCTTCATCTTTTTGCCTAAATCTCGATCAGTGTGTGTGTGTGTGTGTGTGTGTGTGTGTGTGTGTGTGTGTGTGTGTGTGTGTGTGTGTGTGTGTGTGTGTGTGTGTGTGAGAGAGAGAGAGAGAGAGAGAGAGAGAGAGAGAGAGAGAGAGAGAGAACTCGAACTCGAACTCGAACTCGAACTCGAATGATTTATTCACAAAAAGGCCATTGGCCCATACATGAAGGGGGTTGCCGAACTGCTTAGTATTTTGGTTAAAAAATAAAATAAAATAAAATAAACAAAAACACACACACACAGACAACAGGCTACTGTATAACAAAAAGTCAGCTACAAAAATATCACTTAGGATAACATTATCTCTCTTATTCTGAAAGCTTTACACAAATATAAAGTGAGGCTGCGCACAACCTCAGGATGACTTGATGCCAGGAGTAAACAGAGTCTAAATAAATTAGGCTGTCTACTATATTTAACAGGGATGTAGTTCTGCCTAACATCCTCAAAAACTGGACAGCACAACACAAAATGTACTTCATCCTCCGGTGCTTGCTTACATAATGGGCATAGCAGCCTGAGGTCGTTAATATCATGTTCTCTGTATCCGAATTTATGAACATTTATATCTGATACACCAAGTCTAAACTTAGACATAATTCTTTTCAAATGTATATCCATATCAAGTTTTAGATAGGGTTTGACATCATGCGAACTTATAAATTGTCTGTACATTTGAAATCTTTCACTGTTTTGTATATGATCACTCCATTGCTGCCATCGGCAGTCAATCAATCTTTGCCTGAAAGCGTTAATAAACTCTCTACAATTTCCGACTCCTTGATTGAGCCAAACAGATCCAAACCCGAGTTCACACAAACAGGTACGTATTTGTGTTGCCCAGTTGTTTTTCCCTTTGACATCTAGATCATAAAACATCTTGTAGGATTTAGAAGGTAGCCTGCTCTCATTCATATGCAGAATCTTAATCCAATATCTAATGCATCTTACAGCAGCATTAACAGAGAGAGGGTATCTATTAGTTTCACCATAAACAAGATCATTAGGTGTACGTCTATCTAAGCCTAAAAACTGCTTTAAAGCAAAGAGGTGCACTGATTCACAATGTGTTACAGCTGCATCCAAGCCCCAAATTTCTGCACCATATAACACAGTGGGGTGTGTGTGTGTGTGTGTGTGTGTGTGTGTGTGTGTGTGTGTGTGTGTGTGTGTGTGTGTGTGTGTGAGAGAGAGAGAGAGAGAGAGAGAGAGAGAGAGAGAGAGAGGAGTGCATGATGTAGTTTTATGCATGCTGATGTATCCCTTAAACGTAAAAGGTAGGAGAGGACAAACTGTGTAGTCCTGAGCTGAAGAATGCAAAAGAAGCGAAACTACATTGAGATACACTCTTTTGTTTGAAAGCATTTAACCCCAAAATTAATTCATTTTGTTTTTATCTCCCACAAACCAAATCAAGCCTCATTTGTTTAAATCGAGATATCTTCAGTTTTGTTGAAAATCTTTGAGACAAAAACTAATTTTCTTTTTATCTCCCACAAACCAAGCCAAGCAGCATTGCTTAGATGAATCAATGTCTTCTGTGTTGTTAAAAATCTGGAAACCCCAAACTGACGTGACTCCCTGTGGTGACTGTACCCAGCTGCTGGAAGAATTGCTGGAAGAACAGGTGAAAGCTAAGGAGGAGGAAGGATGCAGTGACGTCACAGTGTCTGCGGGACAGTATCTCCAGCGTCTGTATCCAGATTTCATGCCCCGCATGGTTGGAGACAACAAGGTCAAGGCCGCTCTGATTAAGTATGTTCCACTAATGTACCAGTGTTATCTATACTCAGTTGCTTTGTGATTTTTAATTTTCAAACAGAACAGGTCTTAGTGCCAGAGATGAATTGAATAATCTCTGCTGGGATGTAAATTTAGTCACAATAACAAACATGTTTTAAATGTACTGTAACAGATGCTCATTTTTTTCAATGCAGAAAAAAAAGAATTGTTTCCTGATAATCAGAATGAAATATCTATAAAACTGTATTTTCATCATCATCATTAGCCATTACACCCAGTGGTGTGTAGGGCAGCAACAAAACTGTATTTTAATAACAGGAAAACAATCTATATCGGAATTTGTTGAGGCGGTTACTGCTTTCAGTGATCGTTGTACACCCCCCCCCCTGTCTGTCTGTGTGCTGAATCAATGTCCCTGTGTGCAGGTGGCTGGAGTTGTGGTCAGTGCTGGACTGTGCTGCCCCCGTGCACAATCTCTCCCTGCCGGGAATGACCCGCTACGTGTATGAGGAGGGCAGCGGTGTGCAGGAGACAAAGACAGGGATGTGGGACGTTCTCAACCACATGCTGCAGGAGGTGCTGCCCCCATGCCAGCTGCTGCTGAACAAGCCCGTGAAGAGAGTGGTGTGGAAGGACACTGCAGATGCTGGCATCACCGCCACCACCACCAACAACGTCATGAAGTCTGACAAAGTGTGCTGTGATGGTTATTCAGAAGATCCAGAATCAAACTCAGTCACTGATGACGTAAATAGGGACCAGCCCAGCATTGGTCTGCAGGGTACTGACGTCACCTTAGAAACAGATTTCATGGTCACACTGGAGTGTCAGGATGGTGATGTCATACGAGCAGATCACGTCATAGTGACGCCATCCATTGGATACCTCAAAGAGCATCCAGAGTTGTTTGCACCACCACTGCCAGCAAAGCACAGGGAGGCGATCGACACCATGGGCTTTGGCAACGTGGCCAAGGTGTTCCTGCTGTGGGATGTGGACCAGGAGGAACTGCAGACAGCATGCTGCACGTGTCAGGCTGACCCCACTGAGGAATGGCAACGACGCATGCTGGGAAGTGATGTGGAGGGAATAGCGCTGCTGTGGCCTGATGACGTTCAGGTCCACATCGAGTCTGCCAAGTCTCCTCTGAGGACTTCGGTTTGTACCTCCCCCCCACCCACCCCTCATACCCCGATCTTCCTCTCCTATTTCTCATTTCCCCTCTATTTTTTTTTCTTCTGAGCTAAAGTATGTTTTCATGGTGTTATGGCTGATTTAGAACAAAGCGAATATTGTCATTTTATAGGTCTGAGTGAAACATTTCAACAAAACAATAATGGCGCTAGAAGAGCTGATAATTCTGTAATCTCTGCTCATGTGTATAATGTTGCTCTTTCCTAAAAGGCTTCTGTGTTCTTTTTGCAGGGACCTCATTCTGGAAGGGTGTTACATTTCCTGGTACAGCACCAAGGCATCTGCACTGCACAATAAATAGCCACTAATTCTCATATCCTAATGCCTTACATGATATTGCTGATTTCTGGAGATGCTAGTAAAGGCCCAATTCTCTTTCTGGGCAATGTGACAACCATAAATTATTATCTTCTGTCTTGAGACAACACATAACGACTTCAGCCAGGATGGAAAAATGTACACATGTTCAATGTTGGTCTGAAAATCGACGTTGCATTCTTAAGCAAACATTTGTGCAGCTAGGAAAATAGAGTAACATTCTTGGGGGTACATGTTTGAAGTGAACACACCAAATTATTGCATGTCCCCTGAGAAAGAGTCTGGTCACACAAAATAGTTATGTAACCAGCTTTCATTAACCACAAATAATAAATCATTTTGTGAATTTTTACCATGGTAAAAATGCCATTGCTGTAAAAAAGAAAGACTTTAGTCATATAAACTTCAGGTTCCTTTTTCTATATGGCCTTTATGAAGTTATAAAGTTCACAACAGTGCTAATGACAATGATGTTTGTTTTTGTTCAGGAGGGTCGGCAGTGGTACGAAGAAGTGTGCTTGATTGAGCTCATTGCCAGTTATGGCCCATGCCTTGTGGCTTGGGTTGGTGCAGAGAGTGCTGTCATCATGGAGTCACTTCCGGAGTCAGAGGTCAAAGATGTTCTCTATGAGATTCTTGTCAAATTTCTGGGGAAACCAGATTTAACTCCTCCTTCCAGAATAATAAGGTGTGATTTCTGTCATTAATACCCATTGGTTGCTGATTGTGTGTGATGTGGCATGGTGGGGTGCGGTGGGGGTAGGGTGGGGTGTGGTGGGGTAGGCTGGGTGTTGTATGATGTGGTGGGTTGCATGCATGTATCTTTGTGTGAGTAAACATGAGGATGATGATAACTATGGAAGTCAGTGATCAGAGAAGTGGCCTATCAATCAGCCACTGCACTTATAACCCAGCTACCATAGACAATGACAATGACATTGATGATAACAATGATGATGATTAGGATGGCAATAATGAATATGATGATGATAATGATGGTGATGATAATGATGATGACTATAATGATGAAGATGGAGACAACGCTGATGAGGATGACGGCAATGATGATGATAGCAAAGATGACAATGATAATGATGACAAAGATGACAGTGACAATAATGATAATGATAGCAATGAGAATAATGATGACAATGATCGTGATGACAAAAATGACGATAACAGCAATGATGAAATATCGCAGGTCCAAGTGGCACCAGAACCCCTACACACGAGGGGCCTACAGCTATCTGCCCACTGGGGTTCCTCTGGATCGACAGGACCACCTCAGTCACCCCCTGCCGTCTGCACAGGTACCTTCAGTCAGCTGCCATGGCTTTGGTCTGTAGCATATATCTATATATCAACGAGGTTTGGTATCTCACTATCTGAGAATTGTTTTTTATATGGTTGGTTCAGTGAACGTAGTGACAGTTATAGGGTCTTACTAGTCCACTGACCCCAAAAAACATCATTAACACTGATTCAAATAATAGTTTTTAAGAAAGTAACAATTATAAAACAAACATTGTAACCTGACTTAGATATACCTCCTCTCCCAACCATTTCATATTAATAGCTGCTGATTGGTATCTTTTTTTGTTGTTTTTCGTTTATTTGTTTCTTGGCTAGACCTCCTAAGTTTATCAATGGTGAGATTGTGTGTGTGTGTGTATGTGTGTGTGTGTGTGTGTGTGTGTGTGTGTGCGTGCGTGCGTGCGTGCGTGCGTGCGTGCGTGCGTGTGTGTGTGTGTGTGTGTGTGTGTGTGTGTGACCATTTTTGCCCACCATTAAGGTGGAAAATTCGGGGAAATCAATATCTCAGTTTCCTTTAGAATCATAATGATGGAAAATTATTAAAACTATCTTCTTCTTCTTCTTCTTCTTCTTCTCCTCCTCCTCCTCCTCCTCCTCCTCCTCTCTCTCTCTCTCTCTCTCTCTCTCTCTCTCTCTCTCTCTCTCTCTCTCTCTCTCTCTCTGTGCAGGATCCAGTTGTCCAGTTGGCAGGAGAAGCTTGCAGTACCAAGTTTTACTCCACAGCTCATGGGGCCCTGTACTCTGGACAAGATGCAGCCACTGTTCTACTTCAGCATCACAACCTGCTGCACTGACTGATTGGATGCATTGCTGTGTGTATATGAAGCATGATTCCCATCAAATGCAACTTCGCACACACACACACACACTCACACACACACACACACATCTAGGTTTGTTGACTTGTTTTGTAACAGGAATGACGCCCAGAAAGGGAAAAGCAGGGTTTCTGTTCACATGAGAACAAACTGACGTTTTGTCAGAATCCAGGTTTATGGATTATTGCTCTTAATGTAGATTATATCAACTGAAATCCAATCAAGTGTAACCAGTTTGAGGAAAAATGGAGTTCACTCAGAATCCACATTGCTTCTTCAGAAAAAAGGCTGTAGGTAGGAAGACTTCTTTTTTTCCCTATCCGTTGTTACCAGCACAAATGCCTACCCATCCAAAATGCACAACGGGCTATAACATTTGCGCAAGATGTTTTGCATGCATTTGCACATGGGGCCTTGGTTTATAGTCTCATCCAAAGGGCTTTAGGGAGAGTGGAGTCAGTATTTACGTTAACTTCAGAGGGAAAATCCTCTTGAATGGGTGTCTCAGTGGTGATTCAAATGGGATTTTGATCCTGGACCGTTGAATTGTGAGAGCAGTGTGCTGACCACTAAGCTATCCTGCTTCCCTTGTTTTGTCTGAAACGTACATAGTATTGTACGATGATGGGTAATCTGTTTTCCAATATAACTTTTATAAGTGGTTGACTGTACTTTGCATTACACATAGTTTCTTTTTTTTTCCCTAGGCAGTGACCAGTGCAACCTTGCTTGATGTCAACTGAGAGGTTATGCAAAATAAGTTGTACAGGGTGATGACTACATTTTTCTACCCTGTTTCTCTGTCTTAATTCAATCAGATTTTTGTTTTCTTTTACTTGGTATCAATAGCCCAGTGATTATACAGTGAAGGACTTTTGGGGTGGAGTGGAGTCATCACTGGTGTTAACTCCAGGGGAAAAAATCCCCTCAAACAAGCGTCTTGGTGGTGGCTTGATCCTGCCTCTACAGATTGTGAACACAATTTTCTAACCACCAGACTGTCCTATCCCCCGATAATGGTATAAAAGTTGAATCAATTATCATTCAACACTGAAGGAAGAATTGTCATATTTTTATGACTCCCCCACCCCTCCTCCTGTACATCAATTGATGTTGCAGTACTGACCACCAAAAGCTCAGTAACCATTGGTTTTGTCCACAGCCAGCAAGCAGTGTCACATTATATTATGATATTGATGGGGTTGTTATGTATGCTGTGATGATCAGAGAAAAAGAAGAATTGAATATATTCTAGTGTTGTATTACTTTGCAGTTTTGTAACTTGTATGAAAAAATTGTTGTTCATGACTGTGATTGAGGTCACACTGGTGCCATACTACACTGAGTATGCATGTGTGTGTGTATGTGCGTGTGTTTCTTACTCACACATGCGCAACTGATGCTGATGTAAAGAAGAATGATTATGTTTGAAGAAGCTCTGTAATGGTTGAGAGAGAGAGAGACAGACAGACAGACAGACAGAGAAAGAGAGACAGACAGAGAGACAGAGAGAGAGAGAGAGAGAGAGAGAGAGAGAGAAATTGAGAGAGAGTGTGTGTGTGTGTGTGTGCGCACACGCACATGTGTGTGGAGGAGTGTGATGGATGAATAAATGGGTCGGTCTGAATGTTCAGGCTTTCCTGTGTGAGTGATGTACATTAAACATGTCTGATGTGTATATTGGAACTGAAAGGCTTTAGATTTAGTTACCCTAAGTCAGTGTGCATAGTATCATTTTTTGGAATTGATTTTGTTTAAAAAGACCCATCATAAATCAAGATCTTGTGCTTTTGTAATCAGAACCTCAGGTAAGGTAAATCAAAACTATATAAACATATTTTTGGAAAAAAAAGCCTTTTTGTGTTTTTTAGTGCAGAGAGATTGACTGGTGGAACACATATGCACATTTACATGCGTGCACACATATACACACACACACACTCTCGCCACACATCTACACGCACACACACACTCACTCTCATACACACACACATACACACACACACTCACTCACACACACTCATTCACTCACTCACTCGCACCCCATGTGAGTGAAAAGAGAGGCAGCGAGTAAAGCAGTGATTTCTTTTATTGCCAAACTAAACACAGTCATCATACCATCATATAAGGGTCAGTTCCTGCTAGCAGGCATTAATTCAGTCCACAAACTTGCACAGTATGAAAACAGACATTTATTTCTTGTCGCAGCACTGTTCCTTCACTGCCTACCTCCCTTAACTTCCCCCTACCCTACCACTCCTCTCCCCTTTTTTCCATGAACAACATCAATACACCACCATCAGCAATCACCCGCATTTCAGTTTTCAGATTCTGATCAAACAGGAATTTAGTGGATGAAACAAAACTTTTCCCCCTCCCTCCCCACCCCTCTACCTCGTCGGTCCTTGGCACAAGACCAGTAACGATGACTGGATTGAATTGTCGTGTTGTTGTTTTCTAAATCTTATCTGGATTTTTCTTCCTGGCAACTGCTGGCCTCAGCCGACACATTCTGACTTCAGAGCAGCTCATTCATTGCACAGGTTGCATGCTGGGTATGTTTGTGTTTCCGTAACCCATCAATCGCTGACATGAGTTATGGGATCTTAAACGTGTGTATTTGATCTTCTGCATGTGTGTATATATATGGAGGGAATTATTGCATTACCAGGTCTGCATTTGAAGTTGACATGGAAGATGGTCAGAATCCCCATCCTGAAATCACCAGATGCTGCTGCCGCTGAGATTCTAACCCATGACTTTGTGGAGCCATGGGATTGAACTTAAACGGACTTGTGTGTGTGTGAAATGAATACCTACAAACATATATCTCTTCATTTTTCGATATTTTACCCTTTTTTGTTGAGAGAGTTGCCACAACGGCACCATAAATATATCTTGAACAATGCCCATACTTAAAATACCTCAAAAACAACAACAATAATAATAATAATAATAATAATTATGTATGGAATTTATATAGCGCTGAATCTTGTAAAGCAACAAATCAAAGCGCTCGACAAGAAAAACAAACAAGCAGCGAATAATCTGTCCTCTTTGCTCCACTCTTCTCCACTTTTCTCCATCTTTCATCTTGCTTGCCAAAGTTGAAAGTTTGTTAATGCACACACTTCTGAGAAATACCTCTCAAGATTGTGATGAATAATTACTAACCTACAGAGCACTCTGTGTGTGTGAGGGCAAGTATGTGTGTGTGTGTGTGTGAAAACTGATAAGCTTACATCCAGAGGGAAAAAAATTGTGACTCATATTTAGAAAAACAAATGGTGTGCTTATGTATCAAGATGTGAGTTAACAAACCACAGAAGAGATATGTGTTCATATTTTTAAAAAGTTAATAACACTGGTGTCAGAATAACTCACAACATTTTACACACACACACACACACACTGTGAACACACAAATATGCATGCAGACCTACAGAGTAGTGCACATGCGCTCACACACACACACACACACACACACACACACCCTTGCATACACACACATTTGCATATACACACAAACACATACGGTTATAAGTAGACAGTAAAGTTGTGATATAGGACACATCATTTCTATCACACTAATGCTAACACCATATCACAGATATCAGTACTGATCCTCATGGACGGAATAGAAATCGAATGAATCCTCAGGATTTTGCAGACACAGAAGAAACAAATCCTACTTGCAATAAGTCTGTTTCATTCAAGCAAAACAAGCATGAATATTTCACATCGGATATTCACATACAAAAATCTTTTTAGGCTGGTATCAGCACGTAAGAAAATGATAGCAACACCCCCAACCCACCCCCACAACGTAATCGCTATAAATCTCCATCTCTATATAAATCTCTAAAGAAAGGTTAGAATATCTGAGTTGAAAACATCTCAAAATCTATCCTGACAGTTGGAATGGGGCTACCTTAATGGTGGCCAAAAACAGTTGCATATGCACAATCTCACCATTGGTGAACCTCAGAGCACTAACCAAGAAGTGAAGGAAAAAATCTCCAAATCTAATATTCCTATAGAGACATCATTTCATGTTTATCTTGCCAACTAAAAGCAACACAATGAAAAATGCATCTCAAATCTATTATCCTGTAAATACATCATCCTTTCATGTCAATCTAGAACTAAAAGCTAAAACAAGTTTTTGCACAGAAAAAAAATGCATCTTTAACATTCAGATTTTCTGCAGTGTTCAAAAGTGAACATAAATCAAAATGTTAAAAGAATATATTGACAGCAAAAATACCTTTCAATCAGTTCAGCTGTAAACATAATTTCTCCATTGTAGCAATATATTTCACCCATTCACAGTACCTTTTTTTGTTTTTTCATCATCATTTTGAATTCCCTGCCCCCTCCCCCTTCCAAAGAAATGAGAACTATCCCTCCTCCCTGTCCAAAAGCCCCCCCTCCCCCCAAAAAAAACATAAAAAACCCAACCAAACAAACAAACAAAAAACAACCAAAAAACTGCCATTTTTGGGGTTGTTTTCATAACTTTCTTTGTAAATACATTATCACTGAAAATGTCATGTCGTGCTGAGTAAATTTCAAGAAAATAACCAAATATCAGCATGAGATTCAAAGAATAAAGTGTGTGTTGTTGTTGTCTTCGATTTTACGTCTGTTCACTCTCAGTGATATTAGACGGGAAAGTGTGTGTATGTGTGTGTGTGGGTGAGATAGAGAGAGTGTACAAATGTATGTGATGCACATGTGCATGCATACATAAGAAATTCCATATTCAGTTTAAAAAAAAATTTTTTTTAATGCACCTGACTTTCTTCTGTTTAAATATTAACACACTCACATTTGTTTTAAAAAAAAACCTGTCAGCAGATATAAATTTTGTTTTTAAAGTGTTAAGATTGCATAAATAAAGGCTGGGTGAAAATGAGTAAATACACAGAAAATTCCAAGCAACCGTCATAAAACAATACAACATTAAAAATATCTAACGCAATACACTGGCGTACAAACCCATTAAGTATTTCATCCAAAAACAAGGGAAAGTAGGAGGTTTTGAGGGATATAATAATTTACATTAAATGAGTTTGGGTCTCAAAGTACCTTACCCCAGTTCTGTTATACATGTTGGGTAATCATCACAATGAATTTCTTTAAATGGCACAAATTCAAAACATTTTCATTCCACAAATGGTTTTCAACACATGAGCTTGCTCTGTGGACGGAAACAAACTGAAATCAGTGAAAACAAGGTGCTGACTAGATTCCCACACAACATTTGGAGGCACACATAGTAAAGCACACACTACAAAATTACTGAGAAATTTGGAGACACACATGTTGATAATGCACACACTATATGCATACAGTCACTTTCTGCTTTTTTGTAATAAGCAATGTAGAGATTGCTGACACCTGGTTTGACCAACATACTCAAACTTCTTTTCTTATACATATACTCCCTATAAATTAAATGTTCTCCTTTCAATCAGTTAAAGTTAACCTGATATATCTTCAAGATCAATAACATGGCTTCACTACCTGTACTTTACTAAAAGTTAGGTCCTATTTAAAGAGCTCTATACATTTTCAGTAAAACAAGGCATCTGCCAAAAACAAAAAAATCATATCTGTAAAAATTTCAACTGTATTTCATATTAGCAACATAGTAATAATTTGAAAGTGTTACCCCTTTCTGCTTGCAAAACCAAAGTGTGTGTGTGTGTGTGTGTGTGTGTGTGTGTGTGTGTGTGTGAATTATTGTACATGCATGGGTTTATGTATGAAATAGCTATGCGTGTGCCATACATCAGTTTTATTCAAATGTGATGCCTGTGTATCTATCAGTTTTCATGTAGACTCATGTGAACAAGTTTCATTCTTAATCAGTTTTTGTCTACATATATTTTTACTGCATTCTTTATGCTCCTAGTACAGCATCTTCTACAGTACTCTGAGATCTGTACACTCATTGGTTGAGAGCACAAAGAACCCTTGACTAGTGTTGGTGTTGTTTTTATCATGCCATCCTTACTTACTCATATTTGTGAAATCATCTCTGAGAAAACAAGTCTACATACAGTAAAGTGTACACACAGATCCAGTTATCAATAATACTGAGAAATTTTTTGGGACAACTCGACTGAACTGAAAACAAACACCTTTTTTTCCCACCTGCAACACAAATGGTTTAGCTTTAGGTACACACTTTCCACATCCTTCTAAAGTCTTTTCAAAGACTTTTATCCAGGGCAAAGATAAAGGAGATCTGGAAATCATATAAGAGGCCTCATACAAACTACCAGTCATCTATTCCACAAACTTGGTATCTCTTGGGGCCAGAAGTCTACCACCAAAACACAGAATATCAACATTGTATGATGAAAACTTCACAGGGGAAACTGCAGGCTTACACTCTGAGCTATAAAACTAATGATGAGGACAAACAGAATCTGAGGTCATTGACATGGCAACATAACGAAACATTCTCTTTTCCACCAGCAACATAAGGAAACATTCTTTCCACTGGGAACATAAGGAAATATTCTCTTTTCCACTGGCAACAGAAGGAAAGATTCTTTCTACTGGGAACATTAGGAAATACTCTCTTTTTCATTGGCAACATTCTCTTTTCCACTGGCAACATAGGGAAACATTCTCTTTCCAAATATAAGGAATCATTCTCTTTCCACAGGCAACATAAGGAAACATTCTCTTTCCACAGGCAAAATAAGAAAATTTTCTCCTTTCCACAGGCAAAATTTTCTTTTCCACTGGCAACATAAGGAAACTAACTTTTCCACCGGCAGCATAAGAAAACATTCTGTTTGTCACTAAAACTAAAACTATTAATAAGACTACAAACTCTACAACATTCTAGACAACAGACAAGTCTGCCCATTAATACTGAAGCTGTCAAAAGGTAATACAAACGCTGTAAACTAGAAATGGAACTAATACTGAACATTTAACAACAAGTAGATTAGATAATAATGACTGAATGCTTAACTGAGAATGCCACAGCAAACTGGCAAATCAGAATATGTTAAACATGTCATCCTGAGACAACACAACAATGCCATATTGATGAAAAAAATGGTTACAGAAGCATTAAACAACAAAACAAACACTTTAAGCAAGACTTGTACATGAATTGTGCATTACTAAACATCCATATTGAAGTGTTCTCTTATCTTTGGAAAAAAAATGTTCATGATCATATATTCTTATTTTTCCTTTGTTGTTGGATTCCCCCCCCCCCCCATACCATTCAAAACTACATCTTTTCATTATTTTCATACTCTTGTCAACAACTTTTTGAATGAAATTTGCTTTGTTCATACCAGCAAAGTAGTTTTTAGATGATAGTTATATCTTAAAAATAACAGAATGGCTATGAGCAAATCTGACTGCATTTGAAATGTTTTTGAAGAGGAAAAACAACCACTTATTCATTTTTACTTGGTTACACTTACCTTATGTATATTTACTTATTTCTACTTATCTTTCCAGATGTACACATACTGAAAAGCTGAAACAAAAACTTGAGCCACACTAACCTGCCCATCACTCATTCAGGTCATTGAATGCAAGATCTCTTCAACAACACATAACCAGAGCACTTTATCAGGCCCACTGATGTTGCGTAGCAAACAGGCCACATTTCACACCAAACAATACAGATTGTTTTTTAAAATGGGAAAACACTTTGTACACATGAACAAATACACCACTTCATGTCACCCTCACACAACACAGGGAGATAACATTTGTAGACAGGATTATGGAATATATAATACATCTCCATCTCTTTCATCCTGAAAATAGAATGATGTAGTGTGACTTAATGATTCATCTGTCCAAGAACCATCTCTGGTTCAAAGGTACCGACAAGTGTCATCAATGGTCTGTCACACCTGTTCACAAAAACCAGTCATGTGTATACATCATTTTCATCCACATCCACTGGTGTCAGAAACAGAAGTATAAAGTGAGGTTGCTTCGATGTGAAACAAACAAACAATAAGTAAATAAATAAACTTGGACTTGAAAAATGCAGGGTGTGTAGGACTTGTGTGTGTCTTCCCTTCTAAGATGGTAGTAAATGTCTCCCTCACTCCAGGCCAAAGCCCTCAGCGTTCTGAATGGCTGTCAGGACCTTCTGCTTCAGGATCTTGCGGCTCTTGTAAGGGGGCAGCACCAGCTGGTTGAAACAGGTGTGTGACATGGGCAACCTGCACACAGGCCGAACAACAGCTGTTTTCATGCCATCTGTTTCTACCTCTTTGGGGTCTGTTATTAACTTTTACCCTACGAGTAACCCGCTATAGGGTAACCAACCATCTACTAACTCTTCTCTCCGTATCACCCACTACTGAGTTACAGAAAACATACAAATGTGCACACACCATGTGTACTGGGAAAGAGGGCTTCTCTCCCTTAATGTAGTGTTAACAGTGGGATGTTCTTTATTCTTGGGGTCTGGGTTTTTTGGCAGTGTTGTCAATTTGCATGTCTTATATGCAGTTAACATGTGTATGGACATGGGGTCTGTTGTTGTTAGCAGAAACAGTTGTTGACACTTACATCAGTTGCCAGGTGCCCAAAATATGAGCAGTACTTTTTTTCCATCAAGCCAGCTCTGTGTGTGTGTGTGCGTTTGTGCATGCATGTGTATGTGCATGCACGCTTGTGTGTGTGCATGCATGCATGTGTGCATGTCTGTGCATGTGCTTGTGTGCATGTGTATGAGTGTGTGTATGTGTATATGTGCATGTGTTCTATGCCAATTTCAACTTCATGCACGTACAAATCCAGGTCGTTGATGCGGGATATTTTGAAGGTCATCTCTCCCATGCCGCCAATGGGGACGCGGTCACTGCCTGTGGTAAACAGCAGCAGCTTCTTCTGCATGTCCAGGGGCATATGGAGAACCACGTCCCAGAAATTCCTGCACAACACACACACTCTTCAGAAACTAACTACAGTATGCCCCAGTTCAACACTGCTACATAAAACCAAATGATTCATGGTTATGTTTGCATGTTTCTTACAGTTCTTGAGGTTGGTGCTTTTTCATTTCGTTATGTTTCTTTCTATGAAATGATAAAAGATTGCCTCGTGTACCTAGCCTTTTTTTTACTTTGTTCCTTGGCTACATCCCTGAGGTTCACCAATGGTAAGATTTTGCATATGTGACCGTTTTTACCCACCATCAAGATAGCCACATTCTGACTTAAGGGATAGTGTCTAAACATGACACCTGTGTGTGCATGCATTTTAAACATTTTTGTTATCCGCTCCTTCCAGCATGAAATCCAAAAGGTGGAACAGATTTAAAACACGTGTGCAAGATGATCTGTGTGCATTCACACACATGACCTTCGTTCATAGTCTCTCCTCTGAAGGACTTTTGGAAGAGTGGAGTCATTTATTTATTTATTTATACCACTTTAAGTCACGAGATTTCTCTGCGTGAAATTTGGGCTGCTCTCCCCGGGGAGTCAGTGCTGCTGTTGACTCCAGAAGAAAAATCCCCTTGAACAGGTGCCACGTATTCAACTAACTCATCTCTTCCTCTAATATCCCACAACCCCAAACCATCACCTCAGAAGCAGTGACACACACACACACTAATTGAGATGTTTTTGTTTGTTTTACTCCCTGGTCTATCTGGTCAAAAAGACATTACCTCATTACCATCACCTCAGAAGCAGTGACACACACACACACACACTAATTGAGATGTTTTTGTTGGTTTTACTCCCTGGTCTATCTGGTTAAAAAGACATTACCTCATTACCATCACCTCAGAAACGGTGACACACACACACACTAATTGAGATGTTTTTGTTGGTTTTACTCCCTGGTCTATCAGGTAAAAACGACATGACCTCATCCCCATCACCTCAGAGGCGGTGACTGTGACACCCACCTGATGGTGCTGTCCTGCTGTGTGTAGCCGTCGTACACCGTCACCTTCTTCAGTTCGCTCATCACCAGGGTGGGGTTGCCACACACCAGCATCTCCACCTCCTCTGGCCGCAGCATCTGCACACATGATGCAGTAGCAGCGTTCAAGTGAAGGGAGCGGCCTCGTTTTGCCTCAGGAAATCTCTGAACACAAACGATTTTCAGCCGAGTCTTGTGACCAGTCTGATCAGTTATACTTGTCCAGGTTGTGAGATTATGAAATAAGTTCAAATAGGATATACAGACACATGCACAGATACACACATTTGAAAATAATGTACACATACACACGCACGCATGCACACACCCTCCCTCCCTCACTCACTCACTTACTCTCTCACACACACACACACACACACACACACACACACACACACACACACACACACACACACACACACACACTCAAATGGAGATGTTTTTGTTGGTATTACTCCCTGGTCTCTCTGGTTAAAAAAGACAGTGATGGATTCTGTGGCTGGAGCCAATAACTTTCTCTGACAACTACAACTTGCTCTTGTTTCCACCTTGGTTTGCTTTCTAAACCTATATTTTCAGAAAAAACAAGATCTAAATGTCTGTTCATTGATTTATTCAAACATTCGTGTTAGATGACCACAGACTGATCTATCTATGACACTCTAAGAAAAGTGTCAATTAGTCTCTCCTCATCAAAGGTTTTTTGGTTTGTTCCTCAGCCAGAGCTCTGAGGTTCACTAATGGCGAAATTTTTACTATACGATCATTCCACCCCCCCACCCCCCCACCTGCCATTTAGGTAGCCACATTCCGTCTTTGGGGATGGTGTCTACACACACCTGTAAGTATGTGCTTTTAAGAAAAAAATTGTCATCCATTCCTACTAGCATGAAATGGCCTTCTCTTTTGAAAGGCTGAACAGGCTTTTAACGTGTGTGCAAGATGTTCTGTGTGCATTTGCACACTGGGCCTCAGTTTATAGTCTCATCTGAAGGACTTTTGACTTTCAGTTTGATTTTCTCAACAAACGGCAAAAAAAGGGCAAAGCTGGGAATTGAACCCAGAACCTCAAGGTTTCCTTATTGTGCAGGTGAACATCTTAGCTGTTCTTCCACCTTCCTTCTTATCATGGTTTAAATCAAGAAATTGGATACCCAACTGTCCGTGTCAGTAGCGCACAAGGCAACAGCAGCACAATGAGAGACAACGCAATGAAAGAGTGCACGTCACTGAACAAAGGGAAGGTACTGACAATGAGAGCGTTAGAAGCACAGACGCTGTGGAAGCCGTGGTAGAACGCCGCAAACTGCTGGAATACTGCCCTGTTCACCACCCAGTCACAGTACAGCTGCACATACTCTGCAACAATACAACATCAACTGTCAGCTGCACATACTCTGCAACAATACAACATCAACTGTCAAAGACACTTCACAACAAATACCCTGTCAAAATTATGGTGAATAAGTCTGTGCCATACAGATCCCAGTGCAATGATTTCTGAGGATATCAAAGGATTTTAACTACAACAAATGAATGACAAAATTAGGGTATTGATGAAAATATTCTGAACATACACTGATTCTTGATTGAATTATAGTGTGTGTGATGTCTGTCCGTCTGTCTGTCTGTCTGTGTGTGTGTGTCTCTCACTCTGTGTCTCAGGGACTGAATGTAAAAAAAGCACATGGGTGCTTATTCCTTATCCTTGAAATAAAAGAATTTGTCATTCTCTCTCTCTCTCTCTCTCTCTCTCTCTCTCTCTCTCTCTCTCTCTCTCTCTCTCTCTTATCTTGTAAACATTTTAGACCTTTCTCATAAAATTTATAATATGAAGAGAAACCTCTTTTAGTGATGATGATGGCTATAACCAATATACAATGCTTGTCAAACACACTGAACACTCTCATACAGACTATGCAGGCCTACCCTGGCGGTTGTCACTGGTGACTGCCAAGTTGTCTCCCCCTGGCTTCAGAGGAATGGCTTTCAGCTGTCCAAATTCTGTTTGGGATACCTGTTGGTCAAACAGCCAGGGCATTTCTGATCAAGTCATAGCACAAGTTTTGCTTACATTTCCATGATTTTTTTTTCTTGCTGCACAAAATTAATAGCAGCTACAAAGGTATACAAAAGAACTGGCAAAATGTTATAAAATGAAATATGGAATAAATCATGAGCTCTATCCAATGCGAACAAAATGAAAACAAAGAATTTCCCACCAATTGGAACAAGACTGAAGATTGAATTGGGCTCTCTACAAACACATTAAGCATTAAAAACATGTTAAGCATTAAAAGCCTCTCAAAAACACATAACACTTTGAGGAGTAAAAAACATGCTGAAAATGTGTATGAGATTCCATCTTCCTCGTATAATGCAACACATACTGAAACATCATACTGTAAGAGTTTTAAAATACTCTTCATTCTCTTGGTAATAAGATTTCAATCTTCTAATCTGCCACTCACAATATTCTGGTCTGTTCCAAGAGTGTTACATACCAGGTATGCCCATGTTTCATGACCCAATGAACACTGCTATTTCTCACTTGATCTTTCCTATGTATGCACAATTTTATGCCAAATTCTGAAAACAAGAGAAATTAGGATCCACCAGTTGCTACTGAGATTATACTATAGACACCAGGACAGAAATTTTAAACAAACACCAGTCAGGTATTGAAATAAAGCAACATGGTACCTGCTTCCATCATCGTCAAAAGGTGAGCATTATTTTCTGCAGCGTTTCTGTTCATTCTTTATTCTGACAAGCTATCAACTCCGTATCAGAATTTTCTGAGCTAGTATGAATTAAGCAGTAAAACCATAAGTTTTCTTTCTTTCTGGAGAAAAAAACCTTCTAAACAGAAAAATGTTTACCAGCAGGATTGATATTGAAAAAAGCACTGAATGATATAGAAGTATTGTGTCATTTATTTTACATTCAAGTACTGACCTGAAATGTCAGCCCAAAGTCCTCTTCCACATCGCCATCATACTCCAGCAGATCTTGCAGACCTCGTGCCACATCCTGTCAGACCCCAAATGGATACCAGTGACATATCATATCACGTTACAGAGGTAAAGTTGTCCACACAGCATAACAGTGAACATTAATACACCTCTCCATCATCTTTTATAAAGATGCTCTGAAACTTCCATTTCAATAGCAATACTCAGTGTTGTTTTTCATGAACTGTCATTAGAACAGTCTTATAAAATACAGAAAGAATACTATCAAAAATGAATACAACTTATTCAAGACTGAAAGCACACATACACACACACACACCTGCATACACACACACACATACACACATACACACACACACATGCAAACACACATACACACACACCCAAACCACCCACACACGCACACACTCCCCACACCACTAAGCCCCAGTCATACACAATCACTACACCACACCAAACTGAAATGCACCAGAAACATACGGGCATCATCTTGGAGAGGTCCTGAAGGGTGGCAGTGACGATGCCCACAGTGGCACGAGGGTTGTTGAAGGGCACCACTGCAGGAGACAGCAGTTTGCGATAACAGACAGTGGGGAACCGCACATCCAGGTTAATACTGTTGTACACAGCCAGACCCATCAGCTGACAGCACAGTCAAGGAGTTCTTCCACTAAAGCTGAATTCTCTTTCTTTCTTTTTTTCTGTTTCTTTCACTTATCATGCATGGGGGAAGGGAGGAGAGAAAGTCTACAAATGGAAAAACGTGTAAGTTATATGTTTAAGAGAAATTGTAACAGGGAAAAAAATTCTCCTGAAAAAAGAAAATCTCAGAAGAGCTTGACAACAGAAAGTGTTCATAGCACTGTATCCATCTATAAAGTGTCTCAAGCCTTAACATTTTACACTAACCGCATACACATAGCAACTGGATGTAAAAAAGCACATGAGTGCTTATTCCATTATCCTCAATATAACAGAATAAAAATAAAATACATAAAAAACATTCTACAGGGGCCCAGTCTGAATCCTGACCATGAGATTTCATTGCTTTTGCTGCTGACTTTTCTCTAACCCCTAAATCAGAAAATCATTTGTACAGAAAAAAAATCTCCTCATTTAATTGAGAAATCATCTGTATGATAGAGTCTGCACTTTGCCACAACATCATTTTTAACTGTATGAGACAATACCAAACAAATCAACCCAACATAAAACTCATACATGGTGTCTCACTTACTACTAAGAAAAGAGCCCATAAATACTTGTATATTAGAGGGGAAAAAATCACTGAATCAGTCTGTACTTTATACTTAATACTTTCCCAAAGTCAGAATAGAGCTTTTCATGGTGGGCAAAAACAGTCATATACACAAAATCTCACCATTGATGAATCTCAAAGCTCCAGCTGAGGAACAAAAGCCTTAACACTAGGAAAGAAATGGAACCATTTGTAAAGAGGAAAACAGTTTTCTGAAGAGTATGTTGCTTCCTTGATACCTGCTATGAGCTTTTATGCAGTGTATGTAGTCTGTTTCAATCTGTTCCTTTTTTTCACAGTTTAACCCTTTTCTTCAAGCAGGCTCAAAAGAGGAAGGCTAAAGGTAGCTACTCAAAGTGACCACAACAGACACTGCAAACTCTTCTTTTCTCTGCAGTTAACTTACCACACACACACACATGCATACGCGCACACACACACACACACACACACACATAACACACACACATACACAGAAGCAAACAGCCGATAAAGGCAAGGATACAACGCCAACTAGGTTGAACTCCTGGTAGTTCTCACAGGGGGTCAAGCTGAACCAGTGAACACCGGCCCTCTTGTCATAGGTGAACATACCTGTGCACCATAGGACACACGCTTCTTCTTTAAATCATAGTGAATTACTATCGGTTACTTTTTTTTTCATATGCAGGAATACATGAAAGAAAATACTTCAGATACTGATGGTAAAAAGAATCGAACTCTTTTCAATCAAAAAACAAAAACGCAAACAAACAAGAAGACAAATAAACTATCACCAACAAAATGCACTCTTGTCTAGCATGATGCTCTTTTTCTCTTTCTGTAATGTTTTGCAGGACAAAAGATACCAAAAATAATAACATGCTCTTCTCTACCTTGAGTGACAGAGAGAGAGAGTGAGAGAGAGGGAGTGTGTGTGTGATCGCCGATGAATAAAACTGCAGTTTTCACCACCTACCATAATCTTGGTGAAAGATTTTGCGGATGAGGAGGAGGAACCACTCCTTGGTGAGGCCACCCATGTCTAAGCCCGGCTCCCCAGCAAACACCACTTTCAGCTTCTTTTTCAGGTCGTGCTGCTTCCGGGCAATCTGCAACAGGCATCGGCATGTGTCACACAGTACGCAACATCAGCATTACTCAATCAAGGGTCCAGGGCCCAGAGCTAAAATTAGCCCCTCTTTTAACCAAGTCAAAGTGCGGTCAGTTTCTGCTATAATTAGCTCCAGCTGCGATAGAATGGATAGCAGCTGAGAGTCCCTGAAAGTGGGGGAAACTGACAGCTGTGGTCATGGCATTGGCTCCTACTGGCTTTTCCCAGCAATATTCTGAATACAACTGTCACAGCAATATTGATAAGACTTTCTCTTTTGAAAAAAAACAAAGATAGGCAGAATGTAACATAACTTGTACTTTGTGTTAGTAAATTTGCAAGTTGGTTTTTTTTTTTGCAGCAGTGGTGGTGAATCTTAACTAACCACCAAACCACTTTACTGCTCTTTGCTAAACAACAAAATGGAGACTTGAACTGTTGTTGCTGTGCATTCCCCAGCTTAACACCATAAGAGTTGCCCAGAAAATGCACTCTGTCTAACACATCACATTTCAAATTTACTGTCAGATTGTAAGTGCATCACTGGATGAGATGCTTGCGTGTATGACTTTTTCAAGTACTGCACCACATAGGCAGCCATACTCCCACTTCAGAGGATTATTTTTCATCTTGAAAGGAGAGTGCAGTTGGTTATGTTAAGAGTTTGTCATGGTTGAGGACAATCACAAAATAACATTTTATACATAACAAAATGTTAACATAGACCTTGGTACTTAGCTTACAACAATAACTGACAAAGCTTTTGGACAAGGCCATGTCTTAAACTGGGACAGTCAGAACAATTTGATCAGTTCTAAGCAAACATTCAATGGACAAAAGAGCAAGCGAATTTCAGCTGTACATAAGAGAATTCTATGTATAACCAAGATTCACAAGATGGCCCATTATTGTTTTCCATTGAGGAACAGGCAAAAACATACTTAAAACACAGTTGATTTCAAAGAGCCATCCATATCTGTTCAACAACTTCAAAGACGTTCTCTTCTTTTGTACAGAAAGATGGTTATAGAGCATAACAAATTCACACAGATCAAACAAAAAATCACAAAATCTTAAAACAGGTCACAAATTTGCTGTTAAAAAACCCACAGAACACTGTCATCACAAGCTGATATTTTTTTTAAAGAACATACAGCATTTTTCACACAGAAGAAAGTGTTTACAAACTGAAAATGCTTCCCCCCCCCCCTTTTTTTTTTAATAGCACCCTCCATACTGCATGTTCCACGATTCCCAAGTCTACACAAACATAACACAATGTATCCTTCCTTCTACTGCCTTCGGTGACACAATGCTAATGGTAAAACAGCTAGCAACACACACACACACACACACACACACAAGGAAAAGAGGGCAAGCCAGGCAAGGCCAGACCTCGTTCATGGAGTCAGACACAATGTGGGAGCGGCGTATGGTGAGGTTCAGGAACAACATGCCCACGTCAGGCAACTGTCGCCGCTGAACCTTGGCCACCAGGCTTTTCTGCACACACACACACACACACACACACACACACACACACACACACACACACACACACACACACACACACACACAACACACACACACACACACAGGTCATGACTACTCACGTGTATGTGTGATTGACTGCATAATGATTTCTCTCTCTCTTTCTCTCTCTCTCTCTCAGTCTCTCTGAGTCTCTCTCTTCGATACATGACCTTATGTCTCCTTTACCATAATTATCCCCAAGTCTCTTTTCTTCATTCCCATAATTTAGTGTCACTAGTCAGTTTGTCTGCTGCAAGAGATATAACAGCCATTTGTGTATGCATGTTCACATACATGCACGCATGCCTTTCACACACACACACACACAGAGATATACACATACACACACACACAACACATACACACACGCATGTACAAACACACACACACAACACGCACATGCACACACACACTCTCTCTCTCTCTCACTCACTCATTTAAAAAATACCATGGTAAAATGCACTTACTCTGGCTTGAATAATCATCTGTTGCTCTGAATCCTTCTGCAGAATGGATCTTTTGGCAGCAATACTCAGTACAAAAGGGTATTGGCAGAAGGAAAACCTGCAACACAGACACACAGGCTTATCTGTGACTACAAAGCTGCAACAAAATTAATAGCATTCCAAAACAACATACCTAATTCCATCATATTTAAAACAAACATATACGTAACGACAAAGCTGCAAAAAAATATATACCATTGCAGAAAATATACACAATTTGTCTTATTTAAGATGTACTGAACTGAATCAATTTGAAATGATTTTCATCATTTATAGAACAAACATGTCAATTCCTGTTTCTTATGAAATTAGTATCTCAAATACTGGAATTTTGTTCTATTGAGAACAGTATTCTTAATACTGTTTTCAAGCTTCTTCTTTTTTCTTCTGCACAAGAACTACTGCACACATTTTTTGCCCAAGCTTGAAATGTCACTTCTTTGTTTTCCCAATGTATTCATAACCACTTTCTGGGGAGGGAGGAGGGGGGTGTTAGACAAAGAGAAGACTTCTTGCTGTTTGCTTCCACAAGCTTTAAGACTCATTGCAGGCTCTCTTACCATCAGGATGGTGAGGATGACTCAGTTGTTGCCACGCTGGACTACAACCATGGTAAAAGTGAAATCAGTGAGTTAAAGGAAACAAAGAGCTGCTGACCCTGCATGGGAGCTGGGGTTCTGCCAGGCGTAGTACTCGGCCATCAGGTCCAGGTGGTCCAGGGTGCTGTTGTAGAAGTCACTGTGGGCCACCAAGGCCACTGTGGCCAGGTTGTTGGCCGCATCTGCAGGGTACGTCAATCATCTGTCACTGGTGGTGAGCAAGACTGCCTAGTGCTCAGAGTGCTGACCTCGCAATTTGATGTTGAAGGTTTGAGGCACCACTGAAACCTTTTCTTTTTTTTTTAACCCTGGAGTTCACATTAGCACCAACTTCACTTCCCCACAAGTCCTTCAGATGTGACTATAAAACCAAGGTCCTCTGTGCGAGAGCATGCAATATATCTTAATTACATGTTAAAACTCATTCTGCCCTCTAAAAGAGTAGGCAATTGCTTGCAAATAGGAATGGATGACAAATTTTAAGATTAACACATGCACACTGGTGTCATGTTTAGATATCATTCCCATTTTTGTGCGCGCATGAATGTGTATATGCATAAATGCATGTGTGTGTGTGTGCATGTATGCGTGTGCATGATCATGTATGTATGTATATGTGTCAGAGTGAGTCTGTCAAAATGAGAGAGACAGAGACAGAGACAAATAGATAGACAGACAGACAGAGATTGACAGAGTCTGTGACAAGCTAATAAGACAGAAGGCAAACAGAGAGATGACTGTAAATCTCAATAAATATGACAAGTAAGTGTGATGCAGAAATGGACAGAGGTCAGCCAGCACTCACTGAGCAAGGCCATGACCTTGGTGGCACAGGGGATCCACCAGGAGCACTTGGCGATGGCCGGCAGGTCCTCGGGCTTTGGTGGGAACAGTCGACAGGCGATGAAGTTGTGCAGTCGCTCCAAAATGCCCCGGAACCGATCCTTCTCCAACCTATCCATTCATTAAACATCCAGTAGATGTAACAGAGACAGGAGAAGGTGGAGGGACGCTGTTAAGGCCCTATGCTCCGCTAGGAGCTATAAGGACTAAGAAGAAGAAGATGTAACAGCGTACAGGAACTCTTTCACTGATTTCAACAAGTAGTTCTCAGTTTGGAAGCACGCAAAATATATGAATCCACATATCAGGTTTAACAAGCAATTTTTAAACACAAAATCTTTTTTTTTTGGTTGCATACATGTTAAAACTGATGTTTGGATTCACTTCTTTAGAAACATCCAAGGAAAAGACGTCACAAAGGAAATATATTTTTGAAATGCCGCCTTCAATAAAATACACTTGGAACTCATATATCAATTTTGACGTGCAGCATTAATTAAAATAAGAAAGTGTAAGGGAAACAGACTGATGTGTTCATCTACAGATGATCCAGTTCATAAAAAAGGTGTCCACAGAGAAGAGTACACAGCTAAACACTCACTAGTTCAAACAAGCTGATCGTTGGTTTGGAACTTTTTTTGGTCAGGATCATGGGACAAACAAGTTTGTCTAAATAAATAATCAGCAATATCCTAACACACCTAATCAAAAACATTACCACACATCAGTTTTAGCTTTTAGCAACGTGGAGAAAACAACTACAGCTTCAGAATACTACAACTTTCAAAGGACCACACATTATTCAGTTCTTCTTCTCATCATCATCATCATCATCATCATCATCATCATTATGATGTCCCATGACTTAGATGGGGGAGATGAGGAATGCATGATCAGCAGACTTTTCCATGCTAGTTTGATAGTTAGTTGTTTTTATTTCTACAGTAGCAGTAGCAATCACTCCACAAAAGCATTGTACAGAAGATCTGAACAAAAACAGTAAAGTGATAATAACCAAAATTAGGACATGCAATGAAAAATCCCCCGGCAGAGCTACTCACATCTTGAGCCAGTGGACAAGGTAGTGATGGTCTTGGTCAGTCAGACTGGCCACTTGTCGCAGGAGGTGGGCAAAAATCACATAGGTGGATAGAGAGCTGAACTGAGGGTTCTGTAACATCAGGACGCAACATCTCTCCATCACAACATAATTCACCAGTTAAGCAGTACCTCTTGGCTTTCCGAATCTTTCAGACTGATATCATTACAGCAATTCACCAACTAAAAGCCACAACTTTTTACCCTTATAAAACCAAATGGTATCTGTTTATAACAAAGAGAAGCCTGTCCATCATTCTTATTCTTTGATAGATTCATATAAAACATCCCCACAACTGCATCAATATCACTAAGTAAAATCTTGCCCAGAGATCTCAGATCAAACTAAAGTTGATTGTTTCAAACCATATATGTCTATGACTAGATAAGATCAAGTGTAGTTGATTGTTTCAAATGAATGTCTGTGACTAGATGATTCTTCTAAGCTACCTCAGGCTATTCAGCCAAAAATGGCAAGGACTTCTAATGAATGCTATGAGAAGCTAATCCATGATTGCAAGTGTCAGTGCACAATGGGATTTTTTCTGGTAGCTTAGCTTAGTATTATGCAAGTTTAACACTCTGTGGTTAGAATGAGACACAGTTTCTGGTAGACATGAAATTGTGAGTCAACACGGAGATCTGTCATTTAATCTTAAACATTAACCCAAGGGTAATGTGAAAAAAAGTCCTATTGTTCTGTTTTTAACACTCATGATGATATGATGAAACTGAGCCCCACCATTTGGCTGTAAAAATCCTGGCAATCTTACTAAATAGAACAATGTCTTTGACCTCAAGCTTGAATCCACGGCAATCTGATTAATTTGTAATCAGCCTTCTTAGCTTAAAATTGGTGGCATTTTGACTAAACTGCATTCTGTCTTTTCATTTTGAAACTGATACAGTTAGACTGAACTGTATATTTCTCATGAACTAATGATTCTAATTTAATTTTATCTAACTTGACAATGTTCAATACCATTTACTATTTTGCAATATTTCTATTAGTTCTTTACAATTAAAAAACAACTTTAACCTAAACGAAGAGAAAGTTTCATTTCCTTTACCTTATTCAGAGGCCAGTACTTCTCAGCCTCAGTTCTCATTCTGTTTAGTTCATAAACATGAGTTTCTCCATTTTAAAGTAAGCAAATCTGGCATTCTGTTGGAGTATTCTGAATGCTGTCAAGAAATGCACTGTAAAAAAAAGGTAAGTCATAGCTCACCTGAAGCAGAATCAAGTAGGCTTGAAGATCCTCCTTGCTATGTGGCCTGCACAACAGTCATTTGTCAAAAATTATAAAACTTTGCTAAAAGCTGGACTGCTGTTAACAGTAATAAGAACTGGCCAAACAATATTACAATTTGTTTTAGAAAGGCACAAAAACATCTCTGCAGCAATTCCAATATAAACCTAACAAACATCAAAGCAAACTAGTATCAATACTAATACAATCAAGTCCAACGTTTAAAAAAAAAGACAAAATGTCTCAAAACCAACAATATTCAGTGACTATGACCTATATCACTGGAGCATGACTTCCATTAAAATCATCAACAGCATGTTTAACAATACAAACAAAAACAACAACAAGTTGTTTTTAAAAAAATTAAACTTTGAAAATCCTTCTAAAAACAGCAACATTAACCAGGATAATACCAACAATAATACAATCACTACCACAGACATCAAAACTGATACCATCAAGACATCTCATTGTGTTTTCTGAGTTACAAGTATGTTCAAAAGTCTTTTTTACCTACTCCTGGCACCCAACTGCTGTGTGATGTGGAGTTTAGGATCTAGAACATGCACATTCTGATCTCTGTAAGATTTTTTTTTCAAATCCAAAAAGAAATAAGAAAGAAAGAGGTATAGCAGACTATGTTACCAAGAGAACATAGAGAAGAACACATTACTCACAGTTCTACCTGAATACAAACTTTCTGTCTCTGGCACATAAGCTGACAACTTTCCTATATTAACTGATGCCTACAAACTGATTAAGAATTTAGGTAAAAAGAGCATAGGTAAACAAATTCATGTGAGACAATTTACATGAAAGAATCTGAATACCATATTTTACACAAAAGGAACTAAGCAAATGAATCTACATAAAGATTCTAAGTAAAATAATTTACGCTACAGAATTTTTCTGAAAGCATTCATGCACAAGAAATAATGGTGGATCGGTGGTCTAGAGGTAACGCGCCTGTCTAGAAAGCGAAAAGTCCGGGTCTGAAGTGTGCGGCGGTTCGTACCCCGTTTGGACCGGAAATTTTTCCCCCATCCATTAGACCATGAGTGGTGGTCTGGGCGCTAGTCTTTCGGATGAGACGATAAACCGAGGTCCCGTGTGTTACACGTAATTATTTAGCGCACGTAAAAAAACCCACGGCAACAAGAGAGTTGTCCCTGGCAAAATTCTTAGAAAAAAGCCACTCTGATAGGGAAACAAATGCAGCTGCAGAAAAAAAAAAAAAAAAAAAGGTGAAAGGGTGGCGCAGCGCTTAGTGGCGACGCGTTCTCCCGCTCTCCCCGGGGAGAGCAGCCCGAATTTCAACTTAAAGTGGTATGAAATAAAATCTGAGCGCTTTGATTTGTTGCTTTACAAGATTCAGCGCTATATAAATTCCATACATTATTATTATTATTAATAAAAGAAATTATGTCAAAGAATGTATGTAATTTTTTTACAAACCCAAACAATTGAGTAAACCACCCCTGGGAGACAGAACTTGTTCTGCAAGATATTCAGGGACCAACATGATGAACAAAAGCAAAACTAACTTTCATTTTCACCTTCTTTTCTGGGGTGCTGTTTGCCAAAACAATCTAAGTTGGGAGTAGCAGCCATTTCTATGAGAAAAAGAAATTGTCATGCATACAAATAGATTACCTACAAAGCAAGTCTGCTCTTTTAGGTTGTGACTTGTGTTGTTGGTTGTTCAGACTATTAAGTGGTGGGAGGGTTGTGGGGAGGGTGGAAGGGGGTGGAGGGAGGTGGTGTATGTGTGCGATCATGCGTGTGTGCATGCGTGCATGCATGTGTGTGTGCGTGTGAGTGTGTGTGCATGCATGCACATGCATATGTGCATGCATTTTTGCATGTGTGTGTGTTCTTACCACAAACGATGATCCCGATTCCTTCGCAGCAATAGCAACAAATAGATAAGTAAGATCAAACAATTTATATCTCTTTACATGGAAATATACTTTCTTGTCCATAAATCATTCAAAATTGTCTTTCAATCCCTTTTATCTATTTTACTTTTTTTTATCATCTCTCTCTCTTTCTCTCTCTCTCTCCATAGCATCTCTGTGTGTACACACACGCACACGCACACACAAACATGTGCACACACACACACAAACATGCACGCGCATGCACACACACAAACACAACACACACACACACAAACACAACAACAACAAATGGACTCACTTTCTGTCTTTAAGCAAACTGTTGATGATAGCCTTTAGCACTTCTTTTGGCACTTCATTTGGCTGCCACAGAAAAAAAGTAATCAACAATAATTGTATGAAAACTATATAAAACACATATGAAAACTGTTGTTATGAAGTTTTTTTTTTTTTTTTTTTAAACAAGTACACATAAGAATGTTGACAATGCTACTGGCCTACTCTTCCAAAAGGCATAACGGGTTTTAATGTGTGTGAGAGATGTGTGTGTATTCACACATAAGACTGTGGTTAACAATTTCATCTGAAGGATTTTCAGGGGGTCGAGACAGCAACTCAAGGGGGAAACCCTTGAATGAGCATCTCAGTGGCAGTTCAAACCTGGGATTGATCCTGGGCTGTCAGATTGCAAGTGCAATGCTCTAACCACAAGGCTATCCTGTCTCCTAAAAGTGGTATACATTTCCATTCAATTCCGTTTGATGCAACCTACTATCTGGAGAAGGACAGACTTTTCCACGTTTAATTTCCCCATGACACTCAGCCTGAAAAATTCAGTACAGTACCCCAATAATGCCTCCTACTTTACAATGTATTGCATCTTACTATGCTATTGTAGTAAAATTGCACAGCATGATATTACACTGCATGATATTACACTGCATTGTTTATGGTATTGATTGCATTATTGTAATGTACAGATGTATTCTACAGCACGGCATTGCACTGCACTGCAGCTCACTGTCTTTGCTTGTCTTGTCACCGACAGAGTCTTTGAGATGAAAATCTATAATACATGACACTGCAGCATAACAGTACCCAACACTGCATTATTCATTTCCTTCTCAGCCAACTTCTCTGTGAGAAATCTGAACTGCTTCCCTTAGGGAGAGCACATCAAACACTGCACCACAAGTTATTTTTATCTTTATCATTTTTGTTTGGTTGTTTCTTGCCTGTGTATATATATACAGATTGTATTCTTTTGCCTGTAATGATTCTTTTTCCTACAAAATTTTGACATGGGATTATTCTCTTGTTGGTGTGGAAACTTTCACAGGAACTAAATTATATATTACTTACAACACTAGTTCATTACCAGTTCTGAAAGACGAACACACAGACAATAAGAAAGGCATGGTAGAATGAACACAAACAGTTCAGAATCAAACAGAGATTTGAACAGTGAACCTCTTGTATCCTGGAGAAGTGTGCTACCATGAATGTGTGTGAACATATGGTTTGACTAGAATGCTTAGAGTTTCAAAGCTGCAAGAAGTATTATAATGTATTGGAAAGTGTAGCAACTCACAGCTTTCATCAAGGTGTCATAGACTGCATTCACATACTCCACATCAATGCCGGAATCTTCAGCTGTTTTGCTCTCCTTGCTGCCATCTTTCTGTAACACCAACCCATCACCACACAAATCACTTGTCTTTCTTTTTTAATCACATCTTTCCAAGGCACTAGTGACAATATACCAAACAGAAGAAGAGAGAAATAGACAGCAATGTATTAAAACAAAAAGGTGAAACAATCAACATGGTGATACTTACTTAGGAAGGTATGTGGCAGGATGGTTAAGACGTTTGCCTGCCAACAAATAAACCGTGAGGTTCGGGTTCGATTCCCAGCCTCGCCCTTTCTCCCCAGTTTGACAAAAAAATCGAACTGAATGTCAAAGTCCTTCGGATGAGACTATAAACCGAGGCCCGTTGTGTGAACGCATGCAGAACATCTTGCGCACATGTTAAATCCTGTTCCGCTTTTCGAAAGAGTAGGCCATTGTGTGCAGGTGGGAACAGATGACAAAATTTATAAAACCGCATACACATGGGGACTGGATGTAAAAAAGCACATGAGTGCTTATTCCATTATCCTCGATATATATATATATATTTAATCTGAGCGCTTTGATTTGTAGCTTTACAAGATTTAGCGCTATATAAGTTCCATACATTCTTCTTCTTATTATTATTATTACTTATGAAATGATTGGTCATGACATAGTCAACAGTTCACTGGTTTAACCCTCTTGTCCCCGATCCGGCCGCAGCCGACAGTAACGGAGACTGCCGCTAGATTCCAATACGACCGCAGCCGACAGTTGGTGCTGCCCACGTGGGCAGTACTTTTCCATCACACACAGACCTCGTGGTTTTCACACTATGTGTCTGAAAATTGGTGGGGCGATGCAGGGAGGGTGTCAGAGGATGCCAGTGATAAATTTAGACCACTAATATGCATGTAGTGGGGAGGGAAGGAAGAAATAACAGCCAGCGACCAGAACGCTTTTCAATGGTGTAGCGTGGCGGAAAAAAATGGCGTTTTCTTTAGTAGCAGACAATTCATGTGATCAGCGAGACGATAAAGTGAATGTTATTGTCTTGGAAGTAGAAACATTTGAACGAGAATTGGTAAGTGAGTCCAATATTAAACGATTACGAGGAAGAGGAGGAAGGAAATGCTGCAGTTAGGGAGAAGAGTGAGCCAGAAAATAACGTGCTACAGGGCACATTCCTGACCTATGCTACACACACCACTATGGAGAAATTTGACCTCCCGGCCGGTCCGCGGCATAAATGCCTGGAAACGATGCCTTTTGACTGTTTTCTCATTATTACCACATTTTTGCTTTAAAACTGCAATGGCAGAAGCGAACAGATATGCTGAAAATGAAAATAGCAAGAAGGAAAAGAAAATAGGTCTCCGGTCTGCCAAGGTTCACAGGTGAGAGCAATGGGTACACCCCCCCCCCCCCCCCACACACACACACATCCATAATTTTTGTGATGTGATGTGACCCTGTGCCACCACTACGACTACTTTAGAGACTACCAACATTAAAATTTTGTAGAGTTACAGAAGTTCTGTGTTGTTTCGAATTAGTCACACCTGTGCTGTGAAAATGGTGACAGTGTGACAGTCATGTACAATAATACACTTCTGTACACTTAAACATGTGGTAGCACACACAGATATGAACTGCAGTATAAAGGTCACATGTTGATTGAATATGACTTGTTTTCAAAAGAAAAAATAGTTAAACAAAACTTCTGTCTCTTTGAGACATACCATAAAACAACAGGTGCTATGGGGACATTGTGTGACACATCCTTGAAGTACTATTGCACATAACTATTGGTAAACACATCAGCTGGGTATCACTTCCTTATTCGACACTAATATGCTTGAACTATTGTCAAATCCATGCAGGATTTGCTGTTTTATCATATATACCATATTTTTACCTGTGATTGGTGACAAATAAGGTGACAATGACAAGACATCTGGTGACCAGACACATAAACTTGCACCTAAATGCAAGTACAAAGACATACCTAGCTTGTGACAAAATTTCAGCTTGATAATTTGTCATGCACACACACAATTGTCTTAGGAGTAAAGTAAGTCAGATGGAGGTAGAAAACCTTCAAAGAATTCAAAATCTACAGGCAGTTTAGCTCTGTAGAATCCAACAACAAGAGGGTTAACACAGTCAATACAAAATAGCAAGTATATGGCTACAATGGTATGCTTTTTCAAGCACACACACACACTGATATAACCATAATTATACAGGTACATACATACCTAGACTCTCAATAAAATGATTGTGGCCTATCATAATCTCTACATAATATGGATATTGTGTCATTTATAAAGAAAACAGAGCACAAAGACCAGAATGACCCTGCACACTAATTTGCTATTACATACATTGATAAACTGGCATTCATGCCCAAATATACACACATATGACTATGTATGCACACAGGCAGACATATCCTAGTGCTAGCACGTGTCTTTCCCTTTAATCAGAGTATATTTGTTTGACAAACTTTTAACCTGATGAGATTTCAACCATGAGGTTTATTGACCCTATGGAAAAGATTAGATCCTGATCCACATAATGTCAATTCAAATGCCACCTCTCTCTCTCTCTCTCTCCCCCCTACCTACATCTCTCTCCCTTCCTTTCTCCTTCATCTTGTCATCCTTCCATCTCTCTATTGTGACAGAGCCACAGATCCATCTATGTAACTAAGCAAGCATAGCCCCTGTACAAAATATGATATATCTCTCTGTGTGTCTTCATCCACCATCATCTCTCTCTCTCTCTCTCTCTCTCTCTCTCTCTCTCTCTCTCTCTCTCTCTCTCTCTCTCTCTCTCTCTCTCTTCCTTACCTTCTACCACCCCCCCCCCCCCTCTCTCTCTCTCTCTCTCCCTGATCTTCTTAATCTTTTCCTCCACTCCTCTCTCTACTATTACAGATCCATGTGTTGTTGTTGTTGCTTCGATTTTACGTCTGCTCACTCAAAGTGATATTAGACAATGGGAAGGGGGGTGGGGGGGAGGGACATTGATATTGATGGTTGTCTGCTGTGAAACTGGTATCTGTTGCTAAATATTGTAGGCAGTATAAAGAAAAAGGCTAAGCAATGATAACAACAAATAAATACATAAGAAATGCTAATACTACTTATAACTATAACAAATGTCCTATAGGACTGTTCATTAAAGATTTTGTTATACAAAACGCCAAATTAATATTTTTAAATATCTTATCCAAGGAGTTTTCAGAAAAAAGAAGTTAAGAATGGTTTTAGACTCTTACATTTCAAAATTATATGAATGCTAGTAATGTTCTCACCACACAAACATTTTATATTTTTGCTATATTTGGTGATAAAAGCAAACAGTTTTATCCTAAAAAATAAAGTGCTAGCCTTTCTTGCCATGACCAAACTTGTGTAGGTTTCAGAGTGATCAATATTCCTAAAAACAGGGGCAGTGATTGAAGATCTGTCTGAAAGGTGTTCCTTTTGATAATAAGCTTTTTTAGCCCTGCTCCACGATGCCTCTTCTAGTAAATGATAGCTCTCTTGTAAAGATAATGAAACATGTAGTTCTACAGAATCCTATCCATGCTTTGCACCTCTCTTTGCAGCTTTATCAGCCCACTCATTTGGTAAGATCCATGTGTGTAAGCAAGCATAGCCCCTGTACAAACTGTGCTCTCTCTCTCTCTCTCAGATGGGATAGCCTAGTGGTCAGAACATTGCGCTCGCAATCTGACGACCCGGGTTCGATTCCTGTTCAAAGGGATATTTTCCCCTGGAGTTAACATCAGTGCAGACTCCACTATCCCCAAAAGTCCTTCGGATGAGACTATAAACTGAGGCCCCATGTGCGAACGCATGCAGAACATCTTGTGCACATGTTAAATCCTGTTCCGATTTTCGTAAGAGTAGGCCATTGTGTGCCGGTGGGAACAGATGACAGAATTTACAAAACCGCATACACACGGGGACTGGATGTAAAAAAGCACATGAGTGCTTATTCCATTATCCTTGATATAAAAGAATAAATAAATAATCTCTCTCTCTCTCCTTCCCTCCCATTTTTCTCTCTCCCATTATCAATCAATCAGTCTCTCTAGTTCTTTCTTTCTTTCTTTCTTAGCAGGACAGCAGTAATGAGAAAATCCACAGAAATGTGGGTGATGAAAAGATCAAAGCTGCCAATCCACAGAGTAAAACAGCAGACAGGGTGGATAAAGCAGACATGAGCCTGTCTACAGTCACCACAATGCCACAGCGAGATAAGACTGCTGTACTGCAGCTCCGGGTTCATTCTAGAATGGAACTGTTGGGTGTGCACATGAATGAATGTGTGTGTGTGTTGGTGTGTGTGTGTGTGTGTGTGTGTGTGTGTGTGTGTGTGGATGGGTGTGTGTGTGTGTGTGTGTGTGGTGGTGTGTGTGAGAGAGAGAGAGAGAGTGGTGTGTGTGTGTGTGTGTGGGTGTGGTGTGTGGTGAGTGAGAGAGAGAGTGTGTGTGTGGGTGTGTGTGTGTGTGAGGAGAGAGAGAGAGTGTGTGTGTCTGTGTCTGTGTGCCGTTGTTGTTTTTTTATTTGTGTTTCTGTGTATATATCTGTAACTCACATTGTTATTTCCCTTCCCCATCTCCATCCTGCCATCTTTTCAAGTTTCTTCATCTCAGCACTGCAAGTATCCCTGTGAATGTGGAGGGTTTTTTAAAAAATACTTTTACTTTTTTGGGTGTGTTCCTTAGCTAGAGCTCTTGAAGCTCACCGATGTGAGATTTTTTCTATACAACCAGTTTTGCCCACCATGAATGTAGCCATATTCCGACTTCAGTACACAAGAACAAAACTCAACCATGGAGCTCAGAGCCAAATTTCATGCAGACAAATAAAATCTGCCATGACTAAATACAATACAAATAATATACTTTATAACTCAATACAACACAAAATGACACATCACAACACAGCACAGCACAGCACAGCACAGCACAGCACAGCACAGCACAACACATCACAGCACAGCATAGCACAGCACAGCACAGCACAGCACAACACAATACAATACAATACTCCTCTGAGATTTAAAGAGAGGAAAATGCCCTTCTGACTGTGTCTGAGAGTTCAGACTTCAGAGTTCAGAGAGGAAAGGGAGAGAGAGGGGGGGAGGGAGAGAGAGGAAGAAAGAGAGCAAGAGAGATGGGGAAGTCGGATAGACAGAAGGACAGACAGACAGACAGACAGACTTACAGACAGGCAGGCAGACAGACAGATAGACACATACACACACACACACACTGACAAAGACAGGGACAAAGATAGGCAGACAGACAGGCAAACAGAGACAGAGAGAAAGAAAAAAAGACAGGCAGACAGACAGAAAGACAGACAGACAGAGTCAGAGACAAAGAGAGAGAGAGAGTGTCAGAAAGAGAAAGAGACAGACAGACAACACAAATAAGAGGGCTGAAATAATGCATCCTTATTGGGCAAACGCATGGGCTGTGACAGTACCCCTGCCCTAAGGCATTTCAGGGCCGCTCTGCTGACCTGAATAAGCCAGCCCTCTAAGGCCTTTAAAACAAAAGAGGGATGGCATTAATTATTCACAGTCTCTTTGTTAAGTGGTGCAGCAGAACATGCAGACAATGCCGCCACTCTTTTCGCTGAATGGGGGCAGAAAGGAGACTTGGGCTCTCTTGCTTTTGATTGCCAGCCTGATATGGATTATTGACCCGTTCCCCCACACTAAATGGTGACAACAGATCTAATCGATGTGTGTGTCTGGTGTGTGTGAGTGTGTGTGTGTGGTGTGAGTGTGTGTGTGTGTGTGTGTGTGTGTGTGTGAGTGTGTGTATGTGTGTGTGCAAGCATGTACGCAAGTAACATTCGTGTGTGTGTGTGTGATTCACATGTGTGTGTGTCTGTGTGTGTGTGTCTGCGAGTGTCTCTGTATATGTGTGTATGAGTCACATTGTGTGTGTGTGCAAGTGGCATTCTTAGAGTGTGTGAATCACACGTGTGTGTGTGTGTGTGTGTGTGTGTGTGTGTGCGTGTGCATGTGTGTGTGTGGTGTTGTGTGGTGTTGAGGGCATCTTGTGGTGTGATGCGGTGTGGTGTGATGCGGTGTGATGCGGTGTGGAGTGAAGTGGTGTGGTGTGATGTAGTGTGGTGTGGTGTGGAGTGGTGTGGAGTGGTGTGGTGTGGTGTGTGTGTTCATGCATGCAAGCATACATGTGTGTATAGGTGTATAAGTCTCTGTGTGTTTGTGTCGCTTTGTGTCTGTGTGTGTCTGAGTGTGCTGCAATGCTCTTTGTGAGGGAAAGAATACAACAGTGAATGGTTTATTCAAAAGGGTCTGGCTATATTTGAAAAGGAAAACATACACACACAACGCTCAACAAAAGCCAACACACACACACCTCATAAATATTTTGGGAATTCCATAAATCAACTGACAAGAGTAGCCTGACATTTAAAATCTTTGTACAAATACACAGCAAAGCATTTATCACAATATTTTTTCCATGCAAGGAATAAATGTGTTCTATGATACCACATCTCAATTTTACTACTATGTTTTTCAGGTACCTTTAAGTTTTTATCATTAGGTATAAAGGGATAGAATGAGATCAGTCAACCAGATTATACATACCATGTAAGAGACAGTGATAATGATAACGATAATGACGATTCATTCCATAAGGTCATACCTCCATCAGAAGGGGGTAGTTACAAATCACGTGCGACATGAATAATTCATTATACTCATCCACTCACACACAAACACACTACATATCGTTATAGTAAAACATAGTGTCGGTGTCAGCTATTTCCTTTACCCAACCAAATAACTTCATCTTTTGAAAGATTTATAATACTTTAGTGTGTGTGTGTGTGTGTGTGTGTGCATGCATACGTGCATGAGTGTGTGTGTGTGTGTGTGTGTGTGTGGGTGCGTGCATGCGTGCGTGTGTCTTTGATTTTATGTCTGTTCACTTCAAGAGATATTCGACGAAAGGGGTGGGGAAGGGGGCATGGTGAAATGAGGGCTTTAAGAAAAAGAGATGCATGTTAGTATTCATGTACATTAAAATAACTTATTCCAAACCTTATAAACAATAAACTATGCTGCAAAAAACATGGCAAAGAAACGCAAATAATAACAACAACGCAGAACAATACAAAACTACTCTAAACTTGGAAAATTAACAACTACCTACTTCGTTTAAAAGTTGCCATGAATAAAGCAAAATGATATCACTACAGTAAAGGTGCTAGAATTCCATGGTCATACTTTACAAAAATGAGAATACTGGAGATCGCATCAGAGACAATGCTATCTCACACAATAACTTTGGATTGGTTAAAACTTCGTGCAGAGACTTATCTTGAAATGTTGGTAGGAACTTTATTAAACCTTGACTCTGATATAAAACATGAACATTGGACAGTTTTTCACTGCATATGCATTGTATATTTCTTACAAATTTTGTTCAAAAGGCATTTCATTTCAGTCTATGGATTAAAGAAACAATTTTTCGAGTACAAGATTTTCGAAAGCCATACTGAGTACAAAGAATGTTCTCAATACCCAGAACAGAAAAAGTATGCTGGGGATAGCCAGCCTCTTCCTGTTTCTTTTGTACATGTTTCCAGCAAACATTTTGAAGCAAAGCATAACCTTCATTGAGAGAGAGAGGAATATCTAAAACAGATGAACAGCTAGAATGTTTTGGTGCCTTTTTGGCTGCTTTATCTACCTTTTCATTGAAATAAATACCACAGTGAGATGGAACCCAGCAGAAAGTAACTTGCAAACCCTTCAGAATTAGAAGATGCACCAAACAAATTAATTTTAGTAATGAGATTTTGCCCAACTGTCGATGTTGAATTACTAAGAGACTGTAATGCAGATTAAGAATCAACGCAGAACAAAATCTGCGGAGCAATATTAGGAAAATCTAGCAGGAAGTACAAAGCCATAACAACAGCAGTGAGTTCAGCAGTAAAGATGGAATGGTTTTTGCCGATATGATAGGACTTTTCAATCTATAAAGCTGGAATGATGAATGCTGCCTCCTGCTTCCTTATTTTCAAGAAGGGATCCATCAGTGTATATCTTAACCCTCTTGTTGTTGGATTCTACAGAGCTAAACTGCCTGTAGATTTTGAATTCTTTGCAGGTTTTCTACCCCCATCTGACTTACTTTACTCCTAAGGCAATTGTGTGTGTGCATGACAAGTTATCAAGCTGAAATTTTGTCACAAGCTAGGCATGTCTTTGTACTTGCATTTAGGTGCAAGTTTATGTGTCTGGTCACCAGATGTCTTGTCATTGTCACCTTATTTGTCACTAATCACAGGTAAAAATATGGTATATATGATAAAACAGCAAATCCTGCATGGATTTGACAAAAGTTCAAGCATATTAGTGTCGAATAAGGAAGTGATACCTAGCTGATGTGTTTACCAATAGTTATGTGCAATAGTACTCCATGGATGTGTCATATAATGTCCCCATAGCACCTGTTGTTTTATGGTATGTCTCGAGGAGACAGAAGTTTTGTTTAACTATTTTTTCTTTTGAAAACAAGTCATATTCAATCAACATGTGACCTTTATACTGCAGTTCATATCTGCGTGTGCTTCCACATGTTTGTTAAGTGTTCAGAAGTGTATTATTGTACATGACTGTCACACTGTCACCATTGTCACAGCACAGGTGTGACAAATTCGAAACAATACAGAACTTCTGTAACTCTACAATATTTTAATGTTGGTAGTCTCTAAAGTAGTTGTAGTGGTGGCACAGGGTCACATCACATCACAAAAAGCACAAATTATGGATGTGTGTGTGTGTGTAGGGGGGGGGGGGGTTGTACCCATTGCTCTCACCTGTCGAACCTTGGCAGACGGAGACCTATTTTATTTTCCTTCTTGCTATTTTCGTTATCAGCATATCTGTTCGTTCCTACCATTGCAGTTTCAAAGCAAAAGTGTGGTAATAATGAGAAAACAGTCAAAAGGCATCACGCTTTCAGGCGTCTATGCCGCAGACTGGCCGGGAGGTCAAATTTCTCCACAGTCAGTGTGTGTAGCACAGGTCAGGAATGTGCCGTGTAGCACATTATTTTCTGGCTCACTCTTCTCCCTAACTGCAGCATTTCCTTCCTCCTCTTCCTCGTAATCGTTTAATATCGCACTCACTTAACAATTCTCGTTCAAATGTTTCTACTTCCAAGACAATAACATTCAATTTATCCTCTCAGCTAATCAGATAAATTGTCTGCTACTAAAGAAAACGCCATTTTTTTTCGCCATGCTGCACCATTGAAAAGTGTTCCAGTCGCTGGCTGTTATTTCTTCCTTCCCTCCCCACTACACGCATGCTAGTGGTCTAAATTTATCACTGGCATCCTCTGACACCCTCCCTGCATCGCCCCACCAATTTTCAGACACATAGTGTGAACACCACGAGGTCTGTGTGTGATGGAAAAGTACTGCCCACATGGGAAAAACCAACTGTCGGCTGCGGTCGGATTGGAATCTAGCAGCAGCCTCTGTTACTGTCGGCTGCGGCCGGATCGGGGACAAGAGGGTTAAGATGAGAAGGATATGTATCTTCTAGATGCACATTTATATAAGAGCCAAGAATAAGCCCATTTTCTTCTTTCAATTGTGTCCGTGCGTGCATACATGCATGCATGCGTGCATGTATGCATCAATCTCATGTGTAAGCATACAGGTGTGTGTGCATGTGTCCATGCATGCCTGCATGTGTGTGTGCATGCATTTGTGAGTGCGTGTGTGTATATGTGGGATGGAGATCTGTTTAAAAGGAGAGGAATAGATATTCATAAAAAATATACCACTGTTCAACAAGTTTTATATGACTCTCAGCAGTTCATAACATCAGTTGCTGAGGTTATATATATTCTTCCCCAGTAAGGCCTCTACTGTTGATAGTTGTGAGAATATAAATATGCATACATATGAGGGAGAGAGAGAGAGGGAGGGGGAGAGAGAGAGATGTTGGTTTGAATGCAGGTATGTCCTTATCACCAAGTAGTAAATGGACATTAAAAACAAAACAAAGCAGTAGGGAGAAAGGGGAGTGGGGAGTGTGGAAGAGTGGTGGGGGAAGGGGGGGGAGGGGTAGAGAGAGAGAGAGAGACAGACAGACAGACACACACACACGAGAGACAGTGACAGTGAAATAAACACCAAGCAAGAGAGGCTGAGAGACAACATAACTGTGCAAGCATTCACGATTCTGTCTGTATGGCTTTTTGTCAATGCTTAATGCCAACAAAATCCAAGTAAACAAATCCAAACAAACCAAATGAAACAAAAGAACACCCCCCCCCCCCCCAAAAAAAAAAAAAAAAACACCCCCCAAAACAAAAAAAAACCCTACCCCAACCAAGCATGAAGGCCAGTAACAGAAACTGATCCGGCTTGTTCCATTAGTTTAGAAATGGGGATGTCAAAACTTTTATTGTATTCAGTGCACTATCCTGAAATGTATGAAACTGCATATGTTTCTTTTTTTTTTTTTCTCTCACCAAGCGCTTCGATTTGTTTGTTTTTACAAGATTCAGCGCTATATAAATTCCATATATTATTATTATTATTATTACCTAAAGCTCAAAGGTTTACCAATGTTGAAATTTTACATATGCAACCCCTTTGGCCCACCATTAAGGTAGCCACATTCGAATTTCTGGGATGGTGTCTAAACACAAGATCAGTGTGTATGCACTTTTAGATTTTGTTATCCATTCCTATCGGTACAAAATGGCCTACTTTTCTAAAAGGCGGAATGGGTTTTAACATATACACAAGATGTTCTGTGCATGTTCTCACACAAGAAGCCTCAGTTTGTAGTCTCATCTGAAGCACTTTCAGGGGAGTGTAGCTGGAAGTGATATTAGCTCCAGGGTTTTTATCCCTTTGAACGGGCATGTTGGTGGTGGCTCAAACCCAGGTCATCAGATCACAAGCACAATGTTCTAGCTACTAGGCTACATCACCCCCATGATGGTTTCTAAATCAAGTATCTCAGAATAGTATTTTGATGCTAACTTTTAAAAAAGAATATATTTATCTTTCTTGTTCTCTCTGTTCCAATATTTAATCACTTGTGCCATCAGTGTAAAGGGAAAGAGGGATGGGGAAGAATGCACTTGTTAAACTATTAAGCTCATGATCTGACAGTGACTGAGAACATGGATTAAAGCCTTTGATAAGGTGTTCGTTTGCAAGGACATTTCTCTTGCAGGTTTTTGGTTCCTGAGCCAGAGCTGTGAGAGCTGTGAGGTTCACCAATGGTGTGACTGTTTTTGCCAACCATTAAGGTAGTCGCATTCTAACTTCAAGGATAATGTCTAAACATGACACCAGTATGTATGTGGTTTGGGGTTTTTTGTCATCCAATCTCACCAGCACAATTGGCCTACTCTTCTGCAAGATGTTCTGTGCACATTTGCACACAGAAGCTCCATTTATACTTATAGGTCTCACCCAAAGGACCTTTTTTTTTTCGTGGGGGAGGTGAAATCAGCACTGATGTTAACTCCTGGGGAATACCCCCTTGATAGGGTGCTTCAGTGGTAGCTTGAATCTGGTTCATCATATTTCAAGCTCAATGCCTTAACCACCAAGCTTTCCTGCCCCCTGCCCCTGGTAGTTAAGTAACACTGGCTCCAAATTGTTTCTCCTGCAAGTCCTTCAGAATAAAAATCACACTCCCATGCATGGACACATGCAGCACATTTTATGCATATGTGAAAAATCCATTCATCTTTTGAAGAAGAGTGTGCCAGCTATGGCTGGGGGTGTAGATGACACAATCACACCCAGTATGCAATCTGTCATCTGGAAAGAAATGGACTCCACAAGGGTCAACATATCCCAGAAGAGAGTCTGAAAACATTGTGGAATGTCCCAAGAAATCCTTAGGAAGTTAAGGGAGAAGTGCAGTATAATCACTCCTGTATGGCCCCAAGACACAACATGCAGCTATCAGTTTACATGCCAAAGTAAACCTCTGCATTATATTACATGCTACAGACATTCAAAAGCAGAGAGACATTAGAACCAAGTCCAATTTTGACACAATAGACATCACATCACAAAATACAATAAGTTATGGGGGGAAAAGGCATATATGAAAAAAAAGTCCTACAAATTATATTCTGAACAACTATTTTATTTTTTCATGTAAATGGTGGCGATAAGGCTAAAAAGCATACACAGTCATACCACAAATGTCACACACAGTTAGCTCTGATGATTCATTTACCTTAAACATGGTGCTCAGATCAATGAAGGAGTCAAAGACGGAGGAGTAGAAATCCAGAACTGCCTTCCAGCTACCTGAGGCTTTAGCTTCCTGGACCAGGTCCCTGAAATCACAAGTTCTGCCTTCTTCAGAAACATGCCAACAGAAACAATCTGAATGCCACTGGTACAGTTTGTACAATTCAGACATTCCACAACTAACAGTTTGTACAATTCAGACAGTCTACAACTAACAGTTTGTACAATTCAGACACTCTACAACTAACAGTTTATACAATTAAGACATTCCACAATTAACAGTTTGTACAATTAAGACATTCCACAATTAACAGTTTGTACAATTCAGACATTCCACAACTAACAGTTTGTACAATTAAGACATTTTACAACTAACAGTTTGTACAATTCAGACATTCTACAACTAATGGTTTGTACAATTCAGACTCTCTACAACTAACAGTTTGTACAATTAAGACATTCCACAACTAACAGTTTGTACAATTCAGACATTCCACAACTAACAGTTTGTACAATTAAGACATTCTACAACTAATGGTTTGTACAATTCAGACTCTCTACAACTAACAGTTTGTACAATTAAGACATTCTGTAACTAACAATTTGTACTTAGTACATGCATTTAAGCTCAAGTCATGCGTATGGAAGAGCGCAAATGATTATGACCACATTATGATGTTCAGCAAACACACTTTTATAATTAAAGACAACCTGACAGAAAAGGTAGGGTTTTTTGCCAAAAAGTTCAAAATTCATATTCAACAGTTTTATTAATTCTATTGTGCAATCTCTCTCTCTCTCTCCTCTCTCTCTCTCTCTCTCTCTCTCTCTCCCTCTCTCTCTCTCTCTCTCTCTTCTTCGCCCCCTTCTCTCTCTCTCTCTCAGCTCCTTTTGACTATACTATCACAGATATAATGTGGTCATTATAATAACTTTCCACTTACTGAAATTGCTGCAAGCTCTTGATGCTGACTGATGAAGAAGCTTGACTGAAACCAGGACTGTGTGGTGGACGAGGGCTTCTGGAGCCTTGGTTTGACCGTGGACTCTTGGGGGCAGGGGACAGGGCCTCCCCTCTGCTGTGGTGACCATACGATGGCACATGACTCTGGGAGGCCGTCAGCTGAGCACTTCCAATGGAGGGCAGTTTACCAGAGTTGTTGATAGGAGGAAGGGATTCGGGGCGACTAGTGGCTGGCTCTAGGGAGGTGGGCGAATCTCTCTGGGAGGAAGTAGAAGACCGACGGTTGCCGAGGTTTTGGAAAAAATTGGCAATGGTTTGAAGGCGTCCCCCTTGTTCCTTGTTCCGATCATTCTGCATTCAAACAATTTTTTTGTGTGAGTGTGTTTGGGAGTAAACTGCCCTATTGATTATATCCTGAATAAACTTGACAAAATAACTGTACACTCTTCACGGAAATGTATTCTATCATATTGTTAGATAACTTTATGCACATGCTATATTATGATCAATGACTCCCATAATTATTCAAACCTTATCCTTTAAGTTGCCCCACTCTGTTTCTATGGGTGGTGCACAACACTAACAAATGCAATATGCTTGCAATCAGTGATAAACTTTATGTATAATGGAATACCTACTATAGACTAACTTGTGAAACAGATATTTGTTAAAACATTTCTTATCTTGAAACGATTTATAATTTTTTTAATGACATCTTATGGTAATTGAAAACAAACAGATATCATCACAATGTGGTCATAAGCATTTGTGCTCTTCCAAAACAAATAATTTGTCAGACACTGACAGATTATGTTTGTTTGTTAGTTTGTTTATTATATACTACAATGAATACCCACTTGTTACAGATTTCTGTTTAATTGGTATTGCCTGATGTTCATCCTTCCTTCACATCCCAAACCGAGCATAATGAATAAAAACTGCTTACTGTACATTATTCAGTGTGTGTGTTGTGTGTGTGTGTGTGTGTGTGTGTGTGTGTGTGTGTGTGTGTGTGTGTGTGTGTGTGTGTGTGTGTGTGTGTGGAGTGTGTGTGTGTGTGTGAGTGTGTGTGTGTGTGTGTGGGGGGGGGGGGGTATTTTATTTGTATTTAATTCTTTTCTTTTAGGACAATGGAATAAGCACTCATGTGCTTTTTTTCATCCAGTCCCCACGTGTATGCAGTTTTGTAAATTTTGTCATCCCTTCCCACCACCACCGAATGGCCTGTTCTTCTGAAAAACAGAACAGGTTTTAATGTGTGTGCAAAATGTGTGTGTGTGTGCGTGCATGCGTGCATGTGTGTGTGCATGTGTCTGATTCATGCTGTCATGAAAACAAACACTATACAATGGAATCTGTCTATCTTGTCTCTCTCTCTCTCTCTCTCTCTCTCTCTCTCTCTCTCTCTCTCTCTCTCTCTCTCTCTCTCTCTCTCTCCCTCTCCTATACTTTCTTAGTAAGTGTTGTGTCAACAGATGATGGAAATATGATATCTCTTGTGGCAGCTACTGTTAGAAAAATACATTTATGAAATAATTTATTATTTATGAAAGCTGTCTGCATAATACAAATACTGACAATATTTTAGTTTACTCTTGATAACACGTGCATTTCAAGTTTACAACAGATTTGCACAAAAACACAGGTCTGCATAATTATATGAACACATGTTGTGCGACAAAAACACATTACCTCTACTACGTTATGTCTAGATGTTAGACATAGTCTTTTTTGCCTTCAATTTGACTGATTGTGTATGCAATATATATTTGGTTTCCTAGTTGCTTTTTCTAAATTGTTTACTTCTAATCCCTCCCGGCCACAAGGCTGTAAAATGCTGATAACAATAAAAATGTCCAATGTCCACTCACACAAAACACACACACACACACACACACACACAAGCCCTTAAGATGAGGCTATAAACCGAGGTCCCGTGTGCAAACACACACAGAACATCTTGCGCACATGTTAAAATCTGTTCTGCTTTTCAGAAGAGTAGGCAATTGTGTGCCAGTGGGAATAGATAATAAATTTTACAACACTGGATACACACGGAGACTGGATTTTTTAAAAAAACCACATGAGTGCTTATACCATTATCCTCGAAATAAAAGAATACAAGATACACACACAAGCACTTTATGAATTGATTTTTCTTTAAAATTGTTATAAATCTACTTTTTCATTACCTTATCCTTGGAGCTAACAATAATTTTAAAAAAACAAGACTGCACAATTCTTATCACCACCACCCCTCCCCCCCCCCCCCCCCCCCCCCCCACCCCCTCAATGGAAAAACATCACCCAAAAAAATAGGAACAAGCAAGCAAGCAAATTAAACACACACACATACACCAACACACACACCAACACACACACACACACACACCCCTCCCCCCCCTCACACACACACATGTACATACACGTGACAGAGACTACCATCACCACACATTCAGAGTCAGTACCACACATGGAAGCAGACTATTCCCGGTCACACTCCCATCCTCCTACAGGGGTTGTTTTGACGCAGTAAATTAACTATGCAACAGTTTCAAATGAATTATGTGCATGTTCCTATTTCTGGCACCTCCTGTGTGTAAAAGTCCATCTGTTCTGTAATATACCTGTTATTATAGTGTTAAGTTCTTCGATACATTATTCTGTATTAAAATAGCATCTTTGTTTCTATCCTGAACTGTTTATTAAAGAGAGTAACAAAAAAAAGGGAAAAAAAGAAAATGAGATAGCGGTTTTTCTCTGACATACATGTTGTTGTTATTGTTACTGTTGTTGTTTTGTTGCTGTTGTTGTTGCATGTTCCCCAGCTTAACATCCTTGAAGTCACCCAGAATACGCACTCTGACTCTCATCCCACCTGGGAATCACTGTGAGACCATAAACTACATTCTAGATGAGGAGTTTGCGTGTATTAACTATGGCAAAGGATTTGTGGCACAAATGATATGTTCTCTTATACATTATGCCCTCATTTTTCTACTAAAACTTCTGCCAATCTGTCATGGTTGACATAAAAGGGGAACAATCTGTTCTATAATGTAGTTAAGGAGTTCTCCTTATTCAGTTTTGTACTGGGGTTGTGTCTCCAACATGGACAGTTTAAAGCACACAAAAAATGGGTTTAAATGGGAAGACTGGGACTGTATAGTTGCGTATCATCCAGTTTATGGATGCAAATGTCTGAGTACCTACCTGACACCAGTGCACATGGATATTTTCATTCACTCCTACTTGCATGAATTGGCCTCCTCTTCTAAAAGGCAGAACAAGTTTTAACATGTGCGCAAGATGTTCTGTGTGCAATTGCACACATGACATTGGCTTACAGACTCATCTGAAGGGCTTTTGGGGGAGTTGAGTTGGTACTGATGTTAACTCCTGAGGAAAAATTCCTCCAAACGGGTGCCTCAGTGGCAGCTTGAACCCAGGCCATCAGATCACAAGCTCTAACCACCAGGCTATCCCACTCCCTCCTCTCCCCCCCCAAGCAAAAGACATTTAAAATGGTTAGAAGAATCCATGGCAACAAGAGAGTGGCTGCTGACAAAATTCTGTAGGAAGAAACCTCTCTCACAGTAAAACAACTGTACATAAAAGATATAAAAGCAAAATAAATTAAAAAAACCCCAAAAGGTGCCACTGTCCATTGCAATATGCTTTACTCAAGTACGATGCCCCAATCTCATACAGGCAACCCTCAATATGCTGTGACCATAAACGTTAACCCTATTCAGCACAGTACAATGCTCATCCTCAATAACTACAATGCCATAAAAACTATTGTCACATGCTCTATATCCTTTTATGACCTGGTCCCATAGCAACTGCACTGTCTACTGCTTCCATGCCTCAGGCATTTAGTTTAGTACAGTTTTCAGGGTGTAGAGGACAAGTTGGATGATGATATGATGATTTTTTTTCTTCTTTTCTTTCTTACACTATTCAAGTATTGATCTGATTTTTCATCTGATAATTGATCTGATTTTATTAACACTTAACAGGCTTGAAGGACAGGCAATCTTCAAAGACATTTTGCAATATTATCAGTATCAACATCATTATTGTTGTCATTATCATCTCACCATCACTGTTATCATCACCATTGTCATCTCACCATCACTGTTATCATCACCATTGTCATCATCATTGTCATTATTCCAGAGTGTATATTTCATGTCTTGGCGTGGCGACTCTACTGTTGCTGATGTCGTTGCTATTGTTGCCATTGTCACTAAAAACTAACAGATCATGCCCTGGGTATTTTACATGTATATACAGTGTCAATACAAACTAACAGATCATGTCCTAGCTATTTAACAATATCACTATGAACTACAGATCATGTCCTAGTTATTTTAAGGTGTCACTACAAACTAACATATCATGTCCTAGGTATTTTACGGTGTCACTACAAACTAACATATCATGTCCTGGGTATTTTAGAGTGTCACTACAAACTAACAGATCATGTCCTGGGTATTGTACAGTGTCAGACTATCACTACAAACTAACAAATCATGTCCTGGGTATTGTACAGTGTCAGACTGTCACTACAAACTAACAAATCATGTCCTGGTATTGTACAGTGTCAGACTGTCAATACAAACTAACAAATCATGTCCTGGGTATTGTACAGTGTCAGACTGTCACTACAAACTAACAGATCATGTCCTGGGTATTGTACAGTGTCAGACTGTCACTACAAACTAACAGATCATGTCCTGGATATTGTACAGTGTCAGACTGTCACTACAAACTAACAGATCATGTCCTGGGTATTTTACAAAGTCACTACAAACTAATGAATCATCATCATGTTCTGGGTATCTTACAGTGTCACTACACAATAAAAGATTATGTCCTGGGTATTTTACAGTGTCAACTGACATTTCAAAAACAGTTCGCTGTATTCTCTGTATTTTATCGGCATTACAAAAAAAGAAAAATGAAACTCACAGATAAGGTCATCTGAGCGCTTTGATTTGTTGCTTTACAAGATTCAGCACTATATAAATTCCATGCATTATTATTATTTCAATGTCCCTGGTACTTTACTGTGTCACTAGAAACTAAAAGATTGCATCTTGGGTATCTTACAGATTCACTTCAAACTATCAGATCATGTCCTAGGTATTTTACAGTGTCACTAGAAACTAAAAGATCACGTCCCTGGGTATTTTACAGTGTCAACAGACATTCAACTGTTTGCTGTATTCTCTGTATTTTATCAGCATCACAAAAAGGCTTGACAAAAGATGTCCTGGGTATTTTACAGTGTCAATGGAGACCAACAGGTGGTGTCCTGGGTACTTTACAATATCAGTAAAGACTTTACAGATAGAGTCCTGCATACATTTCACAGTGTCTGTAGCAGTTTAGAAGATGTTGTCCTGGGTATTTTACAATGTCAATAAAAATTCAGATGGAGTCCTGAGCATCTTACAGTGTCAACAAAAATCATTAAACAGTGTCCTGTATATTTTACATGATAGTATCAACAAAAATTAAACAGTCTTACTGTTATTTTACACTGTCATGTGTATTTTACACTACAGTATCAACAAAAATTAAAGTCTTACTGTTATTTTACAAAATCAACAGGAATTAAACAGATTGTGTCTTAGGTAATTTACAGAATTGGGTATTTTACAGTGTTAAAAAGATTTAGCAGATGGTGTTTGGGGTATTTTACAGCATCATTAGAGGCTTAACAGATGATGTTCCATGTATTTTACAATTTCAGAGGCTTAACAGATGTTGTGAGATACTCAGATGGTGTGGAAGAAATTCCCACAGAGTTAGTTCAACAGACTTAACAGATGATTGTCAGTGCTACAGAAGCATTTTAACAGTTAGTGTCCAATAAAAAAAAAATTCAAACCAGTTTTTTTTTTAAAAATGAAACTAAGATGACTAGTGGTAAAGTGTAGGGTCTTTTCTGGCTGGTGCCCCCCCCCCCCCCCCCTTTGTGTTAGCCTTAGTTGTGTGTCCCCCCCCCCCCCCCCCTTCTTACCCAATTTGAGGACTCTCATCCCCTCAATCACCCTGTTCATCTGTAGCCTCCATCCCTCCCTCCCCCCCCCTCCCCAAGCTCACTCAGTCAGAATGATGTCAATTTATTATATAACATCAACATACTTGTAGTTTTTTTTTGTACTCACTCCAGCACACAGTGACACACACACACACACAACACACACACTTACACACATGGATGAGACTATAAATCGAGGTCCCATGTGCAAACACACGCAGAACATCTTGCACACATGTTAAAACCCATTCCGCTTTTCAGAAGAGTGTGCCAGTGGGAATGGATGACAAAACTTACAAAACTGCATACACACGGGAAGTGGATAAAAAAAAAAGCACACGAGTACTTATTCCATTATCCTTGAAATAAAAGAATAAAATAAATGAATAAATAAAAAACATGTATGCATGAATACACATCCACACGTATGCATACACACCATATCAAAGCACTGTATCAGTGCTTTCGATTTGTTGCTTTACAAGATTCAGCGCTATATAAATTCCACACATATTATTATTATTATTATTATACACACACACATGACACAGACACACTTTGAAAATATTCTCTCAATCTCACAGATAATTTTCAAGATGCTACTGCTAGACATTAAATAATAAATAACTCACACACACACACACACACACACTCTCTCTCTTTCAGTGTTCAAAACACACATGTAGACTATTCTTATGAGTTAAAACATTTATCAAATGAACAAACACACACTGCAAAATATAGTTATGTTTTTAAAAAATACCAATTATTATCTATTATATGTATACATAGTGTGTGTGTGTGTGTGTGGGGGGGGGGGGGGTGTTGCAATAGCCATGCTAGCGACAACTTTTTAGTTTATTATTATACTTTTAATTTATATCATATTCTTCTTAATTCAGATCTAATACTGTAATAGGATAATTTCATGTGATCGAGATCTTGAAACTTTTTTCTCTAAAAACTTAAAAGTCATACTCACTAAGTCAGATCCCCAACTAATTCTTGGATAGTGTCTTGTGCAGTTGGCTGGGCTTCAAGTGATTTTCATATGAATGCAAGCATAAAAGAACTGAAAACACACACACACACACACACACACACACTCACACTTGGCATGTCCTGAACATGTTACTATGATCATTAATATCTGAAAAGCAATTTTCGATATTGGGGAGGGAAATGAGGAAAGCTGTAAACTATCCAACACTCGATCTTAAAGCAAACAACTGACATGCATGTCTTTTCCAAATAGTCTGCATGTACTAACGGGTCAAGATTTTTTTCCCTTTTAACTCGGATCCCAGGCTTGAAAACTTATGACATTCTGCTGACATTTTGTTTTCCTAAGTTGTAGTTGATTTTGGAAAAGAACAAATTTATAATGGTATACTCTACCTGTTGTTCTCGGGTATTAGATGACCATCTTTCACTTCTGTCCTGTCTTATGCGTCGTCGAGCAGAGGGAGGTCTGTCAGCGTACTCTCGGCTGTAGAAATGTCCGCAGTTGGGACAGATGGTTCGTTTCGTCCCGGCTTGCTGTGGCACAGAATACTCACATGTCGGGCACGTAATTATGGTGGCTTTTTCCTCAGACGATGCTGCCGCAGCCATGGAGCAAACGAAGGCCATCAAACAGTTCAACACATAGTTGTGCTATCGAACAACTACGACCGCTACCTTTGTTGACATGCAGTTTCGGCCATTTTGAACGTGGAAGCTAGAAGCGTGACGTCACAAGCATCTGCAGTAGAGGCAGTGGAATCGATCAGTTGACGCTACTGCCATGACAACGGCCCAGGCTGCTGCAGTGCTTGTCGGACGATCGTGGTGCACGCTTAAAAAAAAAATCACTGGGGGCGGCAAAGAAGCAACGGGCTGACTGGCACCATCTAGCCGGTCAATTACGCACAGCCAGCGGCCCTACTCTCCGCCCCTCCCCCCTTCACAATCCCCTGACGATGCTGATCGATCATTGATTTATCGATTTTCTGTTTTTTTTTCTTTTTTAACCCACCAAATAGTTTGGCGAGTGGTTGTGGGTGTCTTCAATGCTCTTACAAAGAGTGATCTCTTACACTTGTTATTGATCTCTATTTAATTTTTGCTAGATGAAAATGGGAATGTGGTCCAGAGTGTGTGGAAGGGTGGTGGGATGTTGGATCTATACGGTCTGTTTGTTCAATTTGTGCGGCTTATTTTGTTTACGGGGTTTGTTTGTTTGTTTATTCTTATATATATATATTATATATATATATATATATATATATATATATAAATATATATATATATATTTATATATATATATATATATATATATATATATATAAATGATTTTGTTGTTGAGATAGCTTGATAATTTTTTTTTTAAAGCAGTATACTGCTTATTCAAAGTACCGTCTGGAAATAAAAGTTTGACTTTGACTGTGACTTTGACTTGACTTTGACTTTCACACACACACACACACACACACACACACACACACACACACACACACACACACACACACACACACACACACCACACACACACACACACACACACACACACACACACACACACACACACACACACACACACAATCAACCTCCAAAACATCAGTGGAGGCAGCTGCTGGTTCGAAAATTGGGCAGAAATTTGATTATAGCCGAGGTGTCTTGCCCACATTGTAGATCTTGAGAACTGCAAGATAAAATTATGATGAATAGACAGGTGAGGTTTTGGACCATTATGGCCAAGTTTGTAGTGTTCTATGCTAATTGCATACATAATGTCAAACACCATTTTTAACTGGTGCAAAAGTATCGACTTCTTATTTAACAAAATGATTTGAAAATGGCAGTAGCTGTTGCTTTATTTTCAGCTTTCAACCATTGGAACTTTGTTTAAATCAAAGAGGGAGGGGGGGGGGGGGGGGGATAGCCTGGTGGTTATAGTGTGATGCATTGTGATCTGCTGACCCGAGTTCGAATCTCGTTCATGAGGATTTTTCCTCTGGAGTTGACATCCCCAAAAGTCCTTGGATGAGACTATAAACCAAGGCCCGTGTGCAAACGCACGCAAAACATCTTGCGCACACTTTAAATCCTGTTCCGCTTTTCGAAAGAGTGGGTCATTGTAATAATAACAAGAAGAAGAAGAAGAAGAAGAAGAAGAAGAAGAAGAAGAAGAAGAAGAAGAAGAAATGGATTTTATATAAATCAAAGCGCTTTCATTCATCCTACTCATTCACATGCAGCCTTTCAAATTCAAATGTATACACACAAGTCAAGTCAAAAAAAGGACGCTTGCATGCACACACGCACGCACGCACATACACACACACGCACACACACACACACACACACACACACACACACACACACACACACACACTTTTGTACTTTCTGCTTGATTGCCCTAATACTGTTTTGCAGATATTGTTCTGTATTGATTCTAAATCTGCATTACAGTCTCTCAGTAACTCGTCTTCGACCGTTAGGCAGAATCTTATTACTGAAATTAATTTGTTGGTACATTTTCTAATTCTGAGGGGTTCGAATGTTACTTTCTGCTGGATTCCATCTCATTGTGGTATTCATTTTAATGAAATGGTTGACAAAGCTGCCAAAAAGGCAGCAAAACATGATAGCTATTCAACTGTTTTAGATATTCCTCTTTCTCTTCATGAAGGTTATGCTTTGCTTCAAAATGTTTGCTGGAAACATGTGAAAAAGAAACAGGAAGAGGCTGGTTATCCCCAGCATACTTGTTCAGTTCTGGATATTGAGGACATTCTTTGCACTCAGTACGGTTTTCGAAAATCCTGTACTAGAAAAATTGTTTCTCTAATCTACAGATTGAAATTAAATGCCTTTCGAGCAAAATTTGCCAAAAATGTACAATGTATATGCGGTGACAAATTTTCTAATGTTCATGTTCTGTATCAATGTCAAGGTTTAAAAACGTTTTTACCATCATTTCAAGATAAGTCTCTGCAGGAAGTTTTAACCAATCCAGAGTTATTATGTGAGATAGCCTTGTCTCTGTTGCAATCCCCAGTATTCTCTTTTTTGTAAAGTATGGTCGTGGGAATCTACATTTTGCTTGTTTCACAGCTGCCGTTACAAGTAGTTCAAAATTGTTTGTTTTCAAACATTAGAGTATTTTTCAATTGTTGTGGGTTTTTGTTAATTTTTGTAGTTCTATGCCATGTTTTTTGCAACATACTATTTATATAGATTGGAATAATCTTTTAATGTGCATTCATACCAACACGTATCTATTCTACTTAAAGCCCTTATCTCATTATGTCCCCCCCCCCCCCCCCCAATCCCCCCCTGCCTCCATCGTCTAATATCACTTAAGTGAACAGACGTAAAATTGAAGACACACACACACACACACACACACACATAAAGGTTGTACACTCGGCAGGGTGATGGGGTTTTGGCTGTTGAGGGCAGGACAAAAATGAAATGGAACAAGAGGGGAGAATCTTAGGTTTGAAATAAATGTGTCTTGAAGCCGGATTTAAAAGTGTCATAAGAAGGCTTTTGACAAAGGGAGAGAGGGAGGTCATTCCAGATGGATGTACCAGAACCAGAGAAAGAGCGACAGCCAACGATGGACTTGTTGAATCTAGGTATTCTTAAGCACATCGTATCTGCAGCAGAGGGGAGGGAACGAGAAGGAGTGTACAGGTGAAGACATTCACAGAGGTAGGAAGGTGCTGCTTTATGGAGACATTTGTAACAGAGGGTACTGATCTTATAGTTTACTTTCTGCGGCATAGGCAACCAGTGGAGAGATGCAAGAGAGGAGAAATGTGCTCGGATTTTTTCTTTCTGAGGACTAGGCGAGCTGCAGAGTTTTGTATACGTTGAAGGGAGTGGATAGATGATGCTGGTAGACCAGTCAGAAGAGAATTGCAATAGTCCAAACATGAGAGAATGAGAGACGTGACTAGTTTGGATGTTGCATCAGTGGACAGGTACTTTCGAACTGCACTGATGCACCGCAATTGATAGTAGCACGACTGGCAGGTTTGGGTGATGAATTTTTGTATGGAGAGTGTGTTGTCTATAATAACCTCTAGATATTTCACAGCAGTAGATAGAGGGACGGACGTATTGCCCAATTCTATTGAAGCTGTAGTAATGGAAGAGAGTTTGTGTTTGGTTCCTACAAGCATGGCTTCGGTTTTTATCTGCATTTAGCTGTAACTTGTTCTGTATCATCCAATTGTGTACCGGTGGAAACAGATGACAAAATTTACAAAATCGCATGCACACGGGGACTGGATGTAAAAAAAAGCAATGAGTTCTTATTCCATTATCCTTGACATAAAAGAAAAATAGCTTTATTGAAGATCGCCTTTTACAAAAGAGAGTCCCTGAAAAGTCCTTAAATTTTCTTCCAAAATTGTATGAACCCTGGCAGTGAACTTGTGTCAGGTCAAGACACTGGGAGTCAGCCATGGCAATCAAACCTTAAATCAACAAGTGATGCTGTCATTGATAGTTAAAGGTTGAGGTCATGTAAGCATTAAAAGTTGTTGACTGCTACTTCAGCTACAGATTTTCTGACCAGAGCTGAGTTAAACTCTTCAGACCTTCATGTTATGATCTTCAAGGTATTCTGAAAAGTCATGATGGCAAAGGTCTGCTTAAATTGACTTAGCGGTCGTTACAAGTCATTTAAATGTCCTTGTTCTATTTCATGTTCTTCACCCAGGAACCCTGTGAAATGGTAAAAAAAGATCAGGAATGAAGAGGAAGAGGGGGGGGGGGGGGGGGGGGGGAACACGGGGATGGTGGTAAGGGGGGGGGGGGGGGGGCTGTTATCCTAACCTGACCTTCACCTATCCTGTAGATTGCAGACTGTTGGGGCACCACTGAAGATTTTGCAACCAGCTGTCATCACCTTCAGGGGAACAATGATGGACTTTGGCCTCTTCTTCCTCAAACTGAAGATTTTGCAGCCAGCTGTCATCACCTTCAGGGGAACAATGATGGACTTTGGCCTCTTCTTCTTCAAACAAGCAGTCCTCCCTCCCGCCCTCTTCCCCACACCTTTCCAGCTGCTTTGACCTTGTGTTCAGTTCAGTGTTTCTGCCGATTTTCATGTCCCTGAGCTCTCTCTCTCTCTCTCTCTCTCTCTCTCTCTCTCTCTCTCTCTCTCTCTCTCTCTTTCTCTCTCTCTCTCTCTGTCACACACAGTCACACACACAGTTCTATACTAAAACAGCTTCTCTGAAAAGGGAATATTGTATACATGCAGACCAGAAAAGAAGAGAGTAGCCCTAATTTCATGCAGAGAAATCTGCCGTGACTGACAGACAATACAATACGATACAATACGATACGATACAATACAATACAATACAATACAATACAATACAACGCAACGTAGCTGGCCGTGCCTTAGCAAACGATGTGGATGATTTTTGTGAATTTCTGTGGGCATTCAGTGCATTCTTCTCTTCTCTACGCACCCCAACAGTTATGGTCTGGTCTTCTCCTGTGTTTGTCTTTTTGCAGGAGGTATATCCCCTGGACTCTGCATGGACCGGGAAAGAGCTTCTCCACCACCCAGGCACTTGCCCACTTGCCAACTGGTGCAACTTTCATACACACACACACACACACACACAAAAGGTGGGTGGGGTAAGGGAGCAGATGCCCGCTGGCCTCAGGGGACACATTCTGACCTCAGAGCAGCGTGCTGGGTACACCTAACACTGACATGAATTACGGAATCTTTGGCGTGCATAAGCTATTTGATCTTCTGCATGCCCATGTACACAAAGGGAATTAAAGCACTGGCAGGTATGCACTTAAAGTTGACCTGGGAGATCAAATCCCCACCCTTAATTAGGCCTACCAGACGCTGCCACCGAGTTTCGAACACATGACTTCACGAACCCATGGGATTGAAGTCAGACAGTCTTAACACTCCGCTATAGCGTCCCTCATCCAGTGCAGTCAAGCACAGTCCAAATAAAAGTGTTTTCCTCTGCCTGTTGAACACCTACCCCCAAATCTGAAGGTCTATGCAGTTGCCACAGGCTAGCCTAGTGTGTCAAACCTTTCTACCACCTGGGGTCTGCTGCAGAAATCTAGGTCAGAGCAGGCCTTTTTCTTGTGGTTTAAGCTAGGCTAATTTCTGAGTGGCAGGAATGGTCAAAATGGTGTGTTTTTCTGGCTCTAAAATCAAAAGTGGTGCAAAAAGTTTTGTATTGACAAAGACACAATAACAACAAAATCGTTATATTTTGCTAGTATGTGCACTTCTACCTGAAGGATGTATAGTAAGCCTATGTCCCCAGCTGATCTTCTAACTGGGGTCAGCAGATCAGGAACCAATGCCCATTGTTCTGAACACCAGGCTATCCCATCCCCCATATGAAAAAAAGCTCTGTGTGTGTGTGTGAGAGAGAGAGAATGACAATGGTTTATTTGTGACCAGCTCTAGCCCATTCACAAAGGGACAGAGGGACCCAGACTGGGCACAACGCACATAAATTGAGAACAAAAGCACACAGTCAGTGCCAGCCCAAATGAACAACATGGCATGGAAATCCACAACAGCTTTGCAACAATTGAATAATATGAATAACAATTATACCTGTGGCAGAAATTATCATCAGATTCTATTCAATGGTTTATGGTTTACACTTATATTAGACAACACAGTCTCTCATGAAACAATGTCTCACTGATCAGGCATCATTGGAGTAGCAACATCTCTACAAATTGTTGTCTAGCAGTTTTGAAATTTGTTGTTAGTTGATTTAGTTTACTGCAAAGATTGTCCATTCTATCCTTAAACTGGTCATCTACTCAAACTGTTAAAAATATCCCCAATCCTGATCTCTTCTGTCTCACTCCTTTGCTCTTCCATAGGTTCACCTGAATGTTCTGCCACACACTCCATGCAGTCAGAACCAGGCCCCATCTACCTTTTCTCTCTCTCACACATCTCTTTTGCACATTCTTCCTCACTCATGTTATCCCTGTCACATTCTTTCGCTCCATTCCCAACTTTACCACACAACTGGTCACTTTCCATATTGTCAAAGTTGACTTTAACTGTCTGTCTGTCTATGTCCTGTTGTGTTAAGTCAATCTGCTGATTTTTATAACCCCTACTTGAAGGTGGAGGGCACGATTTATACATAGACATATCAGCAGGAACATCACTCTCTGCAGTTTGCAGCATACACTTTCCTGGGTAGGGTGGGTAAAAATACACTGGAGGGAGACCAAACTGTTGTTCTCTTTTTCATCATGTTTTGCTCTGTGCCCTTGTGCTTGTCTTCTGTCAGGGCACATTTGGGAAAAACATTTTTTTACAAAATGACCTTTGACCTGGGGTGACAGGAAAATGGCTGTCAGCTTTGCTTGTTAGTCTTATAATAACAATAATAACTGGTAACTTCTGCCATCCATTTTGACTGAGGATAGTGTCTGTTCTTGTAGTGCAGTGTTCAGCACGCACTCTAACGTTGCTGGGAGTCCTGTAACTGGAATTTTGATGCACGAAAGGGGTAAACAACAACACTTTGCACAGCTCACACAAAAGCCTCTTGCTGGTAGCCAAGTGAGGGAAGCCACTCCAATAGAGCCTGCACGAGAGAGAGTACTAGTAAAACCAAATACAATGATTGAATTGTTAATTTAAATCTGGTATCAACAAAATCAAACCAATAAGGAAACATATTACAAAATGGTACACTGTACAAAAGAACATAGAAACACATTACTGGTAAAATATTGAAGTTATACATCACATGTCAAATTTGATAAATTCATAATTGCACAGAGAGAGAGAGAGAGAGAGGAGAGAGAGAGAGAGAGAGAGAGAGAGAGAGAGAGAGAGAGAGAGAGAGAGAGAGAGAGAGTAAGTACTGGCAAACCAGTGCTTTGATTTTCGGATATAAAGATTTTTTTTATTGGAATGGTATCTTTACCTTTTTCATTTAATCTTTTTTTGTGTTGTTATTGTTGATTGGGTTATGTGTTCTTGGCAAATATTTGCATTGATGTATCATAACAGAATGGTTCTATAAGTTTCTGGTTCACCAGCACAAATTCTTTATAGGGTTTTGTGCATTGCTTTGGTTTTGGGATTTTAGTTTTATGTTTTTATGGAGTTACAAAACTGCTATGTAATATGAATGTTTATTCATAGCAGGTTTTACAGCAACACACACTGATGAAAGATAATGATTTTATAGATATGTCTTGCATCTGTTTTGTTTTCTTTTTTTTTTGGGGGGGGGGGGGGGGGGGGGGGGGGGGGTGTGGGCGGGGGGTCATGCATTATGTATTTATGGCAAAAAATTGCAATGATGAATCATAGCAGAAGGAAACTGTAATGTCCTGTTATAAAGGTAGCAGAAGTATTGCAACACTTTTTGTTCCTTTTTTTGGCCGAGTTTTTTCTTCTTTATTTTTCTTAAAACACAGAAATGGGATTATGCAACTGCTATATGATATACCATTAATAGTTGCCAGGGATGTGAGTGATTAAAAAAAGTTTATGAGCGTGTTTGTGTTTGTAGTTCTAAATGATGTTTTAGAGTTGGAGGAAAAAGCAATTGAAGTGCATTTGAGTAGAAGAGAAGAGCAGTTGAAGTTGATGGGAGAGTGAATGTGTACATGCATGTATTCTGGCAAACAAGTGCTTTAATTTGCTTGAAGTATATCATAGCAGGTTTACAGCATATTGATTATGTAGGAAGGGTATGGTTTTTATGTGTTTTCTTTTCTTTCTTATATATTTTCATTGTCAATGTTGTTGAAGATATGTGATCTTGGCAAATATTTGCATTGATAAATGACAGCAGAATAAAACTTTAATGTTCTGTTCTAAAAGTAGTGCAGTTTTGCAATACTCTTTATGCCACATTATTGGGGTTTGGGGGTCTTTTTTGGGTGTTTTTTTCCTCCACGCGTGGTGGAATGAAGAAGTCAAGGAAGCCATCAAAGAAAAGAAGAGCTCTTCAAGATCTGGTTGAAGTCAAACCAAGAAGATGACTACGTTAACTACAGACTCACAAGAAGAAACAGCAAGCAGGTGGTGAGGGCAGCAAAGGAGGCTTCATGGAAAAAGTATGGTGAGGAACTTAGCGAAATGTGTAAACACTCCCCAAGAGAGTTCTACAAAAGTGTAAAAGCCATGCGAATACGGGAGGAACCCTTTGATCCCACCACTGCGATCAACGATGCAAACGGACAGCCACTGCAGGAAGAGGATAAGATCATACAGAGATGGGAAGACTACTTTAAAGACCTTCTAAACCCATCAGGGGCGACTGACACACAATCACAATTCACTCTCAACCACCCAGACCACTCCGAACCCACCATCTTGGAGTGTGAAGTAAGAAGGGCCATCAAGATTAGCCCTAAAGGGAAGGCAGGAGGTGCATATGGCACAACAACAAAAGCCATCCTGGCCTGTGGAGAGACTGGAGTCAAATGGATCACAACCATCTTCCAAAAGGTATGGGAGGAAAGAAGAGTCCAGAAGACTGGCAGAACGCTATTGTAGTGCCAATAGGGAAAAGGAAGGGCACTAAAAAGGACTGTAGTAACTACAGGGGCATTTCACTCCTCAGCCATGTAGGAAGGATGTACGCAAAAATCCTAGAGCAGCGCTTCAGAGCAAAGGCAGAACACCTACTGTGTGACGCCCAGTTTGGCTTCAGGAAAGGGAGAGGCTGTACTGATGCGATCTTTGCACTGAGACAACTGAGTGAGAGAGCTCTTGAGTACAATCAAGCACTCAACCTAGTATTTGTCGACCAAGAAAAGGCATTTGACAGAGTGAACAGAGATAAGCTCTGGAGGGTCCTGGAGTAGTATGACATCAAGGGGCAGCTCTTAGATAACATCAGAGCTGTATACAACAACAGCAAGAGCGCAGTTCCCACTCCCAGTGGACTTTCCAACTGGTTTCCTGTGACGTCTGGGGTGAGACAGGGCTGCGTCCTTTCCCCTCTGCTCTTCATCATATATATGGACCAGATCACAAAGGAAGCCAACTCAGACCTGGAGGCACTCAACGAACTTCTTTTTACTGACGATCAAGTCATGATCAATGAAAACAAAAACAAGCTGCAAGAGCACACAGACCAGCTCAATACATGCTGTGAAACCTATGGCATAAAATCAGCATAAGCAAGGCCGAAGCCATGACAGTCAGTAGAACTCCAGAAAAGCTCAAAATCAACATCAACAGAGCCCAACTAAAGTGGACGACTGAATTACTTAGGCAGTATATTCACAGAAGATGGAAAATTGGACAGAGAAATAGAAACACGCTGTCAAAAAGCAAACGCAGTCAGCTATCAACTTGCCCCACTTCTGCGACATCCTAACATCCCTATGAGCACCAAGGCAAAGCTGATCAACACCATCTTCCTGCCAACTCTCACTTACCAGTGCCAGACATAACCCCTGACAAAAGCCCTGGAGCAGAAACTGGTAACGTGTGAGATGAAGTGCTTGAGGAAAGCCGTCAATAAGACAAGGAGAGACAAGATAAGAAACGAGGTGATCAGAGACATGGTAGGAGCCACACCCGTCCTACACCATATTGAACAACAACGAACCAAGTGGTTTGGGCACCTCACACGGATGCCGCCAAACCAGCCAGCCTTGCGTGCTTACAACTTGAGGTACTCTGGCACAGGGGCCAGAGGTAGACCTAGGCGACGCTGGAGTGATTCCGTGGCAGAAACACTGAAAGTCCATGGATTGTCCCTCCTCCAAGCTACCTGCCTTGCAGCAGACAGACATTTATATCTCCCCGCCACGCCACAGAGTACAAACAGGAAGGAAAAAGTAAAGTTTTGTTTTTTATTAAAGTGTAAAAATGCAGTGATGAAACTGATATTTGTTATGCCATTCATGGCTGTAAGGAATGTGGTTGACAAGAGAGGAGTGTGAGTGAGTGTGTTTGTTTTTGGTTCTGAAGGAGGTTTAGAGTGGCAGGAAAAGGCAGTTCAAGTGTATGTGAAGAGAGGTTGAGTCATGGGAGATAATTAAGGCAGTTCTTAGGGGAAGCAACAGTGCTGAGAGAGAGTGAATGCCTGTATGCTGGCAAACCAGTGCTCTGATTTACCTGTAGTAGATCATAGCAGGTTTTACAGCAACACATTTTTGTTTAATATCGAGGATAATGGAATAAGCACTCGTGTGCTTTTTTACATCCAGTCCCCGTGTGCATGCGGTTTTGTAAATTTTGTCATCTGTTCTATACACAACACATAATGATAGAGATGATTTTTTTTGGGGGGGGGGGGGGTGGAGGGGGGGGGGGGATGGTGGGTTTGAAAAAATCTTATTGTTGTTGCTGATTGAATTATGTGTTCATGGAAACTAGTTGCATTAATGAATCATAGCAGAATAAGTGTATAATGTTCTGGATTAAAACAACACAAATTTTCTTTTTTTTAAATTGTTACTATGGATTTAGAAAATTGCTATGTAAAAAGCATATGTATGGCTGTAAGGGATGCAAGTAAGAAGGGAGGTGGGCGAGTGGGAAGTGTGGTAGATAGTTAGATCAGTACTTTGTGTGTGTACGATGCTGAGAGATATTGGAGAGTGGTAGTGAAGAGCAGTTGAAGAGAGAGTAAATGTGTAATGTGTGTATGCTGGAAAATCAGTGCTGTGATTTACTTGTGGTAGATCATAGTAGGTTTTACAGCAGCACATGTTGATGAAAGATATTGATTTTATAGACATAGTATCTCTTTTATCTGGGTTTGGTTTTTTATGTTGTTATAACTGGGTGGGGGTTTTTTTTGTAAGTGTTGTTGAAGACATGAATTTTTCTTTGCAAATATTTGTATTGATGAGTCATAGCAGAATTAAACTGCAATTGTCTTTTAAAAAGTAATACAAGTATTGGAATACTTTTTTTGCTTTTTTTTTAAATTAAAGAGCAAAAATGGAGTTTTGCAACTGCTCTATGATTGGCATTTATGGCTGTGAGGGATGAAATTGAGGACAGTTGTATGAGTGAGTGTGTTTGGTTTTGGTTCTGAAGGATGTTTTAGAGTGGCAGGAAAGGACAGTTGAGGTGTATGTAAGTAGAGGTGGTGTCAGGGGAGATACTTACGCCAGTATTTGGGGAAGTAACAGTGTTGAGACAGAGAGAGAGAGAGAGAGAGAGAGAGAGGAAGAGAGAGAGAGAGAGAGAGAGAGAGAGAGAGAGAGAGAGAGAGAGAGAGAGAAGAGCTATGAATACTTGTATTCTGGCAAACCAGTGCTCTCATTGACCTGTAGTAGATCATAGCAGGTTTTATAGCAGCACACAATGATAAAGATTATCCTTTTTTTGCCTGTTTTTTTTCCATTATTTTTTTCCATGAGGTTTTTATTTTATTATTATTATTCTTCTTATTTTGTTATTATGGAGCTACAGAATTGCTATGTGATATGCATATTTATGGCTTTGAGGGTTGTGAGTGAGAATAGAGGTTATGAGTGTGAAGTGTGGTTGATAATTAGATCAGTGCTTTGTGTGTGTGATGCTGAGGGATGTTGGAGAGTGGCGGGTAAGGGCAGTTGAAGTTGATGAGAAAACCAGCGCTCTGATTTCCCTGTCGTAACCCAAGTCTCTCATTGGGCTCATAAAATAAATTGTATTGAATTACTTTCTCTCAAAGAAAGGACACAATTAGAAAAGGTGATTAGGAAGTTAATTTAATGTTATAAAGTGATTTTAGCCTGGTGGTGTTAATAATGGAACAATGGCCAAATATCAACAACTCGGGTCAAGATACATGTTTTAACAAGTGAACAGCAACACATGGCTTGTGCTCTCTAATAAAGAACAAGGTTTTCTCCAAAAATACCAGTGAGCAGCATTTAATTACTACTTCTGGACTAATAGACGCATGTGATGTCTTGGGCATGAACTGCCCGCCAGGAGTTGTAGAATGACCAGGAATGTGTCTAGATTCCTACCCATTTGTCCTTGACTATCAAATGTTTCTTTTTATACAGACCAAGAATACTTTATTAACAAAACAAAATACTTATAAATAAACATGGTACTTTGTGTTGTGGTAGTGGTGATTGTATTGGAACTTCATTGGATATGTGAGTGGAGATTTCTCTTTTTTTAAATTTTGAAACAAAATCATGTATATTTGTGTGTGTGTGTGTGTGTGTGTTTGTGTTTGTGTGTGTGTGTGTGTGTGTGTGTGTTGTGTGTGTGTGTGTGTACTTTTTTTTTTTTTAATGCGTGAGGTATGTGTATATTTGCGTGTACACTGGCAAAATGAGAGAAAAGTGAATTTTATCAAATTTTATGTCGAAATCGCATGTTGGCAAATATTTCCCTTTCCGTAATAAAGTTAGTGTTATAAAAGCTGTGGTGTGCGTGTTTATGTGTGTGTGTTTGTGTGTTCGGCTTGGTTTCCTATTTGTGTTGAATTAATGTGTCAATATCTTTATGATTGAGGGATTGCATGAAAGAGGCAAACAAACAGAAAATGACTTTGAAAAAAAGATTCCCCAGATTTCATTTGTTTAGCCTTTGAAGCTTGAATTGCACATCTTTTTGAAAGTAGATTTTGGGGTGGGGGTGGGAAGGGGGGGTGAAGAAGGGAGAATGTAATAGATCTGTGGTCTAGAAGTGACACACCTAGAGGTGTGTGAGTTTGGTTCCTGTTTGTGCCCAAACTGTTCACCCACCTACTTGACCTTGAGTGGTAATCTGGGTGCTAGTCGCTCGGATGAGACAATAAACAAAGCTCCCATGTGCAACAAATATTCAGCATACTTTAAACTACCCATGGCAATAAGAGAGATGACCATGGCAAAATTCTGTTTAAAACAAGCTACTCTGATAGAGAAACAAATACACATGTAGACAGGAAACACGCCCACGCACGCATGTACGCGCGCGCGCGTGCACACACACACACACACACGAAACCCAAACAAAAATCGGTGGCACTGCTCTCGTGGCGACGCACTACTGCACGGGGAGAGAAGGCTGAATTTCACGCAGAGGGATGTGCCCTGACAGAAAATAGTATACTATACAATACAATTGCTGTACAATCACCATAATGTTGATTTTTCTTCCTCAGTTTATCTAATGTTCTTTCATTGTACAAATAACACTTTTTTTCCTGCAAGAAGAAAGTAAATAACGGTGTGAACTCAAGAATAAAGCAAAATGGATTTCGCACAGTTAGCTTTCATTCTCTATGGCACACACTGCAAGTTTAGAGTTTCACACGCCGCTGATCGAAGACAAAGCGTTGAATAAACACAGGCTTTATTTGCTTGCTCTCTCTCTCTCTCTCTCTCTCTCTCTCTCTCTCTCTCTCTCTCTCTCTCTCATAAACACAGGCTTTATTTGCTTGCTCTCTCTCTCTCTCTCTCTCTCTCATCTCTCTCTCTCTCTCTCTCTCTCTCTCTCTCTCTCTCTGTGTGTGTGTACATTAATCATCACCGCGCCCCCTCCCCTCACCCTTGCTCAGTACCCCCACCCCCTTCAAAATGTTGGTAATTTTTTCGGATGTGGGTGTTTTGGGGCTACAGGGGCGTAAGGTGGCAGTCTGTAGATTGGTTTGATGGGTACTCGGCGGTTAGGCGGGACGTTGAGTTTCTGGAAGCCTCTGTTGATACCATACGCCTGCAAGTGATAAGTGTAGAACTCCAGGCGCTGCATCTTGCCCGGGTAGATGTAATGGAAGGTGATGGGGTAGTCGCTAACACTATCTAAACCCTGTAAAAAAAAAAGAAGACGATAATTAGACGTTGAAGCTGCAAGTAGATTTATATGACTTAAAATAATCATCGTCCCTGTGTGAAACTAAGAGCAGATTGAAAACACTATTATCGTTTGTATCATTTTTGTCCAGTCAGTTCAATCTAGAATGACTCGTATGTGACGAAATGAATGGACACATCTTAATAACAGCTGAAATGCATCTTATCAACAGGATGAAATCTTGCCCACAGCTTCAATCATCACACTTCACAAATAAGGTACACGGTAAAAAAAAAAAGTATAAAAAACCGAAAAAACCCGGCATGCAGACAGAAAGTTGTGATCATATAATTATATTTCCTAGCCATTATTTTGGCTCTTTCATCTATTTTGTGATACTGCATCAAATCTAAGTTCATGGTTGTTTAAGAAAGGAAAGTCGAGTCTCGCGTCTATCGGTAAAGAAAGCGTCAAAACGGGAAAATCATATTTGGCACAGAAAATTGTGAACTGTGCATATCAAATTTATGCTATAGAAACTCTGAACAGAAACGTCAGCAAATTGCTGTTATAGAGACTTCTATGCAATCGCCCAATCACAAAGACACTGACATGAATTCAACACAGTGATCTTGAGGAGAATTTCGAGGCCTGGCCTCTGAAGCACTCTGGATGTCAACGAGAGAAATAGATAAAATAAGCAACGAAAGTAAGAAAGGAAAATAAAAAAAGAAAGGAAGAAATCAGGGAGTACAATGTCAACAGTCAGTACCCTAGGCCATCTTTACCTTTCTGGCTCCGTTGGCATCATACTTGAAGTACCACCTGGGAAACCCACCACTGATGTGGGTTTCGGGGTCAAAGCAATGGAAACGACTTCGTCCACGGGCGTCTGTAGTGTTGACTGTTTTCACTCCCAGTCTCTCCATACACTTGCCGAACTCAGCGTCCTCCGCCCCGCCATCTTGTTTACATATACCGCTGTTGTGGCCTTTAGGAAATGGAACACATTTTGCTGATGTTAGTTTCAGTGAAGTTGTGAGTAAGTAAGTAAGTAAGTAAGTAAATAAGTGTGTGTGCGTGTGTGTGTGTGTGTGTGTGTGTGTGTGTGTGTGTGTGTGTGTGTAAACAAATGTTAAGTATGGTGGCAAAAACTGCAATAATGGTTGATTCCATGGCAACTTTTCAACATCAAGAACAACCCCACCCCTGAGAGTGAAAACTAAACAGCTGGTGACACGAAATCATTGTTCGACTCCAAAATTACCACCATAAAAAGCGCCTTTGAATAGTGTGGTTTGGTATCGATGAAAAACAGCAAAGAGATCTCCATAAGTACAGAACCAAAAAAAACAACAACAGACTGATGGCTGGTTAACCTTGGTCGAGTAGTTGGTTAGACTGACTAACTGACAAGTTGGTTGCCACTGTTAGTGTCTGGTAGGCTGGTTGACTGATTTGTTGGGCTAGATTTTGTTTGTTTGATAGCTTTCTTTACCGACATTTTCTTGAATTTTATGTTGTTTCTTTTTCTTCTTCGTTTCCTCTTTTTGTCTTTGAGGCACTCATTAGTATTTTCTTTTTGCAATCCAGGAGAAAAATTAAGAGAAAATTCATGTTTCAATCCATGAAGCAGTATGCTTTGAGCGAGCAATGTCTAAAGTATGCAGCACTATCATCAGCATCAGCAGTCCCTCGACAAAGGTGGTCGTTATGCAAAACAGGGGGGGGGGGGGGGGGGGGGGGGGGGGGGGGGGGGGGAGGGGGGGGGGATCACCTACACACGCACTTTTATACCTTATTTTCCTATCCTGTATGACAACAATCCTACTTGTTTTGTTCCCCGAAGTTTTGCGAGTTCTTTTCCTCTTTTTTTTTCTTATAGAAAGTTTATGCGTAACCAGTCATCTAATGCTTGTAAACAAATGTTGCTTTCTCATACAACGTGCCAGTAGACCTACGGATCAGCACACCTAAATGTAAGAACTCATATATAATGTACATTGCGTGTGTGTTAGTTTGTGGACGAGTACGCAGGCTTTTCATACACTGAGAGAGAGAGAGAGAGAGAGGAGAGAGAGAGAGAGAGAGAGAGAGGAGAGAGAGAGAGAGAGAGGGGGGGGGGAAGGAGGGAGAGAGAAAGAACTCGAACGATTGATTCACAAAATGACAATTGGCCCATACATGAAGGGGGTTCTCGAACTGCTTAGTATTTTAGTAAGAAAAATAAGGAACAGCGCGAAAACAAAATGTTATTGTTTAACAACAAATCACCACAACAAAAATCAGATTTAAAAAAATATGACTTTAGAAACCAAGATATGAGAGAGAGAGAGAGAGAGAGAGAGAGAGGAGAGGAGAGGAGAGAGAGAGAGATGAGAGAGAGAGAGAGAGAGAGAGAAATACGAACATTTTTATTCAGAGAGAGAGAGAGAGAGAGAGAGAGAGAGGGGGGGGGGGGGGGCTGACATTCATAGATAAAGAGACATAATATCAGTGGACACATAAACACGAACGATCTAATCTGAATCATCAGATATTCATGCATTTTCTGATTGGGTCAACAAAACAGAATGGATTTTTCTCGAATGTTTTTCTACACCAGAATGCAAGATTACTCAATCTCTGTACCTGCCCCCCTCCCTCCCTGTAGGGCCTGTCTGTCTGTCTGTCTCTCTCGGGCCTTGCTGGCTGACTCGCTGTCTGTCTCTCCTGTCTGTCTGTCTGTCTGTCTCTCTGTGTTTGTGGCTTTGCCAATCTGTGATGATGGTGTTTGTGGTTGGGCCACTTTTTTTCTTTTTTTTTCTCTTTCTTGGCCATTGATTCGGGATTTTGATGATTTTTGTAAAGTGCTTCTTGTTCAGCTGAACTATGGGTTTGTGTCTGTATGTATGTCAATAATTGACACACATACATACCTTAATTATCAGTTTTATTAATAGTTAATAATTATTAATGAATCATTTAATTAATTAACTTTTTAAATTAATAGTTAATAATTACTAATTGTAACTGGCAGCTACCCCCTGTCAATGCATCTCTGCCATAGAGATCTTTTTTTTATTTTAATGCGTTCACATACTTCAGAGAGAAGAAAAAGAGAAATCCAAAGGGCAACATGCCACTTGTTCATGCTCTTCCATGTCCTCCATGATTATACCAGGGTTACCTCGTTCTCCAAATCGTCTCAGCGCCTCCTTGCTGAGTACATAGCCCCCTCCTCCGCTGTAGTAGCCCTGAGCGGCCACGAGACCGAAGTGGTGACCGTAGTACACAGGGTCCTGGGGATTTTCTTCAGAGAGGAAGTACAGCAGGTTCTCCACCACCACGAATGTGTCATCGTCCACCTGAACATGATCGTAGTGAATTCACTTTTTGTTCATAGCTGTCTGCTTGCCTGTATGATTGTTCTGTATTGTGCTGTTGTTCAAAGTTTCTTTATTTTCAGGGGTGTGCTTTTTCCCCTAGGGTGTTTTGTTAATGCGAAACACGCCTGAATAAAACAATGCTTTAAAAAAAATATTCTTTTATTTTGAGGATAATGGAATAAACACTCACGTGGTTTTTTACATCTCGTTCCCGTGTGTATGCGGTTTTGTAAATTTAGTCATACTTCCCACCCCACACAATGGCCTACTCTTCAAAAAAAAAAAAAGGAACAGGCTTTAACCTGTGCACAAGATGTTCTGTATGCGTTCGCACAAGGGACCTTGGTTTATTGTTTCATCCAATGGATTACCCTCGATACGAGTATGTATAGGACAACATTATTCTGAGCGTATTAGGATCTTTTTGACTCGACCCCTCCTCAATCTTTTTTTTCAGCATTCTTTTTATAAGATAGCAGGTGTACAGCCAAAAATTAATGATTGCTATAAATGTGAGGTTTGTTTGTTTCCACGATTCCCCAAAAGACTTCATAATATTCACAAATCAGAAAACCACACTGGAACAAAAATTATGTAGAACTGCACCAAAGATGGTTTCCGCTCTGCCTTGCCCATACAGTGTCTATCAGTCCTGATTACTGTTATTATAATAATTGCACAATGCTCTCTCTTCCCTTCTTAGTTTCCTGAAAACAAACATATCCATCAAGTAGATATGCACCTTACATTAAAATGGGAAAATATCCTGAAGCCTAAATGTGACTGCCCATATAAAATGGTCTTTGAAAACGGCCATAGATGCAAACTCCTCATCCAGTGTGTAGTTAAGGTCTCAAAGCTATTCCCAGGTACAGGTAGGATGAGTGAGACAGTGCATATTCTGGGTGAGCCCCAGGGTGTCAAAGCTAGGGAAACCCAACAATAACACCAGGAAGTGGATAAAACACCTATCTGTACGCAAGAGGTATGTTTAAATCTGTCTTTTAGTGCTGTGAAAATCGAGCAAGGGTTTTGTCTGCAGTCATGTAGGGCAAGGCTTAATTACAAGAACACTGCATGTTCAATGCATCACAGGACAGATTTAGAATGCTCTATAAACTAGAATTTAGAATAATATATAAAGCATGATGATAATGTTAACTTCTGAATGGAATGACTATGTAAAACTTATCATTGCCTGTCTAACTTGCTCTATTTTCACTTTGATGGGATGAACTTTACACCCACCTTCATGAACCAATCAGCTTCATGGAAATGGTGGTTGTAGATGTAACGAAATCCCCGAATGGTCTTCGCTGTCAGGTGCTCCCGCCCCTCGCTGACATTTAGACCAATGGTAGGGAAGGTAGCATTGGCAACGGAACTGAAGAAGAGCAACTTTTTGATTCGTTTGCCCCATGTCTGGCGTACCATGGTGGCTCTGTCGTACAGTGTGTCGGGGGCGGTCATCACCCAGATCAGCACACTCACTTCCTTAGCCAACCGTTCAGCTACTGTGTTTTCCTCTGAAATTGGAGGGTAACAGTGAATTTCTTGTTCTGTCATTGAATGGTGTATGTAGGGCTGCCCTGCACACACACACCCACCCACCCACCCACACACACACACACACACTCTCTACTCTCTCTCTCATAGGTGTAACTTGCATTAATTGTAGTTCTGATTGCTTCCATGTTCCTCCCCCTTTCCTCCTCCTTCAACCTTTTCATTCTTCTCTGCTTCCTCCTCTTGTTCTCTTCATGTTTTTTTTTCTTTTTTTGTCTTCTTCTTCCCTTTTGTCTTATCCTCTACATAAACTAATTATGATAAACACTGCACACACCTCCCCCTTTCTCTCTCAAATAAAGATCATTCATCTCCCCCCCCCCTCTCTCTCCCTCCCTCTCTCATATCTGTCCTGTGTATACAACTATCTCTATTCCGTTTGTTTATGTATGTTTACATTTTACCTAATTCTTTAGACATTTCAATATTATTTGTTTAACTGAATGTTTGGTTGATTGATTTACTTTTTGGACTGAGGGCTGGATGAAAAAAAAGCCACCATTGTGCTTATTCTTTTCCCTCAATAAAACTGTTCATTCATTCTCATTCTCTCTTGTACATGTATGTCCCACCAGCTCACAGAACGAAATGCTCACGCACTTAACGCATGGCCTGGCCGTTTATGTCTTGCACACACACACACACATACACACACACACACACACACACATCCATCGTTCCATCCATCCATCCATAAATTACTCACTTTCTTGAATTCTATTTCGTTGTCTATCCGCATGTAATGGTGCCGCCTGTCGCTCTTTAATGGGACGATACTGTCGCAGTGAGGAGGAATTGAACGTAAGAAGATTTATCCAAATACAGCCATACGTCAGCAGAAGTCCTGACGTCAACCCCGCCAACACCTGAGGAGGAAACAGCTTCCTCACAACTGCCCGGAACATTCGCAGTACCATCGTCGATTTAAATAATCATTCGGAACTACCACTTGTATGACTTTCTTGTTAGGGATCATTCAATGAAAGACCTGGGCTTGATGTCCGTCAAAATTGTATATTGAGCAGTTATGTGAATTTCTTTACCGTTCTTCCTTTCTCTCTTTCTCTCTGTGATGGTGCTTATAAACTAAACTTATGTAAGATCTAAGCTTGCTGTCCCTTTAAATTGTACATTGTAAGGGGTTTCTTTTTCGTTCGTTCTTTATTTCTAGTCTATATTTGTTTTCTTTCTTTTTCTTCCCTTTTGAGGAAGAAATGAGCTCAACTCATGTTCAAGGACTTAATAATGTTATTTTATTGTCGGCAAACATTTGCAATGAAAGGAGGAGACTAGGCTATGTAAGCCATGTCATCTATTAGTGGTAGAAAACAGTTAAAAGTAGAATTATGGGTATTAAGAATGAATCACACAAGTACATGTACAGGTGGAATTGTTCAATGGTAATATTCTTTTCTCAAGAAAAGCTGCTGGTCGAACGTCCCGCTGGGAAACGTCTCATGGCAAAGACACGGGATCTGGTACTGTCATTTACTCGCAGCTGTTATTGTTTTTCTTCTCTGCAAAGATAAGATAATCTGTAACTGTTCTGTTGTAGTTTGTTGCTTTTCCACCTTCTTTGCCTCTCAAGCTTTTGCTCTACTCAAAACATGAACAGAGGTGTAAGACAATATCCCGACGAAACACAAACCCATGTCCTGCGTGAAGAAATGTTTGAAAACGTTAAGACAAAATTCTGTGATAGAAAATACATACACACCCGAGTCCATACAAGAACCGCGCACAGTGTTAGGTTAACAGCAAAACTACGCACGTTACTTCACCACTGAAATCATTCTAATCCTTACTTTCCTCCTCATCACCTCCAGGCCCGCTCCTTCCTCCTCCCCACCAACAACACCTCCTCCCCCTAGGACCTGAGAATATAGCAATAATCGTCCAAAACATATTTTATCTCTTTGCTCCCATCCCAGACCTTGTTCCACCGTTGTAAAACTAGTAGCCTACACATGTTGAATAGCCTCTGGCAGTGTTGACTATTATCAGTAAAATCATGGTCAGGCATCTTTTTGAAAGAATTTTCTTCCTTTTAGACATTATCTTAAACACACGCACACTATGTGGGGAGACAGTCAGTGGAGGTAGGGGCAGAGAAACAGTTACACGCACACACACACATACATATATATGTAAACACACATACACACACATCTATCTATCTATCTATCTATCTATGTGGAAATTCTGTACTAGAAATTCCCTTTTTATCCTTCTATTTGTTTCTGCCTTATTCTTTTACTTCCTGTCACCGCCTTGTCTATTTTCTGCCTTCTTGCTACATTCTCCTGCCTTTTTTCCAGAAAGACTTCTCTTCCATGCCGAAATCGGATACGCTGGGCCGGACTTGTCAGGGGCTTAACGGCAGCGCAACACATTTTGGCTCAATTAACAGACAACAATAGTTTCTGTCTGAGCGTTCGACAACGACGAAGATAATTATATATAAACAGAAACCTACTCTAGCAAGCAATATTACCAACAACACACAATAGCGTTCCTTCCTTTTTCCTCATCCAGTTCTAGTCCTCAAACTATATATCTATCTATCTATATCTATATAATGTATTCTTCTCGGCTACAGTTGAAATCTCAAAGGGCTGGGTGACTTGTTAGATCGTGTAGTGTTGATGATGGTATCCGACTTGGTGTCCGCGGGCAGCAGGGGACCGACCGGCTGTCGGTGTGGAGATCGATAAAAGATCGGCTGTTGATACATGTATCTCAGATCAACTGTGTCTGCTTTGCTTTTTGTTGTTGTATGCACCTGTCAGTTTCTTCTGCAGGGAAAGGCAAGGAAAGGAGTATGGATAGAGAAAGATTGATGAGGAGAGAGTAATGAATTAACAGATCTTCTTGTTGTCGTTTTCTGGTGGTTTTTTTAATTTATTTGGTTGTGTGTGTGTGTGTGTGGGGGGGGGGGGGGGTTGTAAAGGTAGGAAACCAGTGTACATTATATATATATATATATATATATATATATATATATATATATATATATCAGCCTGTGCATAGCGCGCGCGCGCGCGCGCGCGCACACACACACACACATACACACACACACACACACACACACACACACTTTCTCAAAGATAATGTATGTTTACGTACTTTTTGATATGCCGGCAGTGTACACATACACACAATGGCAACTTTATAACAGACAAGCATTCTGAGACATGCATATATAGTCATACACCTATGATATACTTGCACGCATTTTCACACCTGCATGTACACACGCTCAACATCATAGAGACAGGTGTGATGTTTGAAATTTGTTTTCTCTTGAATAAGGCAAACATGACAAAAATCCAAACAAATAAATTTTCAATGCAACTAAGTCCACAGCGACATTTGGAATTGTACAACATAGATTTTTATTTTCCAAATATTAAAGATAATTTGGGGAAGGGATAGCTCAGTGGTCACAGATGGGTGACCATTCATGCGTCATGGCTTCAGTACAGTCCCCCTGTTCACCCAGCTGTTAATGGGTACCTGCCCTCTTTCTGACACCTTGCTCCCCTGCGACTGCATAGGTTATGGAAACACCTTTACCTTTTTTTTTCTTTGGAAAACTTGTTTTCTTTTTTTTAACAGATAAGCGTACATCGGTGATCTAGTAGCAATGCACTCATCTAGATCACAGGGTCGATTTCTTTCTGTAACTGAACTTTTCCCCATGCATTAGATCTTGAATGGTGATATGGGTACTAGTCTTTTGGATAAGACGACAAACCGAGGTCCCATATCAAGCATACATTTAGCACACGTAAAAGAAATCACAAGAGAGTCAAATTATTGCCAACAAACTGATTATGTCGGGAGAAAATGTATCTCATTGGGAACTGTCGTGAACAAACTGTCGCACCCACAAACAAGAAAAGCACTTTAAAAAAAAACAGATGGTGCTGCACTAGTGCGTACGCACTCTCACCGGGTCAGGGACACTAGCCAGAATTTCAAGCAGAAAAATACAATACAAAACAATACAATGACAAAACCACACCACACCATACCAGACAACACATAACAACTGTTAAACATGATCTTACGTAAGGCTTCATCGATTCCCAATGGTCCTGTTTACTATTCCTATCTATCACCCTCACTGTTCAGCAAACTGTGATAGGTTCAACAGCTAACAGACTTACTAAATTACAAGAGGTTTGGAACAGACGTACTTGTATTAAGATAATGATGTGGCAACAGTTTTAGTCCACACTTGGAGCAGTTGTGTCGATCATACGTACAATGTAAAGGGCCCTAGCATCATTGATGTGCTGTCCAGTACTGAATACGTGTATCGATTACTGTCCTTGATCTTTCTGCTTACAAGTGCGTACATTATTTTCCCCCTTAGTGAGGTGTCATTCCTTACTGTATTTTTTTCATTACTATGGTTTTACTCTTAATTTTGTGTGTGTTTCTTTTTCTGACGTTCAATGCTTTATATGAACAGCTACACCACTATGAAAACCATGATAAGGGAAGTAAATATACTGCAACTTGATTATTTCTTAAGAGAAAATTTGTTTACTTCCCTTCTTTCAGCCAACAACCTTTTTTTTAAAAAATCGGTTTTAACAAATGTTTTGTCAACACATTCTGCTGGCTTAACGAAAGGAAAAAGATTACCAAGTCATGCACGTGCAGTCTATAAGCTTAGTGTAATGCCAGTTACCTTTTATGTAGACTAACGCTGACTTCTACATCACTTTCTGGGGAATAAGGCAATAGCGACAGTCAAAGCTGAATGAAATCGGCACCTAACAACATTCTTGATTTTGTCTTGACTAATTCGAAAAGAAAAAAACAACCAAACTGCTAATATTCTGTTTTCATTTTCTACCCTTTCTTGTATCAGTGTTTATGTATGTTATGTGCCCCTCTCTCCCTCCCACCAAAAACCAAACAAACACACACAGCACGCATGCACAAACACACCCACCCACACTTAATAAATGGATACTCTGCTTGCTTTCCTTTCAGGTAACTTTCCTACTGGTAATATTTCGAGATTCCTATGTGAACATCAAGAGCTTTTATTTGCTTTATTAATTTTGGGGTGTACCAGGCTCCGTACAGCTGCTGAATGTTCTCAATAAACCAGAACTGCACCAAAAGAGACGGTAATAACAGCAACAGACAACAGCAACTTGGCAGGCCAACTCAGCAGTGCAGTGGTTTGAAAACCGGTTTCTGCCTGTTGCAGACCCGGAACCCTTCAGTGGCCGCTTCCACTCGCTCCACTTCAGATAGCTCCAAATCCGGCAAGGTCATGTCGTCATCATCATCGTCATCCATGACGTCAAGCCCGGTAGAAACCAGCTCCTGTGTACATACAACACACATAGTAGAAAAACTTATCAGACAGCTCATGCCTTACCTGATAAACTCAGGGCACAGTATCAAAAAACGTGGTTAGGGGATAGATAGATTACGATTCATCAACTGTATGAAAAAATTTGCTATGTCAAGAGTCATAAGCCCCAACTACAATGGAACCCTGGCCTCTATATAACTCAAAGCACAATGAACAGATAACTGGCATGTCAATAAATCAAATGTGAGACACAAAACGACTGTGTGTTCATTGTATAATGGAGAAGTGGCCAGGTGTGATGGTGTGAGTGAGAAGACTGATGATGTGAAAGGAACGTGGGCATCTGATTGGAGCCTGCTATTAGAAACACTAGTGCAAAATGAACAGAGGATCTTGAATGCTCAGAGGACTTTTTTGAATCTCCACAGGCTGGCATGAAGCAAGAAATCACTCCTAGTGATGTTCTAGAGCATATAAAAGAATTTAGTGACAACAGTTGTAAGGAACTTGATGATTTCCACCATACACTAACAACAGTTTCAGATAGAAGCAAAAGTATACAGGATGGTAATCACCACAGATGTGCTTTTTGTTTGCTCTGTGTAGATGAATCAGTTTTGATGCCTCAATGGTGTGGTGATCTTGTGATTGTGGATTGATCAGTCAAGGCAAAAGTTATGTAATTGTATTCATTCCATGATGTTGAAGCCATGTCACCTAGATGTTTGCTTTTTACCATTGAACTGTTTTTGTCATTTTTTCTGTGCACAGTACCCCTCCCACTGCCCCCATGAGAATGGGCTGAAAACAGCCTAACACATTAAACCAGTTTCTCTCTCTCTCTCTCTCTCTCTCTCTTCTCTCTCTCTCTCTCCTCTCTCTCTCTCTCTCTCTCTCTTCTATTCATGACTGTGCCAGTGTGGATGGCAATAGTGTGAATGTACCCTTATGTATGAGGGAAAATTTGATGGGTATAGATATGTAATTAGTCACTTTGTATTGATTGGTTGGTTCATCATTTAATTGACTGATAATGTGAGTAGTTCATTGCATGTATAATTAAGGGATTAAGTTTATTGTCAGCTTTACTGTGTATAATGTTATTCATTTCTTCATGTTTATTAATTTGCCTGTTGGTTTCCTTTTTTTTATGAGGGCCTGGTGTAAAGAAGTCCCTGGCTTATCCATTTACCCTCATTAAAACATTCAAGTTCGAGTTCGAGTTCGAGTTCTCTCTGACTCTCTCTCTGTCTGTCTGTCTGTCTGTCTGTCTGTCTGTCTCTCTCTCTGTCTGTCTGTCTGTCTGTCTCGTCTCTCTCTCTCTCTCTCTCTCTCTCTCTCTCTCTCTCTCTCTGCAGGAGGGGGAGGCAAGGGGGTCCAAGCGAGTGACAGTCAGACAAATGGAGAGAAAGACAGAGAGAATGCGGTTGCTTCCACCCCAGTGCAATTCTAACCAACAGCAGGAGTTACTTTTGTCGCCTGTCAATTAGCCCATGAAGCACAGCTTATACTCCAAGCTAATATTTGTACAACTACATTATACATTCCAGACACGTGTCATTCCTCTGTTTTCGTCAAACGTGCAGTCGTCATATAGAACTTGTAATCATACAGGCTACTGGATAAAAGGATACACCAAGCAAAGAGATGGTGTGTGTGTGTGTGTGTGTGTGTGTGGTGTGTGTGTGTAGTCGGAGTAGGCGGGGAGGGGGTGGGTGTGTGTGTGTGTGTGTGTGTGTGTGTGTGTGTGTGTGGTGAATGACACTAGAATGGATCTCTCCAGTGTTTCAGCAGTCATAATCAGTGTAACAAGAAAACATGTTCCTTGCTTGACTACTTTGATTTTGAAAGCAGAGTCATCGTTTAGACATTCTTGATGTTAGCTACCGTGTTCTTGAAAAAATATGGTTTTTATGATTATGAAATATGTTCAATAAAGCCATAGCGTTGTTGGTTAGATATCTAGCTAACTCAGTTTGACCTACCTCTGTAAATTCGGATCTTAACTGACTTTCAAAAGGGAAAGAATACAGAGCAAAGAGAATGAATAAAGGGGAGAAAAGGAAACAGACACAAGAACATACAGACAGAGGTGCAGATACTGCACCAAACGTCCAATATATTTGTATTTTTTTTTAAGTTTGCTTGTTTGTTTTTGGTTTGTTTGGCTGAGGTCTTTCTTATTCTAATTCAAACAAGAAATTATCTGCATAGGAAACATGCTTATTTTATTTTCAAATATTGTTTGTGCGCTGTATAATTTTTGGGGGAGCATATTTGCTTACTTTCTAACTGAGAAAATAATTTTCAATTAATGTTACATTTGTACTATGCAGAATTGTTTTGCTTTGTGTTTGTTTGTTTTCAATACTTCGTCTTTCGTTTTTTCACTCGGATAAGTGCTTTAAGCAAAGGAGAAAACAATTGGGCTTCAGTTCATACAATTATAGTGGATGAAAGGTGCGTACTTTTATTATGTCCCAAGTCAATATTTTCATAAATCTCCCTCTGCTTTACTTTCCTTTTGTGTCAACAAGCTTGCCGATGATCAAATATGCACAGTAAAAGTAAACCAAGTCGGCCAGGGAGTAAGTGTCAGCGTCCGATGGCTTGCCGGGACAGGCAAATGCCAGAGCCTTCACCACTGCCAGCCTTACTTTAGGATATAGACGTCTGTTGAGTTGGTATTTTGTTGTTGTAGATGCGATGTAACACATACAGGCTGCCCTGCACGCTGCAACACTTCATTGGGCAAAACTAGAGATTAAAAACCCAAAAGAACTCTATAAAACACATACAAAATACCCGAAAACGATACCCGACAGGCATTTTTACCCTTGTCGATGAAATCTTTCCATTGTCTTGCCCGCCACAAAAGCCCGCTCCGGACGACTCTTCTCTCGCTTGGCGTATCTCTTGCCCTTGCAGCTGCAGCTGCTGTGGTGGCGGACGTACTAACTGGTGACGTAGCTCTTGCTGCTGCTTGCTGTGCAGTTGCTGTTGCAGCATGTGCACCTGTTGCTGCAGACGGGCGCATTCCTCTTCTAGGGCGCCAGTATGCAGCGAGTTCAGTTCGTTTCTTAATCTGTACAAAAAATGGTATGTGGTGAAGGGACAGAAAGTAAAACAAACAAACAAACAAAGAACAAAAAACTCCATACAAACACACAAAAACGATTACAGACAGGACTTTTTACCCGTGTTGATGAAGTCTTTAGAAAGTGACACAACACTACATTTTTATTCCTCATTCTTCAGTGAGCAAACCAATTTTGTTTTTGTTTGTTTTTCTGTTTTTGTTGTTGTTGTTTTCAAGAGGGGAAGGGGGTGGGTAGGTCACATGTTTTGGATTATTGCTCGGAGTTCTGCACAGATAGACACAATCACAAACGTGTGTGTGTGTGTGTGTGTGTGTGTGTGTGTGTGTGTGTGTGTTGTGTGTGTGTGTGTGTGTGTGTACATATATATATATATATGTATATATATATATATATATATATATATATATATATATATATATATATATATATATATGTGTGTGTGTGTGTGTGTGTGTGTGTGTGTGTGTGTGTGTGTGTGTGTGTGTGTGTGTGTGTGTGCATGTGTGTGTGCATGTGTGTGTGTTCATGATTATTCACACCAACAAAGGTTCAACACGCACCGTGCGCATACGAAAGGTGATGCTTGAACAAATACACACACCTTTATGCACACATGGGCAGCACACCCACAGAGAGAGAGCGAGAGCGAGAGAGAGAGAGAGAGAGGAGAGAGAGAATGACAAATTCTTTTATTTCGAGGATAATGAATAAGCACCCATGTGCTTTTTTACATCCAGTCCCCGCCCTTAAGGATATAATTATATGATAATAATATAAAATAAAGCCCATAGCAATACACTTACACAGTTTACGGAAAAAAATATATACACAAAAATCCCCACAAGAATCACCAGAGAGAGAGAGAGACAACAATGACAACAGTTTATTGTGATAAGCATCATCGCCCGTTCACAAGGGGACAGTGGGATGGGGATTGGGCACAAAACACAGAATCAACGAAAAGCATAATTAATTAATGACAGCCCAAACAGTCTTCATGACATGGATTCCATATCATTGTTCTATATACATATAATGTCATTCATCGGACCACAGTTTCTTCATGTTGTTAAGTCAGTCCGGAAGTGTACAACACATTAATCAAGAAACATCTTTGTAAACATTTCCCTTCAACACAGCAGTGGTCCTAGCAGCGCACTGTCTCATGTCACGTAGCATGAAGTGGACATCTTCAGCCTTCTCCGTCATTTGCTGCAACCTTTCCATTACATCTGCCAGTGTAACAGTCTCTTCCCTTCGCAGCTTTCATCCCCATCTTCCATAAACCCCCCACACTCTGCTCCTGTTACATTCTCTGCACACTTTTCCTCACTCATTCTCCCCACACCCTTCCCCACTTCACCTTCTACACCCTCTCCCTCACTCTCCCTCTCTGCACGCACTTCTCTGTCATTTTCTGCATGCATCACATCCCTACCTTTCTTCACATGCTTTTCCGTGATTTTCCACACCCTCCTTCCCCATTTCACAATCTCCCTCTCATTTCCTGTTATCATGGACACAATCTTTGATTCCACTTATGTAAACTACAACCACACTCTTTTGCTACATTCACAATTTCACCACATGATTCATTTCTTACATTTTTGTCAAATGAAATTGTCACTGTCTGTCTGTCATGTGTCATCCATTATCATGTCAATACTTTGTTCCTTTTGGACAGTGCTTGAAGAGGAGGGCAGTGGGTCTCATACACAAACATGTCCGTAGCAGTGTTGTTGTCAGAATGGCTTAGTATAGCACAATCTAGGCGGGGTGGGTAGAAACAAACCCCGAGGGGATGAAACTTGTTCATTCACTTTCTTCTGGTTGTTATTTCTATACCTTTCTGCTCTTATTTTGTCTCTATTCACCTGAGACGGACACTTCTTGCGATACATTGCCTGTTGAACTGGAGTAACAGGGATGGCTGGCGCCGTTACTTGTCAATCGAATCACAACAACATTTTGATGTTCTCGCCATCCACTTTGAATGAGAACACCGTCTGTTCTGGCAACACTGCGTTTCAACATGCCCTCCAAGGTTACTAGGGAGGCCCACAACTGGCATTTGAACGGAATTGTTGAAGAAAAGGAAAAACTTACAGCGATTGGAGAGAAAGCGTCTTGCTGGCAGCCAAGCAAGGAAGCCAGAGGAGGAGAGAGAGAGAGATGAAGGAGAGAGAGACGAGAGTGAGAGACGAGAGAGAGAGGAGAGAGAGAGAGAGAGAAGAGAGAGAGAGAGAAAGTAGCAACAAGTAAGAAAGAAAGCAGAACAGAAAACACAGAAACAACCGAAAAAATAGCAAATGCAAATGAACCAAGAAACAGACATTTTAACTTAACCAGCCTTGAAATAAGCAGTCAGACAGCAGACTAAACAGACACAAAGACAACAAATCAGACAGGTGGTTAGACCAGGGACAAGTAAGCAGCACCTCTTAAACTCCTCTCCATTCTGGGGAACCTTGGCCACGTGCTGCCTTTCCTCCTCCAGTTGTTGCAGGCTGTCCTCCTCTTTGGCTATACACTCCTCCAGTTCTGGTCGATTGTTTCCATACACACCTTCATATTAAAGCGTGGATCATTTCTGTTTACAGCTTTGTATTCTATGCAACAAATGTCAGTGGTTGCTATCTTCATTATCAACAATCATTCTATCTATCTATCTGTCCCGTAGTCTGACGACCGTGGGGGCACCCTCAAAGACTCAACAACCAGTTCCCCCATTCCTCTCTCTGTTCTGCCTTTCTCAGGGTTTTGTTGAGTTCTAGGCCTGTCCATTCGCTGATGTTATACTCCCAGCTCTTCCTTGGTCTGCCTCTTCTTCTTCCTCCTTGGACAGTGCCTTGTAAAACTGTCTTTGCAAGTCCTTTGGATCTTGTGACATGCCCATACCATTTTAAGTTTACGTTTTTTCACGATCGTTAGAAGGTTCTCATAGGGTCCAATGGTTTTCTGGATTCTGTTATGCACGCTTTCGTTGCTTATGTGGTCTTTGTAGGAGATGCCAAGGAGTCTCCGAAAGCATCTCATCTCCACCGCCTGTACTCTTCTCTCCAAATCTGCAGCCAGGGTCCATGATTCACAGGCATACAGAAATATGGATATGACAAGGGAGCGCATTAGTCTGATCTTGGAGATAAGTGAGATATCTTTATCTCTCCAGATGGTGTTTAGTTTTGACAGTGCTGTTATTGTCTGTGCAGTCCTGCATCTACTTCTGGCTTGGTTTCCCTGGTCTGATACAATGGCTCCCAGGTACTTGAAGTTTTGAACTGTTTCCAGCTTCTCGTCATTAACCCTGATATCAGTGCTAATGCCGTTGGTGTTATTAGTCATCAGTTTGGTCTTCTCTGCACTGATTTCCATGCGGTATGTTTTGGAGGCCTTATTCAAGTGTTCTGTTAGGCTGGCAAGCTCTTTTTCTGATCCTGCTATTCCATCAATGTCATCTGCGAAGCGGAGGTTTGTGATCGTTCTGCCACCAATGCTGACTGATCCTTCATGATGTTCCAGTGATTCTCTCAAGGAAGATGTTGAAAAGAGTGGGTGAGAGTAGACAGCCCTGCCTTATTCCAACTGTTGTTCGAAACCATTCTCCAATGTTGTTGTTGTAGTACACTGCACTGGTGGCCTCGCTGTACAGCTGTTTGATGACTCTGATCAGGTTTGCATTGATGCTGTACAAATTCATGGTTGCCCACAAAGCTGCATGCCACACCCTGTCAAATGCCTTCTTAAAATCGATAAATACGTGGTAAAGGTCTTGTTGATGTTGAAGGTACCGCTCACATAGTATTCTGAGGTTGAATATCTGTTCTGTTGTGCTGCGCCCTGCTCTGAAACCTGCTTGTTCCTCAGCAATGATGGTCTTTGCTTGTGGCTTCAGTCTATTCAATATTATCTGCAGCATGACCTTGCTTGGGTGGCATATGAGGCTGATTGTGCGGTAATTATGGCATTGTTTGTAGATTTCCTTTCTTGGGGGGGGTGATGATGAGTGACTGTGTCCATGGTGTTGGCCATTTTCCTGTCTGCCAGATCTTATTGCAGATTCTTAGTAGGGCGCTGATCATGGCTTCCCCTCCAGCTTGAACCAGCTCAGCTGGAATGTTGTCAGCCCCTGCTGACTTTCCCTTTTTCAGCGATCTGACTGCTGTTTCCACTTCTTCTCGGAGGATAGGGTGACTGTCTGTGTCTTTGCTTGCGGGTACATTAATGACTTCTGGATCTCCTGCGGTTCTATAGTTATACAGGTCGGAGCAGTATTCTGTCCATCTGTTCAGAATATCCTGGTCGTCAGTGAGACACTTCCCATTTTTGTCTTGGATTGTTAAACCTTTTCCATGTTTTGTGCTAGTCAGGTCTTTCACCAGCTGATATGTTTTCTTGCTATTGTTTTTCTTGATGTTCTCTTCAATGTCTTGGCACTGTTCACCGATCCATTTCTCTTTTGCCTCCGTCATGGACTTCCTGATTCTTTTGTTGTCTGCCCTATATTGTTCTGCCTTTCTTTTGTTTCATTTTTCTTTTTCTTCAACCTTCTACGCTTGTCGCATAGTTGTAGGATTTTTAGGTGTGACCCATGGTTTTTTTTACTGGTCGGTGTTTGCCAAGAAGCTCGCTTGCTGTTTTAGTCACTGCTGTATTGAAACTATTCGTCAGTGTATCTATGTCTGAGTCTATCACAGTGAGTGCTGCAAACTTTCCACCTATCCTTGCTTGAAATATTTCTAATATCTCTGGGTCCTTCAGCTTCTTGAGGTCAAATTTGATCCTGATGTTGTTCCGCTTGTGGATTTTCTTTAGACGTAGTCGGAAAGTCATCATCACAAGATCATGATCACTCCCTATGTCTGCTCCTGGAAAACTTCGTGTCTGTGCGATGTTAACGCTAGACTGGAAACCGTCTTTTCACCATGATGTAATCTATTGGTTGTGGTGTTCTCCATTTGGCTATGCCATGTCCATTTTCTGGATTTCTTGTGGGGGCCAAGTGTATTCACTAGCTGGAGGTGGTTGTTACTGGCAAACTCCAGGAGTCTCAAGCCTCTTTCATTTGATTGGTTATTACAATGTGGCCCATAAACGCCCTCCAATCTTTCCATGCATCTTCTCCTACCTTGGCGTTCCAGTCACCTTGCACAACGAGGATGTCTTTCTTGGGAGTTTGATTCAGAACCTCTTGTAGCTGGTCATAAAATTCTTCTATGGCTTCACCTGTGCAGTCTGATGTAGGGGCGTATGCCTGTACTACAGTTATGTTAAAGGGGGTTGCTCTCAGGCGGATGGTAATAAGTCTGCTGGACACAGGCTGACAGCTCATGACGGTGTTCACGGTGTCTTTGTGAACGAGAAACCCCACACCGTGTTCATGTTTATCCTGTTTTCCACTGTAGTATAATTTGTGGTCTTCCTGGGTCGTTGTTTCTCCCATGTTTTTCCACCTGACTTCGCAGAGCCCAAGGATGTGTCATTGATATCTGGACATCTCATGTGTCAGTTCTTCCACTTTGCCTTTGGCGGTCAGGTCAGAGACTTCCTCTGCTACTGGTAATCATATAACCCAGTACCACCTGCCACATGTGGGGAGTAAAACCAATAAAAAAAATCCGACCTGGAGAGGGATGGGCTCCGCCAGGTTTGATTTGCCCAAGATACACCCATGACAAAGACAGCCAGAATTTCCATACCGGATCAGTCGTCGCCCGGGTTACCAAGGACCGCGCCTTCTGTTGCTCATCAGGACAGAGGTCGAAAGTGTGCTACTGATGTAAAACAAAACAAAATCCGTGCCAGAAACAACACCATCATTGGCACATGGAATGTACGGACACTAAGAACAATCATTATACACTGTGAAAAAGGAAAAAAATACTCTTGAGAATATCTGCCCAGTGATATAATAATTACACGGCGGCGTTCTTCATCTTTTTATATATTTTTAAACCCAACTTCCTTAGGAGTAAAAGGTTTCAGATAAGGCAGCGGGTTCTAGTCTTGATTTGGAAGTCCTGAAATCATAGGTCATGGATGTGAATCTCTGCAGCAGCACAGTAATGAGGTAGACCCTTCGCGGATCTCCTTGCTAAACTTTTGTGCAGCCATGCCAGTACCTTACTCCCCTTGATGAATTTATATGTATGCCGGAGTTTAAATATGCATGTTGCTGAATTGAAGAGCTTATAAGTCATGACAGCATTCAGCTGATAAGTCCCTAGCAATGACACATAAATATCCGATATGGCGGTATCCATGGCTCCACGTGTGCATTGCGTCATGCGTTACAGCTCTTCTTGGATTCTTCTTTGCAATAGTTAAGCCTATATAATTATAGCACATATGAAATATTCTGCTCATTGTAAAACCTCACTGGGAAAACGGAAAACTGAAAGATTCACATGTAAGTGTCAGCAGTAGTTAGAAAACTATCATCAAAGGAATGACTAGGGGTGATAGTCAGGAGTCCAGCATCAGAGTAGCTAGTAAGTAATGTCACCAGACAAAGGATTTAGTAAGTATTCCCGGACTCAATCCTTGATCTAAGTCCACACAACTGGCTAAACACGATGTAACATTGTGGCAGTGCAGTCTTTTCTGACTAATGGCTGGGTGGGAATTCGACATCTGAATTACTGATTCTAGATTTGATATAACAGCCTAGGTGAAATCATACACATACAGGCATGGTAGGAAGGCTTACCAGGGGACAGGTGGGGGGGGGGGGGGGGGGGGGGGATCGAGATAAGCATTAACTGAGGGTCACAGAACAGGTACACCCCCACCCCGCAGATTTTGTTGGTACCAACCCTTTTTGGTTTGTGCTGCATCTGAAAGAGACTGCTGCTGGCAGCATCTGTCTGCCTCCAGCTGTGCAATGGCTTCCTTGTGCATCTGGTACTCTGCAATGTCTGCACAAAGGGTAAACGTCAGACTTTACTTTAGCTCCGTTTGTTTTTTGTTATCAAGTACAAGTCACATAGAATTTCGTTCAGCCAACTGCTATAATATGCTGGGTTTTGTTCTATTATGAAGAATGTTGGTTTGTTCCCTTTTGGTATTTTCCAGACAAAAAGTAATGTACACTTCTAAAGATTTGTTTTTCTTTCCTGTTTCCCCTCCCCCCTTTTTTTGAAAAAAGAAAAGAAAGTTGGGTACTCTCAGTACGCATGTGTTGAATACCTTAGTGTCTAGGAATACATTTTGTTACAGAACAAAATATTAGACAGACGATGATGTTTCTCATTTCATTGGCGTTAAGGGCGTGTTAACTTGCTTGTGTTGTACGTTGTTTCTTATTCACTACCCTGAAAAACCCTCTAAAAGAAATTCAGTATATAGATATGTGTTCATATATTTCATTTAAAAGGTCAGTTGCATTGCAAGAAAAATCCACGTAGGGTGAGTTACCTCTGAGAAGCTCTTGCTCTGTAGCCAAAAGGCGTTGTAAAGTGTTAGCAGCTTTGTTCTGGCGTGCCCGTTGTCCTGAGGTAGACAGATCCAAATCTTCACTGTGTTCCTCCACTTTCTGACAAAAGGACACCATCTCTTGTTCTATTTCCTCTTCCAGTGATGTCTGTTCAGCACAACAGAATATTGATAGATGTTTCAATCCAGATATACTGCCATATAAGTGTGGTTTACATTACAGGCTGGTACCCTTAACCTATTGTGGTGCTCTTGGCATTACCAGCCCATGCCCAAATGTGTCAAACGTAGTAGTAGCTTATTTATCATTATGGAGGTAATAACCTTAATCAATTTGTAAAAAAATTATGAAACAAGTAAAGTGAGAGCTGTGAAATCAGTTAATTTAATTATGAGTGACACACAATCACAGCTTTTCTTATGGAAAGGCTACTTTCCAAAGGAGATTTGTTCTTGAAGTATTAAGTGATGAATCAAAAGCCTAGAATGATCACTATAGTTTTCATAAAGAAAAGCATAATCCCATTCGAAAAAAGAATCCTGTCCTTTTTGCAGACTTGGTCTTGGATTTAAAGTGTTAAAAACTTTAAAGCAGAAATTTTTGACGAAAGATAAATGGTAATACTTGCACAACCTTTTTGGTTTTAATGGATTAAAACAAAATTGTGATAGGAAACTATTTTTCCCAGCTTAAGATTCGAAAGTCTCCTATAAAAAGAGGAAACATGTTTAAAAAATGTTGATAACGTGGTGATCAAAATACTGAAAGGTTTTGGCTTGTGAGTGGGGTTAAAGATTCATCTGATGTTTCTGCACCATGCATTTTATGATTTAGAAAAAAATCAAACACACCAGTCAATCAAGAAAGCAATCAAATCAATAAAAAACAACTTTTACAAACAAATTTGGAGAGCTTCAGTGCGCGCGTGCACATGTTTTCATGTTTGTGTCGGACTACAAAAATGCTAGAAGAGCCCTTCCCATACACTTGCTTAAAAAAAAGTAGAATATTGATAATGTCCATATGCGCATTTACACACACACACACACACACTTTCCACTGCAGCCAATACAGCTCAAACTTCTTCACAGGCAGACCGACAAGCCCCTGGTCAACCCATTCCCCTCTGATCAAAGATATAATGTCATCCAATACCACCCCACCCCCCCTCCCCCATACCAGCTGCAGCTGCAACGAAGCCAGTTCTTCCTGGAGACTGTCCCTCTGTGTCTGCAAAACCCTTTCTCGGGCTGTCAGGCTCCTGTTGTCCAGTTCCACTGTGCTCATCTTCTCCAGCTGTGTTTAAATCATGGCTTCAGTTTGTTGTTTTATGTTTCAGAGGATACCGTTAGACAGTCTGTCAGACAGACAGCTGTCACAAACACAGAGACAGACAGAAAAATAAACAGATACGAGAAGTGTTTTACAGTAAAAAATCTGGAAGGATGCAATTTAGGCCACCTGCACAGATGAACCTCAAAATATCAAACAGCTGCATTCCCTTAGCTCTGGCTGATCCCCCCCCCCCCCCCCCCCCCCCCCCCCCCCATTGTGTTTGTTACTGAATTTCTTATTGATATCAATTTAACTTTCGATTTTTTCCCATCTGTGTTCTGTATCAGTCCAGTATTGAGTAAAGTGATTACACTAACTTTTTTGTTGTTGTTTACAATTTCGAAATATCATGAGTCAAATATCAGTTCCTTTCTTATGTATGAACAAGTCCTAGCTTGAACTAGCTGCCTATGGATAAAAGTTATTATTACTACTATTATCATCAACATCATTATAATTATCATAGCTATTGTTATTCATTTGTCTATGCATCAGTTCGTCTTACTGTACACAAGTTCTCTGAACAAGGAAATGACAAGCAATGTGCTCACACATAACACCCTTCACATCCTCTACCTGCAATGTCAGCTCCTTGTGTAAACGGCTCTGGTCTTCTTGGATACGTTGAAGTACATCTTTGTAATTTTGTACTTGAACTCTCACTGATCAAACAAACATACACAATTTTTAATGTATTTGATCAATACATGAGAAAGATGAAACACGGAGAAATAAAACAACTTTACGACCTATCATTTTCTCAAAATAGCTATTTATTGTAGGCTAATTGTTGTGTTTGTTGCCTCTGCGTCTGCTTAGGTTCTACCTTATCCATTGTACCAGATGTTACACTACTACATCTATTCTTACTACTACAACTAGATCTAATACTACTACTATGATGCTGCTTCTACTACTGCTGTTGCTACTGCTCTTTTCCTGAGGTTTCTGTTAAGGATTGTAGCGTACAGTAACTTTTTGATCCTATATAACAGAAACCATAGGTCTTCTCCTGCGTTGGATTTAAGCTTACCAAATCTTGAAAACTTTTCCTTTCAATTTAAAGAAGAAATGAATACTGTTTCTTTAAAAATCCGAAAAGCCCTGAGGTTCTTTGAGTGTATTTCTTTTGTGCTCAGAACCATTCAGAGGACGATATGGTCTATTGGGTGTGTGTGTGCGTCTTATTTTTATGATTATTATTGCTTTTATTCGTTCCTAGGCTAGAGCTCCCATGCTCACCAATGGTGAGATTTTGCGTATGTGACTGTTTCGACCCGCCATTAAAGGTAGATGCATTCTTACTGCAAGGATGGTATCTAAACACATCTGTGTGCATACGTTTTTTAAATTTTGCCATATCCCCACCGGCGCAAAATAAGAATAATAATAATAATAATGTATGGAATTTATATAGCGCTGAATCTTGTAAAGCAACAAATCAAAGCGCCCAATAACCTACTCCTTCGAAAGCCTTAACTGGGTTTTATCGTGTTTGCAAGATGTTCTGCGTGCGTTCGCACACTGGTTTACAGTCTCATCCGAAGGTATATTTGGGGAGTAGAGGCAAAATCCCCTAAAACGGGTGCGTTGTAGGTGGCTGGATCCGGGCCACTACCACACTACCAAGGCAACACTCTATTCACTAGGCTACCCTTATTTGGGCTCAGTCAAGGTGTAAAACTACGTCTTTTCTCCAACCCCCCCCCCCCCCCCCCCCCCCCCCCACACACACAACACACACACTGAGTGTTATTAGCTGTATATTTTTTTCTGCCCAGTTTTTCTTTATTTCTCTTAACTTTTTCGGTCTAGATCTTTGTGTCATAAATATGACCAAAGCCATTTTGACGCCAGAAAAACAGTAAGTTTGGTTTCACGATTGTTGCTTTTATAGATGAAATTAATTTCAACTGTGAAATATTATCTTTGGCTTTGGACATAGATCTAGTTATTCTCCCATGAGAAAAAACAAGGACCCGAAGCCAGTGCAGTTTCATCTAGAGTAAGATTGGATGAGGTAGGCCCATCTTGTACCCCTGTATACCGAATGGCACACACACACACACATGCACACACACGCGCGCATACACACACATATATTTGAGTGGAAATGTTTGCCAAGTGCGCGCACACATACGCACGCACACGTGTGTATGTGCGCGCGCCAGGTGTGTTTTAGAGGAGTCCTCCACAACAAGTCGAGTCCTAAATAAAATACCCTTTGACATAATAATATTGCAAGGCACAGCAACATGCCAATGGTTGTTTTGTCTCAGGCGGTCAGTGTAGGGCTACAGCACAATCGTGTTTTAATCACAGATCTGAGCAGGCATGCATGAGACTACCTATAAATAACTCGGTTATTTTGGGATCACATGGGGGGGGGGGGGGGGGGGGGGGGTCTGGTAGCCAACCAGCCCTAACCATTTCAAGCCTTTGCTGAAATGTTTGCCAGAAACTAATGGAGTAAGCTGTATCAGCCTATTCAATCCTTCTCATGTGTGATTCAGCCAGTTAGGCTACCTGTCATTCCTCACGTCATATTCACTGCGGTCTCAGTATACTTAACGAGGGTCACGTTGTCCAAATTCTAACCCGCCTTAGGCCTATATTTATAGTATTGTTTGGGGACGGGATAGCTCAGTGGTCGGAGCACTCGCTTTCCCCCAGCCAAGTTAAGCAGCGTCGAGCGTGGTTACCACTTGGATGGGTGACCGTTTGCGCGCCTTGGCTTCAGTACAGTACCCCCAGCTGTAAATGGGTACCTGCCCTCTTTAGGGTCAGGGAAGGTAAAGCAGCGAGGGAGAGGAGATGGGCGCCGCCCTCAATATGCTGGCCCTAGAGAAGTGAGGTCTCTGACGCCTCGCTCCCCTACGACCTTATAGGTTATGGGACTCCTTTAGCTTTACCTTTTTGTAGGCCTAATTTCTCTTTGAATTGGTAGTATAAGAGTACATTCTTCAACCCTTTGTAAATGATTCATTTTAAAAAATAGTTAGTTTTCTTTTCATTCTTCTGTTAGAGGTCCGAGGTTCACCAATGGTGAGACTTTTGCGTATGCACCCCTACCCATTAAGGTATCCGCATTCCGACTTCGGGGATAATACAGTTGGGAACTGAAACTACCAATTTTGCCAGGACAGTCGGAAGGTAACTACCTGCTCTTTCCGATTTTCACCTGTAGTGGGTTCTTTTGATGTGCACAAGACCACAGGCACACAGGTCCGACTGATTTAGAGTTTCATCTGAAAGACTTGACACTCAGTCCGATTTTCAGTTAAAATTGGGAAGAAAGGGCAAGGCTGAAATACGAACCCAGAACCTCACGGTTTACTCGCAAAGATGGGCTGTTAAACTATTAAGTTTAATAAATACATTATCTATTGATTTTGTTTGCCCATTTTGTTTGAGATGAGATTTTGATGAGATGTTGGTTTTGTTAGGCTTATTGAGGTTTTATGGGAACTGCGGCATGAAGCTAAAACGTTAGTAAATGTTTAACTGGCAACTAATCACAGAAGTGTTCAGTAAAGACAGCCCGTGCTGCGTTTTCTGAAACATTGCCCGTTTGGCTGGGTCAAAGGAGGAGCAGAAAAGTTCTTACCCAAAAAAGGCAAGACGTTATTGACCCCCCCCCCCCCCCCCAAAAAAAAAAAAGAAAAAAGAAAAAAAAAAGGCATGGCACTACACAATGTAAAGTCAGTTCATCCAGCAAAGTAAAGAAAAAACAAAAGAATTTGGTGATAACAGATTACACCATGCAAAGTATGATGGACAATATGATAAACGACAAACTTCATCCTAGAAAACTGGCGTCAGTTGATTACTATTGAAGTCTGGAAATGAAAGAACCACAAAGCTCATACAACCCCCTTTCCCCAAAGGTGTGATTGCAGCACCGGGAGTGAAAGAAAAATGAAAAAGATGGCGAGATGGAAAGGGGGCAGGGAAAAACAATGTGAAGTATGAATACACATACAGAAACATACAAAAAAGCACACCTTCTCTCTCTCTCTCTCTCTCTCTCTCTCTCTCTCTCTCTCTCTCTCTCACACACACACACACACACACACACACAGGTACTGGTCGTGCCTGGTGTGTCTGTGAAGACAATCTTTGACCCCGGCAGTTTCAAGTAACCCAGCATGGATAATTGCACATCCTCACCAATGAGCCCAAAATCGACATTACAAGTGGGAATATAGTACCACGTGAATAAAATTATATGAGCAAGCTTATTTTCATTGTTTTACGTTTGCTCCGAAATTACTCATGTTTATTTTAAAATCACGATGTGAAAAAAATGGTCTACGATTCTCCCACTTTTTCACAATTAGAGGGATATTTGCAGTGGTTTTAAGTATAACCTAAGTTCTAACGTTTTTGAAGGAACTATTTTAAGGAAAAAGAGTCATAACACTATCCACCTTTGGGAAGGGTGGGCCATTGTGTGCTGGTAGAAGCGGTTGACAAAATTTACAAAACCCCATGCACACTAGGGCAGGATGTTAAAAAAAAAAAGCACATAAGGGCTAATTAATTATTCTCGAAATGAAAAAGGATTTAAAAAAAAAAATGAACGTAGTGTCCACTACAACAGTTTTGAGCCATGGCACACTTTTTTTTTTCTTTTTTTAAACACACGAGCAAAATCTAGATCTATTCATTTCAAGGTCAGTATATTATGAAATTAAAACTCATACGTTCAGTTTGCTGACGCTGTTTTTCTTCTATGCGTCGTTCACACTGAATAATTTGGTCATACAGATCATCAAATGAGTCAATCATTGTTTGACTTCGATCGTCTGCTGGAAGGCTAATACCGCAGTAAATTTCAATATGCTCCTCACCCACTCCTCTTCATAACGCTACCCCCCTCCTCTCAGTTAAAAGAAAAAAAAGTATATTATTAGCGTGACTCAACTATGCTGTCTAACATGTGTTAAAATGACTACCCTTGAATCATTAACATCGTCAATTTTATTTGACCATTTATCACTGTATTCATGATAATAACAAAAACAACAATAATAGTGACAACGACGACAATGGAATAATAATAATAACAATAATATTAATGATGATGATGATAATAATAATAATAATAATAATATCCAATCAGGATCCTTCTGACTGAGATACTAAAAATAGATTGCTGGACGTTGCTAGTGACTCAACATCTATTTCAAGGAACTACAGTCACAACACTATTTAACAGGTGGTCGCGATGGCGGAAGCTAACTATCCAGGTTCTGCTTCGACAGACAGTTCTACTGAAGCCGACTTCAAAAGATTTTGCGAGGAGACCAAGAAAATGGAACCTCAAGTATCTGCCAACGATGCAGCACTGCAGCGTTTCTTGCAGCAGCAGCGCAGGTAGGCTGCATAATTAATTATAAATAGCCAGACATATTCACTTTGATCAGTGAGGGACCTAGCCCTGTACTCAGTTAACCGCACCGCACCCACCGCCCCTCGATAGAAAAGGGCCCTTTCATGATGCCAAATCATTTTTTTTTTTTTTTAGCATCAGCTTGCTTTTTCATTCCTGTGTTATGTTTTTCACACTGAGCTTTAAAAAAAATCCTTTTTCCACCCAATAGTTATGCTTAATCAGCAGTATTTCAGCGAATTTTGCAGAATATATGTTTTGTGTTGCATAAACTGTGGTCATTTGTTTATTCCAATGTCAGAGTTGCTAGTGCAGCAAAATAGGAAGGTTTGTTGTACCAATAGGCCTAATTGTCTGGTTGATTTTTGTCCAGTCCAGTAGACCTTTTTTCATAGTGATAAGGATGTCATTTTGTTTTGTTTTGTTTTGTTGTAATCTTCTTTAAAAAAAAGAAGCAAAGCTCTTGCATGCAATAAACATTATTTCAAATAATAATGTTAAAAAAACAAAAACTCAAAACCCTGGAAAAAGGAAAATCTATAATTTACAGGATGAAGAAAAAACTCTGTATGTTACAAGGATACAATACTGTCTTTAAAAAAAAATCATAGGAATGTTATAAATATTTGTGTGTGTGTGTGTGTAATTGATTGGATTGTCTATTGCTATTTTAATCATCACAATGACTTACTTTCTCTGCTTGAAATTAGGGCTGCTGTCCTGGTGTAAAGCTCATTGCAAGTACTATAGTACAGTATCACTATCACTTCTTTCCCTTTCTTAATATCCTATTTGCTTGAGAGAATAGATTTATTTATTTTTTTACTGAAATTTTTCAGGCACGATATCCATGTAACAACACATGTACTTTTATATACACAAAATCAGAAGTATGATTGTCAAAGAGACAGCCTGGAATCTTTTCATTTCCTGGATGACTGTGCCATGTCTTGGCCATTTTCGAAGTCTGAAGTGTGGTGTACTGGAGTCTACTGGACAAAGAACAGTGAATCTGTTCACTTCCGGGATGACTGTGCCATGTCCTGGCCATTTTCAAAGTCTGAAGTGTGGTGTACTGGAGAAAACAAGGAAGAGAGCTTTGGAAAATGGATGACTTGCCCCTTCCATTGCAAAACCAGCATTTTCTAGGTCTTGCAACACATAGAAATGGCAGGGACAATGCATACAGCTGGTTTAAATCAAATGCATCCTTTCCAATTTAGTATGTCTGTTTAAAGAATGATGTTCACATAAAAAACCCCAACCCATCTCTCATTTTTATTGATATAAAAACAATCCGGGGTGGGGGAGCAGTTTTACAAAAATCCATCTTTAAAAAAAACACACCAAAACCCAGCCCATACTGGCCATCTCATTTTGAGCGTATTGGCAGTACTCTTTTTTTTTTTTTTACATGAACCCACTGTTCACAAATATATGCATACTGTATTTTGACATTATTCTGAGCAGTCAACTTAGTTTCAGGGCCAATCATCAGTATTATTGTTAGGTCTCCATAAAACCACGAGCCAGAGAAGGGTATGCTTAGATGCTTAGTTTTGTGCAGTTCACAAGTGTTATGTCTGATATTCACACATATTTACAGGCAGACTTAGAAATATAAACATTGGCATCTGCATACCCACACCCTCACCCACACACTAACATTTCCTGCATGTGTTGCAGTGATCTGATGTATGAGCTCCGACGGATACAGTTTGGTGAGCGGCCAGTCACTGGTCAGAACCACCGGGAGCAGATCGCCAGTTTCATGGCCAAGCATGCACAGGAACCTGAAGGGGCCAGTGGAAAAAATGTCCCCGCGAATGTGGATGCTGTGGAGGAACACCGACCTGAAGCTGTTTTGGTGGAGGTAGGTGTCAAGTCAGTTTTGGTGGAGGTAGGTGTCAAGTGTTTTACCTTTCAAATGAAAACTCTTAAGTAAAGATCAGACTCCTATGAAATATCTGAGTAACTTTTTATTGCTTCTTACTTTGTCTATAGTTCTGTAAGGCAGTTTTATTGAGGGAGTGAGACAAAGAAAGAGAAAAGATTAATTTAGTTTTTACTTGAGCTTGTTTGTTTGCAGCCAAATATAAAGGAAAGCAGCTTGTTTGCTTTAGACTTAACACTGGTTGAAAAGACAGTGAAATAGAGTTGGTAGTTGATGGATGTGACCTTACAGGCGTAAGATTCTTCTGGCAACTGCATTTTTACTTCATCTCATTGGCAGCATCCAGAAAAGTTTTGTTTGATTCTCTTTTTTGTGTGCGTTGCTTTTTTCTTGACTACAGTCACATGAATGTTAGAAGTCTGTGCTGTTGAATTTAACTAAACCATCATCCCAGCGCATAATTATAGATGCCGAGTTTGAAAAAGAAAAGGATACAGCACATGCACAGTTATGGGTAACATGGATTTTGACTAAGTCAGGGGCAGTGTAATCTATAAAGAAAAGATGGTTTGAATGGCAAAGAACGTCTTGTGCATGAGTTAAACCCTCAAGCGCATTTTGTATGGCAGCTATGGCTGGTGGCATGGATGACCCAAGGATAATCAGTATGCACCCTGCTACATGGAGAGGGATGGGCTCCACCATATTCAACTGGCCCACAACATATTGCCTGAAAATTCAGTGCCGTGCCCTAGCAACTAAAAAGGGTTCAAAGAGAAGTAAATTTACCGGTTTTGTTCATGACTTAAATTATAAGGCCCTTTTATGAATCTGGATAGGCAGGTCAGTAGTATTACCTCAGTAGATTTTGAACCCAAGAGTTCAGTTAACATCTTGTCTGTCATGTTTTCCACAATTATTTTAATTAGTTTGTGCGTAAAGATATAATTAATTTAGTTGTGAAGTGATGCAATGAAATCACTCTCTGCTACAGGTGCAAGGTGTTGTGGAGCAACGCCGTGTCTCCTCCATGCTTCAGTCTCCCAATTTCCGCCGACATCTTGAAAACATCATTCGCGGGAGCATTTCCTCTGCTAGTCAGTCTGTTGCTAGGACCAGAGCAACCAGTTCACCTCGACCTTCAGCACCCGAAGTTTCCTCAGTAAACAGCACCCGAAGTTCACCACCACAGGAGGTGGCAGCAGACAGAGCTGAAGCTGTTCCTGCACCTGTTGCTCTGCCCAGGAGAAGAGCCAGGGAAGGTGAGTTACAGTGGGTACACTTTTCTTTTTACCAGGCCAGAAAACAGAATATTAGCTTGCAATAAAATAGATAACCAAACAAAAACAAATCTGGACAGAAACAGTAAAAGAGCTAACAACCCCAACCAATGCAGTTTTATGCAATAATGATATCCCCATAGTCTCAGTGCAGCTACCTTAATCGTGGTCAGCAAACCAATCCAATCCAGTCTTGTTGATTATAGCCCCACTGACCACAGAGGCAACATTGGGACTGTTACCTCAGAATGGGCAAATGGTTACATATACAAAATTTCACCCTTGGTGAACCTTGGCACTCTAGCTTAGGAACAAAAGAAAAAAAGATGAACCACTTTTTTGTGAAATAAAAAAGATAAAGTATGATGTACAAGATGACTACCTGTGGCACCCCTTTTGATCTTTCAGTTTTGATAGGCTGAATTTAGTGGCTTTCTTTCTTACATGTTGTTATAGTACACACCATTTTGAAACGCGAAGCTGAATTATGCAAAGCACTGTCCCTTTGACTGGTGGGTTCTTTGTCTATCCCAATATGCTATTGATAATGACTTACACTGTGCTGAGTTCACTTCTGCTCTGTTGGCCACTGTTTGCTATGATTGCACTGTGCAGAAGAGAGTAGTTTATGTGGGGAGGGAGACTATAAGATTTTCATTCTTTAACACTATCAAAGGCCTTGACTTGTACTTAATTGCTAAAAAACATTTTTTCTTCTACAGATGCTAGCACCCAGCCAAGTGGCCCAAGCCAGGCTCAGGCCCCTGTGGAACCTGCACCAGCAGTGAGAGAGGAGCAGAACACAGAAAGAAGAGTCTGGGACTCCATTTCTGAGGCTCACCACGAGGAGATGGTGTACGAGATCAGTGATCTGCTGCACAGACGCTTGGTGTCGTCCACCCTGGCCAGTGAATTTCGTACCATCATGGAACTGCACGTTCAGGTTGGTGCTATCAACAGCTCAAGAAAAGTTTTCTGAATAAAGTTCACAAGTTTGTGTGGACTTAAATGTCTATAGAGTTTATAACTTAGATATGATGACAGTGTGTACACATCATGCAGAAATGAAACAAAATGGAAGTAAAGACAGGCTTCCTATTTATCGTAATTTCATGCCTGATCCTGATAATTGATGCACCTGATTGAAATTAGATTTACAGGATCTTAAAACACTGTCTTCTCTCTCACAACAGTAAATATAAGCAATGAGTTAATGAACAGAAACTTCAAAATGTCCTCATCTTAATGATTAACAATGACTCCCTGTATATTGGAACAACTGTATTAGAACAATGGTTACCTTACATCTTTACAAGGAGAAAAGTTTCATAAATTCAGTAAGTGAAAAACAGGTTGTAAAGTTTTCCACACCATAGAATCAGTCTGGATATACTGTTAACATGAAAATTTGGGCTTTTTTCAGACTGGGAAGCTTGCTTGCTTTAAAAGTATTTCATACCCACTTGTAAATGACACGTCTTTGTTTATGTTTGTACAGGAACACCTGTCTCGTACAGAAACAGATGGAGAAGCAGTGGCTGATTTCATTCGAACCATCCCGCAGTCACAGGCACATGTCCCCAATGACTTCCGTCACATGGGTATCGCACCTGGCCCAAGAGACGACAACTCTGACAGCATCTCTATCACTGGCATCAGTGCAACAGCTGTACCATACACACAGGTAGGTCCCAGTGGTGTGCAGCATTTTGTTTAAAAAATGGGTGGCTTCTTCCTCCCCCCCCCCCCCAAAAAAAAAATCCAAATAAAAAATAAAAACAAACTACAGTACAGGTAAAGTGTTGTTTGATGCTAAAATGGGGTTTATGTGATATTTGTTTTAAAAAACCCAAACCAACCTGATTCATAGGAGGAGAAAGAGAGAGAGAGAGAGAGAGAGAGAGAGAGAGAGAGAGAGAGAGAGAGAGAGAGAGAGAGAGAGAGAACATGTAGCTGATCAAAATCAGTTACAGAACCTCTAAAACTGTTCTCTTGGTCCCATGTTCAGTGATGATTCAAGCAGGAAGTTAGGAACTGATTTTTGATAGAGGCTGTTTACACATGTGATTTCAGACCAACCATCACCTGAACCGGGAAATGCAGAGTCTCAAGGCTCAAATGGAAGAGATGAAGAACATGCTGCGACTTTCCTTTGACCTCCAGATGGACATCCAGCGCGCTATTCGTCAGGAAGTTGCTGCTGCCATGGCCAGTGCTATGGGTCAGTATTTTTGTATGTTTAAACTCAGTTGGATTGCATGTAATTTCTTTCTTTCTTTTTTTCTTCTTCTTTTTTTAAGAGTATCCTCAACAGCAGGATCAGTGTTTAGTTAGACAATAGCAGAAACAAAAGCTGTTTAGGTTGATCATTCATGGACCAGTGCAAGATTCGTTATAATTGTTTTCTTTTCATATGAGCTGAAAAGCTTGGCAACTTTTTTTTTAAACCCAAGAGTACTAAATGATTAATATACGGTAGAAATAGCAGAAATTCAGGCAGTCATGTCACATATTTTCTATAGGAGACATGTTCAAAGCAACTTCAAAAGAAGCAAGCAAATATTTCTCCAAATATGCAACTGCATCGTAAAGGAATACTCAAGCTGTAATGCCTTCAAGTATTCTACACTGATAACAAAAACAAGTAAGCTTAAATATTTAAACAATAATTCAACAAACTTCTGGAAACGTTTTTAACAAAAATCTTTTACACTGTTTATCTGCTCCACAGCCCAAGGAGCCACGGCAGCAGCTCCTGAAGTGCGTTCTACACCAGTGAACGACACCCACTGCTTGATCTGCCTGGACAACCACTCCGACTCTGTTCTGTACCAGTGTGGCCACATGTGCGTCTGCTTCACCTGCGGCAAAAACCTCATGACCCGCGGCAATGGCAAGTGTCCTGTGTGCCGGGCTCCAATCAAAGATATCATCCGAGCTTACAAAACCAACATCGAGTAACCAGACAAACTCGTGTTGAAATGTGAAATCACTTACTTGAAAAAAAAGAATGAGGAAATAAACGGAGAGGGAAGCGGAGGACATTGTGTAATTCATTCATAAATTGAGCCAAAAATTTCTGCGCGCTGTTTTTCATGGTGCTTTGTTTGCAATTGTATATACATCACTGTAGTCACAGAGAGGGAAATTTCCTGACTAAGCTGCTTGTGGGCTGGACATATTGGTATTTGCTTAAAATCTAAGCAAAACTTAGTGAGTAATTTTCTTTTTTTCAAAAAAGAAGAAAAGTTTGAAATGGTTGGCCAGTTACCCCACCTAGGTATTAAAAGAGTGAAAGTAAAAGAAAGGTGATAGAATGAAAGAATGAAAGAAAGGGAAAAAAAGGAAGGAAGGAAGGAAATGCAAGTCAAACCACAAGTAAAAAGGATATCATGAAACTGTTACATGTAGGATGTACCCTGTAGATTTTTGAATGGCATTTGTTAAGAAAGTGACACTTTACGCAACCCCCCCCCCCCCCCCCCCACACACACACACATCAACAAACCCCCCCCCCCAAAAAACCCACCACCTAACTCCCCCCCCAAACTAATCAACAAACCCAAACCAACCCCCCAAACAAAACACCAACCAGAAAACCCCCTCCCCACACCACCACCGTCACCCCCAATATCTGTTGAGCTGTTTTGCTTGCATTAGTTCTAGTTGAGCCATTGTCACGTACATTCTAAAGTTGAACCTTCTGCTGATGATGGTTTTACTTGTGACTCAGTTCAAGTTTAATGATTGGTGTCCACAAAGATTTCAGTTGAATTTTACTGTGAAGGTGTTTCTTCTTCCTGTTGTTGTACTGGAGTTTCTGTTGTATTCAGTGAATATAAAAAAATATGTAAATACTGTCAGAACCAGTTTTGTAGAGAACATTGTCACATATTTGTATGATTTTACATTTTACCTGGTCATTGAATATAAAAGAAAACGACAGTTCATTTTTGTTTGAGGGAAAAACTGCTTGGATGTTCTTTTCAAATCCCTCATTTGGTTTATAATATTACAAGTTTACTTGTACAAAGGCCTATTAGATTAGCAGCTCCACCAAGTCGGAATGTGGTTACCTTAACTTTTAGCCGGCCATGTTTGCCATTCTTGATTGCATGACTGTGTAAGATTAGGTTGAATGCATGCGCTTTGATTTGTCTTTGCAAGATATAGCGCTATATAAGTTCCATTTATTATTATTTTTATTATTGTTCTGGAACAGTAGATAAACGACGCCCCTCATGCTGCCACCAGCACCCTTCTGGAACATCAGTCGCATGTCCCAACTTTGCGAAAGTACTTTCTTTGTATGGTCATCAGTTTCTTAGATAATAAAATATTTTTTATCTACACTGTTCATTCATTTTCCTTTATGAAAATAAACACTTTGACCTACATTTGTTCAGAATTTAATTCATAAGATTTATTTTTTCAACAGTCACCTGTTTGGGGGGGAAATTTCCTGGTAAATGGGATTTTCCTGTTAGCCCAAATCCCTGGCATGCTAGGGATTAATGGTGGGCAAAAACGGTAGCAAACGCAAAATCTCACCATTGCTGAACCTCGGAGCTATAGCAGAGGAACAAAAAAAAAAAGAAAAATAAGAAAAAAGGGCAGTGAATGCTTTTTCAGCCAGTTACACTATTTTCACACAAAATCCACATGCACTCACACATTACCACCCCTTCCTTCATCTGTCCACCCCCCCCCCCTTTCCTTAATCAGTTATGATATATATGGTCTGCTGACCAAGGAGGCTATATCTAGATTGTTGGAAATTTAAGATCAAATTGATGTAACATTGTAGAACCGTTTCCATCTTAAAATAAAAACCCAGTTACTATCAACCATTTTGTCATTCTTCATCTTGATGCCCTGGTCAATACACACACATGTAAACACACACACACATGTTCCTTGTTAACTATACGAAACAAAGCAAAAGATGGCTACTTCAAAGGCATAAATAAATTAAAAGGTAACTCTCTTTTAAAACAAATCTTGCATGCATGCGGATGCATACACAAACTCACATGCATTATACGAGAAATATTTTGTCCCTGTATTGCATCAAAGAGTTATAGTACAGACATACACTGAAAGTGTTGCTTGCTTGGAGCTCTTACATTCTGCTTTTCAATTTTACTCCCCCCACCAGAAACCCAAATGAAAATTAACAAATTCACCAGATTCTTATGCATTCAACAATGGCACAAAAATTATAAAGTCAAACAGGAAACTCCCCCCCCCCCCCCCCTTGTGAAATAGGATATAAGCAATACTGTACTATCATGCACTCAAATCTTACCTCTTCATACATCAGGTGGTTTGATCACTTTAAGGTAAAGGCATCCATCTGTAAAGTAATTGGTCCATGACATGGAACGTGCATAAAGCTTGGTTGTCTCTCCTACTCCCTCGGACCTTGAGGACTGATCTAGATGCTAGTCTTTTGGATGACACATAAGCCAAGCTATCATTTAAAACATTAAGTAAAAGAACCCTTGGCAATGAAACTGGGTCCTAACAAAATAATGAAAAAACCCACTCTCACATGCAAAACAGAGTTTACATATGTAGACAGGAAAATGTAATCACAGGAGGTGATGAAAAAGAATGACATGCTTTCCACTGGAACAATGGCCCAAATTCCATGTGAAAAAAATCTGCTGGAACTAATAATAATAATAATACATGGAACTTATATAGCGCTAAATCTTGAAAAGACAAATCAAACACTATACAATACAATCTAACTTAAAAGCTGAAACGCTACAGATTTGCTCTTTGAACCTGCTGTTAAATCATTCATTCGAGAAAAACACAAATCAGATGCTAGCTGTTCAAAACTGTCTTCCTGACTTCCACAGCTGTTCACCTCCCCACTACCTCACTGGATAGGCTGGAAAAAATTGTTCACTCACACAACAGATATCCTCCTATCAGAGAAAATGACCGAGATAAAACAGAAGAACAATTCATTTCAGTCACTGTCACTCGGTTGACTTTAATTTTGCCTGAAGGTATACAGGAAAAAAAATCCCCAAAATGAATTGACATCAAACAAAGCCCTGCCAGCACCTTAACATTCAGTTTCATGATTATACAACTCTTCAATTACCACAATTCATATCTGCATGACCACTTTTTATCCCTCCACAATCCACTCCCTCCATCACTAGCTACTGTGAACAGGAATCACTGTGTCCCAATCAACAAGGGCAGGGACAAAACAGAAAAAAAGGGGATGCATGAATGAAGACAGATAAGAAGCCACATCTTTTTCTTTCTCAGCCTTGTCAGAAGAGCTGGGTTCAGTAGAGACTGGTGGCTTGTCTTGCTAAACGGCCCCTTGTTTCTCACCAGCTGCAGTGTCAGCCCCTTGTTTCTCACCAGCTGCAGTGTCAGCCCCTTGTTTCTCACCAGCTGCAGTGTCAGCCCCTTGTTTCTCACCAGCTGCAGTGTCTTTTTCTTGTAAAGCTGCTGCTGCTGCTGCTGGCTCGCTATCTGCAGCGGGCATGTGACCAGCTTCAACAGTCACTGCTGGTTCTTCTTGCAGGAGAGATGCCTGCTTCACAGGCGAAATGGAAGTGCCTCTGGGTTCATCCCTTACTGCCGACACCTCTTGTAAAACTGACACTTCCTCAGCATTGGGCACGTCAGTTGATGCATCTGTCACCATAGGATCAGGTTCATCTGCCACAGACATACTGGTTGTGTCACCAGACTCTGTAGTGATCATGGACTCTTCTTGTGAAAGCGACATCTGCTCCTCACTTGTGCTGTATGTAGTCTGTTCAGAATTGGCGGTGCTGACATTGAGGTCACAGGTGGAGTTAGCCGAGTTGTTGGCAGCCACAGCGCCTTCTTGGTCAGCTGACGCTTCAGCCTCTGTTGTTTTCTGTCAGAAAGAAATAATCCATCAGACATTTAATGCTTTTAGTTTACTCAATATATTTTGGGGGGGTAGTCAGTTGTCAGTGCAGTATGGAGTTAACTCATAAACTGGGAATAATGCATTATGGTCATATATTTGTAACAAACAAGCAGACAAGAAAAATAATAAAAAGACCCCTCATGTAAAGAATAGTAAATAAAATTTATTACGATTAATTTAACCATCAACAACTCCCTAAAACATCATCTCCATTCTCATCCCTTGGCATGATGACATACCAATTTACTTCATGCATAGATCCCCAACTAATCATAAAACACCAAGAAACTAAGGCAGATTAAGACATGCACATATTCCAGCACATATGTAGGCAATGCTTACATACACACACACATCAACTTCTCTCAATCACTCTCTCTCTCTCTCTCTCTCTCAATCTCTGTAAAGGGAAAAAAACTGTAATCATATACATTAAAATGACAGCCATGAAGACAATAGAAAATGTGGTACCAACAAAATAGCACCTATTCACATCATATAAAAGCATGCTGGAAAAACCGAGGAGTAAATCCCTTACAATCTGTATTCATCATTTTATAGCACACTGGGTAAGCACACTGGAAAAACGATGTAAATCTAATGCAATCACACTAGACTTGCACAGCTTTCCCCACAATTACCTGCTCTTTGTCCATCTTTCTCAACAAGGCTCTGGTTTTGAACCAGGAGCGAGCTTTTTCTCCGTCTGGTGCTACCTCCTCATTGGGGTCGATCACATCAAACTTGTGATACTGCAGCGTAGCCAACCACTGCAGCATGCTGAGCAAGCAGTTAAGGAAGACAAGACTCCAGTTCAAAACCAGCAGTAACATTTCCTCTGAAGCTTCTTGAAATTAAACATGGCTGTCTTCATGGGAGATGCGTGTGAAAATCTGCTAACAAAATTATGTATGTAGATTTGTTAGGAATGCCTGTGTTTAGCTACAATTGTGTGTGTGCGCGTGCGTGCGTGAGATGCAAATTTGTTTAAAAATATTGAAAAATTCATGAAATACAATGTAACAGCTGGAATGATTACCTGTGACTCGGGCACAAACTCTTTGTTACATCTACACAACACTGCAGGGGAAAAAACCCACATGGTTCTGAACAGCAACAGCAAAATGATCTGTCAAAGGATACACACTCTCTTGCAGCTCAGATCTGGCAATGTGGGACAGCACATACTGTTCCTTGAACTGGTCCAGAGCCTCCTGAAGACAAAAATGATTCCAAAGACACCATCATCAATACAGAAAGACAGCAATGGAGGAAAACTCTTTTTAAACTTGAAAACACAGTTTACTAAAGGCTGAGAAAAGAAAAATGACACAATAATTGTGGCAAGACCATTGAACTGAAAAATACTTTCTTGAAATGTAGTGATTCTCATCAAATATCAACAGCATCTCAGGATCTTTTGAATGACAGAATGAAGCAGACAGTTATAGCTCTACAGTGATTATGATTTATGCCTTTCGTTTGTACTTATTGAAAACTTCTTTCATCAAGATTTGACAGATAACTGCAGCTAGGAATTGACACAGAGATTTTGATTAACATATTTCTTGTCTCGCTAGTGGCTGTAGTATTATATCCTGGGTGGGGGTTGGGTGTTTGGCTTGAGACAATTTGCAATATAATGAAGAATGCCCACAACACATGTAGCAATCATATAATCACAATCAGAAAAGAGCCTAGTTTTATTCACGATCTCATTTGTGAATCAGTACTAGTAAAAATGGGGGGAAAATATGTTGCTATCCTCATTTCAATGAATCTCCAATTTTTTCCCACCACATTCTGTGGTAAACCAAGGCTTTTTTCCAATTAATATTTGCTTAAAATACACACACACCCCCACACCAAATATCCCCCACTTTCAAAAGGGAATGGAGGCACCGTGGTTGAGTGGTTTAGGCGGTCAACTCGTGATCCAGAGGTCGCGGGTTCGATCCCCGCTCAGCTCGGTGTTGTGTCCTTGGGAAAGACACTTTACTCCTATTTTCCTCACTCCACCCAGGTGTACAAGGGTGGTGAAAAACCATCAGTTCGCTTAACGCTACAGAAACCGGGATAAGCTCCGGCTCTATGGGCCTTCTGGCTCGAAAGAACATACTTTTTACTACTTTTCAAAAGGGAATGATGAAAGCATAGTTTCCAGCCTTGTTGGAGCATATTAAAACTGTCAGTCAATAAGAAAGTTGAAGGAAGGATCGCCTGCCTCTGACAAGGGAAATAAATAACAGAACATGCTTTTCTGCATTCTGCTGATCATGCTGACCAACAGCATAAATCAAAGGCCAACATCAAAACAATCATTCCAATAGATGTTGGTTGCATAGGGTTTATATGTATTAATGAACTTACTCTTAAATTTGATAAGGAATCAAGCATCACAAGCAATACCTGAATTAAGAACCGTCATTTCCACTCACATCAAACAGGTGAGAGTTTTTAATACAAAACAGATTCTGAAAGTTGTTTCTTAGGTGCAAGGTAAGGGTATATGCCATACAGTGACACATCCTCAAGACAAGGCAAACAAGCTCCCAAGGGAAACATGGTATTGCCAATTATCTATTCTATCAACTTTTCTCTGACAACAAAAGATTGAATGACGGTATAATGATGAAGCGCTTCGATTTGTTTGATTTTTACAAGATTCAGCGCTATATAAATTCCATATATTATTATTATTTGTTCCCAAAGATAAGCCTCTTCTGTTTTTTCATTTTCCTCTCTCTGTGTTTGGCACTTTGAGGCAGTACACCAGTCAGCAAAGTCCAAGCATGAGCACTTGTACAGTGAAGTGAAAGTATAGAGGACTCACCCGGTACTTGTCCCAAACCAAGGGTTCGTGCAGTCCGTCGTTACCAAACTTCTTGTTGTAACCATCAAAGAACAGCTGCAACAAGAATTCCCACGCTTAAAAAAAAATTTAGAGAAAGGACAACAACATCAAAACATAAACCTTCATGGGCAAAATGTTACGTTATAAAGATGCAGAGATTATGCAAGTAGCAAGTTTCTGGACTTGTCACGGTATAGAGCTAGGACAAAGAAGCATCACCAACAACAAGCGATTCATTTCTAGCAAAATTTGCTAGATGAACATACAGGCAAGGTTTCAAACAAACAAACAAAAGGTGGGGGAAGATTTGACCTATTTCATTATGGTAAAGCACTCTCTCCACAGCAACCTGAATATTACTCACAAAGGAATCTATTGTCATAAGACTGACATTCACTAAACACTGCTATAACAATGATATGTACTAACAAAACAATCAACAATCCAAACCACATGAAAAAACAATGTATGACAAGAGGCATGAAACAAAAAAGAAAAAAGGAAGGATGATATCTACTCACCTCATCCAGAAACAGCCCCAAGCCTGGAGCTTTGGGGATGTCCATTTTTCGGGGTCCCCAAGATTTGGTCAGCACATCATCTCCACAGAACCCCCGCACAATGGCAATCATCAGACCTGCCACACAACAATCAGTCAATCATCAGACCTGTCATCACAACAATCAACCAATTTTCAGACCTGTCATCACAACAATCAACCAATCATCAGACCTGTCATCACAACAATCAATCAATCATCAGACCTGTCATCACAACAAACATCCATCACACCTGTTATCACAACAATCAATCATCACACCTGTCATCACAGCAATCAATAAATCATCAGACCTGTCATCACAACAATCAATCAATCATCAGACCTGTCATCACAACAATCAGTCAATCATCAGACCTGTCATCACAACAATCAATCAATCATCAGACCTGTCATCACAACAATCAATCAATCATCAGACCTGTCATCACAACAATCAGTCAATCATCAGACCTGTCATCACACCAATCAATCAATCAGCAGACCCATCATCACAACAATCGGTCAATCATCATACCTGTCATCACAACAAACATCCATCACACCTGTTATCACAACAATCAATCAATCATCACACCTGTCATCACAGCAATCAATCAATCATCAGACCTGTCACCAAAGCAACCAATCATTTATCAGATGTGTTGTCAAAACAATCCTTCTATCAGTCCCATGTGCTCAAGCAGGAAACTGACATTCCCATAGTTTGAAGTAGAAACACAACAACATAACTCGGCAAACAGGCTTAGAATGAAAGATCCTGTATGTACTGCATTCAAACGATGATATTACTGAATACAGACTGTACTGCATGGACACTTTGTGAACACAGCAGTTATCACTGTACTTCAACGATCAAGAGTTATGTACAGAGTATCACATTCCAATAATGCTCCCCTTGTATTAGGCTTGCATACATTATCATCACATAGATTTTGTTTATTCATTCGCTTGATTTGTTTGTTTTAACTGTCTTATTAGAATGTTAGTTTTTAAACAACTGTGTGACTGTCTCTCAGTTATTTTCCGGCAAATGATTTTGACTGACATGAGGCAAACCAGCTAGAATGCCTCTTGTACACCCCTCCCCCCACCCCCCCAAAAAAAAATCTGTGATCATGTACACACGCACACACAAGTATACATGTACAGGCACATACATAGACACACACTCACACTCTCTCTCTCTCTTACATATACACATCAATACAAAAAGCACACTAGAAAATAGACAAAACAAACAGTATATACAAACCAATCATCTTGCGAATATGGTGCAGCATGAAGCTCTGTCCTTTGACAGTCAAGATGACAAATTCCATGCCATCCCTCACAAAGGGCTCCCCACACTGCAACCACACATAGCATGAACATCTCCATACTATAGAGTATCAAAGGATAAACAAAACCCATGAAAATTACAATTCAGTGTAGAATGGTGCCTTCATAAAGTATGAAAGTCACACCTAAAACATATATATCAAAAGATTGGAAAAATGACTGAGATTTGAAACTAGAATTTTACTTAAAATGGTACCTTGACTGAGCATAAATCTAACACCTGTGTTATTTATTAAAGGAGAAAAGATATAAAAATTTAAAATAATAGTACCTTAGTTACAAGGGTACTTTAATTAGGGTATACATTTATTTTTCTGTTAGCAAGTCAGCTATCCATTTAAGGGGAAATAATGCAGAAAAATTAAAGAAACTATTTTTTTCAACCCCCCCCCCCCCCACCACCAATACCCTCTACCATTCAATCCTCTTTCCAAAAAGCTGACTCCAGACCAACAAATCTTGTCTTTTCAAAAGTATGTTCTTACTGCAGAAAGTCAATCCTGTCATTTTGAAGGGAATTTAAGACTTTGGAAAGAAGATAGCAAAATTCAAGATGTTGCAAAGATGTTAAGAGAAATCAAGTACCTTCTATTAGATAACACAATCTGAGGTACTGACAAGCAGTATGGGAACTCGGAACTATCAGGGTTACATTCTGCATGAGTAAGGTTTCATTAATGATACCCAATGTTTACTAACCGTGAATATTTTGATGTACCGCTTTGAACTGTCTTCATTTGGCTTTCTGCAGACAGGCAAAAAACAAACAATTCAGCTCAACCACATGATATCATTGCTCCCAAGTTTTCGAGAGCCGCTGATACATAGCCAGGTTAAACTATTAATTTCTATTTCATGTACAGTAGACATGAAATTTGTATCACTGTGTGTGTGTGTGTGTGTGTGTTTGTGTTGTTGTTTTTTAAACATTTTTTTTATTTTGAGGATAATGGGTTGTTTTTTACATCCACTCCCCTTGTGCAAGCAGTTTTGTAAATTTTGTCACCCATTCCCACTGGCACAAAACGGCCTACTTTTCCATAAGGCAGAACAGGTTTCAATGTATGCACAAGAAGTTCTGAGTGCATTCCCACATGGGACTTGTGCATGAGTGTGTGTGTGCACACGTATGTGCATGGGTGACTGCATGTCTGTGATCCTGTTTGTTTGAAACAGATAAAATTTACCTGTACCACAGATAGTACAGAAGCAAATCTGACAGAACAAGTAGTCATACATAAGTCCTGTCATGACATACACTCCCAGAATGTGACAGATATCTTCACAGTGAAGGTAAAAATCATTGAATACAATAAAAATAAACAAATGTTTGGAATAAAGCCAGCATGATATATAACACACACAAGAAAAAAAAAGTGTTTTCAATTGCACATCTAAAAAAATATGACGACAAAATAAAACAGCAGACAAATTTGAACAGACAAACATCACATTAAAAAGACAAAGGCAAAAAACTCCAAGTCCTACCTTCCTGAAGTGAAATTGTGAAAGTCGTGAGTGCCAACATATTTGCCTAGCACCTCGTTCACTCTGTCTATAACACCCTCTGCAAACAGAAAGAAAACACCGTATCATGCATATTTGATGGCAACATTTTTTGTTCCAAAACTTAAGAAAATAACGAAAAACAAACAAGACAAAGAACAAAGTGCACATGATTTGTTTTAAAAAGCAGAAAAAAACCTCAACCAAAGTTCACATCACATGAAATATATGAAAAAGAAAGACCCCCCATCCCTCCTTAAGAACAGACGCATGAAAAGTGCCCCCCCAAAAAAAAACCAAAAGTGAGACAGAGGCAGAGAAGTAGGATAACAGCCAGATGGAGACAGCACAGAGATACTGACAGTGACAAAGAAAAAGAGACAGCGACAGAGAAAGATAAAGAGAGAGAGAGAGGAGGGGGAGGGGGAGAGACAGAGAGCGGGGGGGCAGGCAGGAAGCTGACTGACTGACACGAAGCTAATGACAAATAATAGAAAAAAAGAAAGAAGCAGCCAAGCAAAAAAAACCAAAAAAGCATTATAAAACACCTTACAAAACAACACCGTGTGACTGTGTTAGGGGGTTCACAATGACAAACTTGGCAACCACATCGTTGACAGAGTATGGAGGAAGGTAAATCATACAAGGACAGGGTGGGGGGTGGGGGGGGGGGGGGAGTTGGTGGATGACCCAAAAACCTAAAGAAGTACAAATTGAAATAGTAAAGAAAACACTGTGACATTCACATGGCCATTTCCACCAGTTGCAGTAATTCATTTGCAAATCTTTTTGCCTTGCAAACTTTACGCATGGGTTTTAAAAATTTTTTATTGGATTAAAATGACCAAGTTTAATTGAAGCTTCTGAACAACAGACTCACTCTATGAGCTTAGTGGGCCTCAAAGCACTGCTAACAAGATAAAAAACAAATCCACTATATACTTCAATAACATTGATAAAATACTCAAAGCTACAGTTTTAACAGAATAACAATACAGATAAAAGAAATCTTACCTGCAAGCCGGTAATCTTTTGTGATGTACTGTAAAAAATAAAATAAAATAATTATTTAAAAAATCTGTTAAATGCAACTGACTGGATAAAATTCAGATATTCAAATGTCTTAAACACTTCTTCTTATCTGTGTTTGGAATACAATGATAGGAATGACATTCTGTTGGAAAAAAGAAATAAAACCCAACACATCTCAGTTGTCTTTCTAGTCTTTCTGTACTTGAAAATCTCAAACAAAAGCCAACAAACTTGTCTATCTATTCTGCTTCCTTGTTATTGAAAATGTATTCAAACAAAACAAACTAAAACAACTCAAACAACACCTACAAAAAAACCCTCAAAGGGCTATAATACCTTGAATTTGAAAGTATTTGAAATAATGGCAAAAATACTTTTTTTTCTTTGCAGTTATTCTGTATATAAATGCATTTGACAATTCTGCAAGACATTGTCAAAATGAAGTTTTTAACTTTCACACACAGTTAGATGCAGGAAAGAAACAAACACTGAAACAATAATATAAGTCATACAGAAACCTAAAAAGAAAGGCTCAGACTCTAACAACTTAAACAGTAATTATTGTGTCTCATTACCTTTTCCACAGGTGCAAAGGAGTAAGTTGGCAACATGTACTTGTAGGAGCGGAAAGTACACTGAACTTTGCTGTCAAAGGTCTGGGTTGTTCGTATACAGCCTGCAAAACCAAATTCTCTGCTGCATTTGATTCAGATATGTAGGTATATGCTTAACACCATGTTTTATATTCACATAAAACAAATCATGGAGAACAGAGTACATACAGGTATCAAAGACAAAAAAATAACACCCCAAGCAACAACAAACAAACCCCTAAACAAACCCAAAATAAACCAAGACCCTGCCCCCCCCCCCCCCCCCCCCCCCCCCCACACACACACACACACACACACACAAGACAGTTAACATTTTTGAGTATGTGACCGTTTTTGTCTACCATTTAGGTAGCTGCATTCCAACTTTGGGAATAATGTCTAAACACGACAGCAGTGTGCATGACGTTATCTTTTAATAGAGATTTTTTTGTCATCCATTCTTACTGGCATGAATGGCCTACTCTTCCAAAAGGCAGAACAAGTTTTAATGTGTGCACAAGACATTCTGAGTGTATTCATATACAGAGCCTTGATTTGTAATCTGACTGGAAGAACTTTCAATGGAGTGGAATCAATACTGATGTCAACTCCAGAGAAAGAATCCCCTTGAACAGGTGTCTTGGTGAAGGCTTGATCCCAGGCTAACCACTAGGCTAATCCCACCCCTCACTATCTTCAAGATAGATTTCCCTGGTATAAAGGAAAGATTGAAGCCAAAAGTTTGTTTGTTGTTTTTTTAAAGTACGTTGCCAGACTAAAAGCATATGTACATCATCATCATTACACACACACACACACACACACACACACACACACACACACACACACATTACATCTTCATCAATCCCAGTACCAGAGGCAAACAAGACATATTTCCCTATGACAACAAGGAGGATCATCCAACTTTCAACAGGAGTATAGCCATTGTGTACTTACCCATGACTCGAATCTCTGGGGGGAGATGGGAGTTGATCTCTTCTGGTACAGTCTCCCGATACAACATGTGAACAAAATAACAACAGGATTTATCATCCAGCAGTGTGTATATCATGTATTGTTCAAAATACATAATACCATTTTAAAAAGCATGACCCCCCCCCCCACACACTCTGTCTCTGTTCCCCTCCATATCTTTACCACCATACCCAAGCATTTTCAATGTGACACTCTAACTGGCAACAATTCTTTAACTTTCTCTGTGTGTGTGTGTGTGTGTGTGTGTGTGTGTGTGTGTGTGTGTGTGTGTGTGTGTGTGTGTGTGAGTGTGAGATTTTTATGCATGTGTATGTACACAAATGTGTGTGCGAGCAAGTGTTTCATGTGTATAATACTTCAGACTTTAGGTTTTTTTCCTCAATTAGGTTAGAGCCAATTATGCTTGTATTTGGAGTAAGAGGGAGAGAAACTGAAATAGATAAAAACATTAAAAAGAGAAGAAAATAAGAAAAAGAGCCAAAGACAAAGAGGGCAAGAAACTTGAAACCCAGAAAGGGTGAGAGAGAAAAAACAAGACAGAGAGGACAAGACACTTATCTTCAAAGAGAGCACATTGCCAACAGCAGAGACATTCTTGTCAGTGCGAGCCGATCTCTGTAGGGACATCTGAAGCAAACATGCACAATCTTACAAATCGGTTTCAACTCAAAGCAAATGCAAATTTCCATATTGCTACACATTTATCAAAGCTACCATTATATATACATTTCCTGATTATGTCCATCAGAAGCAAAAGAGAAGATTTCTTTCAGATTGCTACCTTGTACATTGATTAACCCTCTGTGGTTTGAGTCTTGGTTGTCACTGTGCCAGAGAAGAGTTAGGGCTTGTCAGTTTTATAATTTCCCTGGTAAGAGCTGACTTTAAAACAACTTTTTCTGGCTGAAAAGCAGGCATGCACACAAACACACACACACACACAAACACAAAGTCTATACACTGCAAGTGAGAAGATGTTGAAAAATGGAGACACACAAAAATCCATTCACAATCTCACATACAGACATGAACAAGCACATGCACACAGACACAAGACATGAATCCACACACACACACACACACACACACACACACACACACACACACACACACACACACACACACACCACATGGGTGCATGCAAGTGCACACGCACACACACACATCCTACCTTCTTTGGTGTATCTGCATGGTCCTGCGGAACCAGACCGGCTGCCACCAAAGCCTTCAGCATCTCACTCTCAATGGTCCTGAAGTTGCCATTCCTAAAATGTCCAACAAAACACTCCACTCATTAAACACACTACAAAACCTAGGCAGGAATCTGTCACTGATTTTATGGGGGTACAGAATGCAGGGTGGGGAGAAAAATATGGATTGAAAAAGAAAACTGAAATAAAAGATTTGCATATATTCTGGAACATTCTGATGAGTATAAACTGTTACAATACCCATGAATATATGTACATACTATAATAAAAACTTGTTAACAAATACCCCAGTCACACACACACATACACACACACACACACACACACACACACACACACGCTGAAATCGTCTATAAAGTTTCCATCACACAAAAGTTCTACTCAGTCAAAGATGGTCACACAGTTATAAATCCTGGTGAAACGCTTTTTAAGTTGGAGATTAATCTGAATACTCATCAGCAGCAGTCCTCTGACCAAGATGGTTGGGGAGAGGGGAGGGGGGGCGAGGGGGGTGTTCATGACTTTTAAAATTGTAGATTTACTTTAAAAAAGCAAATCCTGTGAAAAGAAAGTTGATACCCAAGCTGACATTAGTGACAATTGATTGGACACTGCTATCATCAAAGATCAAAGAACTATGAAGCGAGTTGAAGTATAGCAATTTTCAAAGTGGTTTTGTTTGTTTGTTTGTTTTCATAAAGTGTGCTGAGTTGAGATGTGTTGCCCCCCTCTCCCCATCTTTTCTTGTTTTTATTATATATATAATGATATACCCAAAAGTGACCCCCTCCCCCCCCCCCCTTAGAAAAACAACCAAAGACAAAAAAAGAAAAAGAAAAAAGAGGAAAAAACCCAACACACACAAACAAAAAGTAAAGTACAAAAATACACTGACCCCCCCCCCCCCCCCCCCCCCCTTACCCCCCCCCAAAAAAAACCAACCTCCAACAAAACCAACAACAAAACCCCTTAAAGAACCCACGCAACACATACACACAAAAGTTTTTTCTTTTTTCAAAGCACACACACACACACAATCCCAACAAATGAACAATACACTGGATATTTTTTCATGATCAGTGCCTTTTCCAGAACAAATAAAAGTTTATGTCTCTCATGAAAAACTGCCCAAATCAATTTCGCAAAAATCACATACTGACCATAAGGCATAACTTAATAACCATGTCACAATTTCCATAATACAAAACAGCTGAAACCAACACTACAGCAGTACTGACAGCATGACTTACATCTGAATCTGTATTCCATAGTATCCAGCACCACAGTAGGCAATCAACAGTGCCACTTTTCGTTTTCGGTCCACACGACCCTGACCTTGCACTGGTGCAGCATCCTGAAGAAAAAGAAAACTATAAAACTGAATGTAAAGAAGGGAAAAACAACAAATTCCTAATAACATTCAGTGAGGGAGAGAATGAGGTATTTAGAGACCTGAATAAATGAGAGTTTCTGCCCAGGCAACAAATACCAAATAGAAAATGGTAAATCAACACTGGAATTTAAAAACAACAACAAAACCCTATACTTGAAAGTCCTTTTGATCAACAAAGTACTTACAGACTAATCAATGAATGAACTTTGTACATAAATACACCCCTATCTTATCACCTTCCATCCGAGAACAGGACAAAAATTAGAAATGACACACCTGGCATTTAACCTGTTTGTTTGTTTTTCAATATAAAATCTGATTCTGGTAATGGTACGATCAATCCTGTGACTGTGTGAGTATGACGACTGATGTGACCCATGGCCATAGTCAGTGTTACCAGAATTTTTTTTGTAAGCTGTGATGAGAAAGTTAGCCGAAGAAACTAAAGCCAAGGCAAAGGCTTTATACTTTGAAATATAGTGTCTTTCTCAACATCAGTTTCAGAAGTACTTTATTGAGAAATTGGATCTGAAGAGGACTAATGTCAGTATTACACGGGCAAAGGAGAGACTAGTCTTAAGGCATAGTCTGGCATATGTGCTTTTTAACGGCTGTCTTTATGATTTATCATCATACTCACTGAAGACCAACAGGTAATACTACTAATACAAGTTGTTGCAAAACTGAGATCAAGATATTAAGTCTGTTTATTTTCTATACATTTACTTCATCTAAACCACTACTGTTCAGAGATTTAGCCAAAAAGATTTTAACCAGAGCACATACTGTAGTGAAGAGAAGCACTTAGCAAATCTAAAGATGATTAGCTACTGTGTACATGTATTTTAATATGATATAAAAATTACAACCTTTGCAAGGAATTGAAATTATGCATAATTTATAAAGCTCATATTCCATTTTAAGCCATTGTCACATACCTATAGTTATACTAGAAAAGAAAAGATGTTGTGGCATGATGCTGTAATGATGATGACGGTTTTTATCATCAACATCATAACCAAATTCAGTTCGCTGTTAGGCTAGCACTTTGACAAGCACTTTGAGCTGCAACATCTTTTCCACCTTGTAAACATTATGCACTGTTCAACTTCAAGTGTTGTAATGAGCAGCAGAATAACACTAACAGTTTAAATTGACATGTATATAATATTTCAAATATTACAGCAACATTTTAGGTTAACAATGCAACAGCTGGCCTCCATGATGCCATTATTTATATACATGAAGATCTAAAGTTTTGTTCACAACTCAGCATTGTGACACCAGAAAAAAATTACAAACTATATCATAAAAAATGATAAAGTGATGTACTACCTTTTCAAATCAAATTTCTAATTGTATGATTTGCAACTTACTTGAACTTTGGGCTTCTTAGCTGGTGGATTGGGCCTGTCATCCTCAGTCAATGGTCTCTTCCCTGCAGTAATCTGGAAGACAACAAAATTCACTGGTGAGACAGATGTTAATTCCAATCAATTTCTTTTGGACGAGTACACCATTTCCTGCATGCTGGTTGAAATGGATGACAAAATTAAAAAACAAAACACACAAACACACAGGTGTCATGTTCAGACACCACTCCTAAAGTAAAAATGGGGCTCATTGACCACCTTAATCAGTTAATGGTAGGTACAAAAAAACGGTCACATGTGTATGTCGTGATATGCTATGCTAAATCTCAACATTTAACTTCAGATCTTGAGCCAAGGCACAAAAACAAAACAAAATTGAAAAAAACAAAAACAAAAAGTGACCCCCTCCCAAACAAACCCACAACAAAAAGTGAAAAAGAAACCAAAAAAGCAGCTTTTTCTATGGATGGGGAAAAAAGTGGACATATATTGGCTAATTGCGCATTATGATTATGAAGCATCAAGCATTATGATTATGAATCATCAAACATCTAAGAACCATATCACACTCATTGTAAAGTTCTATATCAAACAAGTTTTGAGAATCAATGAGACTGACAAGTTTCCTTTCACTAGTTTCAGTTTTTCCAATGCTTTTAATATAGATAGTGTTGTACTTGTAAACCCAATTTCCAGAATTTCTGTATGGTTACTGGCTCTGCACTTGCATTGCATCAATGCAAATTTGAATTACATCATGATCACTCATTCATTCAAATCATCGTCATGATAATAGAATGAAGCTGAAATTTTTATGGGCTTGTGGATGCAACCACTACTGGCACTAGCCAGCAACTTTTTTCTCCAGTGAATTACATTTGTAAACATTCATTTTTAATTTCAAAGAATGAATTACACTCTCACTCTCAGATCACTTTGTGACATGTTGTTTATGAAATCATATATAACATATATATGATAGAGATGATGGAGTCTCCCGTCGGATTGACAGATGAGTAGGCAGGCAGGCTTATCTGTCAGAATGTATCCTCATATGGGAGAAGAGGCCGATTCTGGATGCACAGCACTTCCCACAAGTGTTGCAAGGGAAAACATCTCCAGAAGTTGAGCCCTGCTTCCTTTGCTCACGCTTCTCCTTAATGGCCAGTGTTCTCTTGTTTTCAAACGTCTTTATGCCACTGGAGCACAGCATCCTCCAGGGAGAACAATCAAGGGCATCAGTTTCCCAGGTAGCGATGTCTATGTCACAGGCTTTAAGGTTTGTCTTCAAGGTGTCCTTGAAGCGCTTGTAGGGTCTTCCAAGTTTTCGGAGGCCTTCCTTCAGCTGGCCATACAATAGCATCCTTGGGATCCTGCTGTCATTCAGACAACGTCCTGTCCAGCGTAGCTGGTGCTTGATCAGTAGGCTTTCGATGCTGGGCAGGCTGCTCTTCTCTAGGACCTGGAGGTTGGAGACCCTGTCTTGCCACTTTATTCCGAGGATCTTTCGTAGGCATCTCTGGTGAAACTGCTCAAGCTGTTGAATGTGACGGCAGTACGTCGTCCATGTTTCACAGCAGTACAGCAAGGTGGTCAGCACGACAGCTCTGTAAGTTTTGAGTTTGGTGCTGAGCCTGATGCCTTTGCTGTTCCACAGCCTGTTGTTGAGTCTGCCGAAGGCAGAACTGGCCTTGGCAATGCGCAATGTAACTTCTGCATCAAGGGTTCCATTGCTGCAGAGGGAGCTGCCCAGGTAGCAAAACTTGTTGACTGACCTGATCTCTGTGTCATCAATCTTAACTGCTGGTGGGGAGAAGGCACTGGCATTCTGTGAAATAGCTGGATGTTACATTGACTCGGTCTTTCTGAGGCTGATGGTGAGTCCAAAGCGCCTGCTGGAGGTAGAGAACCGGTCCATAATGAACTGTATGTCCTCATGGGTGTGTGCGGCAAGCGCGCAATCATCAGCGAAGAGGAACTCTCTCACAGTGCCTCAGATACCCTGGATCTAGCATGGAGTCGCTGCAAGTTGAAGTTTGCCATCAGTGCGAAACTGAATGTAGATGCCCCTGTCACAGTCTTGGAAGGCGTCAATCAGCATGGCAGAGAAGAGAATAGAGAACAGTGTGGGTGCCAGGACGCAGCCCTGCTTCACTCCATTTACCACAGGAAATGGATCCGACATGTCAGTATTTTCCTGTACTCTCGCCTGCATGCCATCGTGGAGTGACGCAATCAGCTGTATTAGGCTCTTTGGGTAACCAAACTTTAGGAGGATCTTCCACAGCCCATGGCGGTTCACCGTGTCGAAGGCCTTGGTTCGGTCTACAAAGACCATGTGGAGCTCCATGTTCTGCTCACGGCACTTTTCTTGCAACTGGCGTACTGCAAACACCATGTCACATGTTCCCCTGCCTGAGCGGAAACCGCACTGTGCTTCAGGGATGACTGTGTTGGAGGCATGGTCAGTCTGTTCAGTATAATGTGGGCAAAGATTTTGCCGGCGATGCTAAGAAGAGAGATTCCACGGTGGTTGTCGCAGCATGTTTTGTCTCCCTTCCGTTTGTAAATGTGGACAATTGAAGCATTCTTGAAATCCTGGGGGACCTCTCTTTTCTCCCAGATAGATTGGAACAGGGCGGTCAGCTTGTCTGTCAGCACCTCGCCTCCACACTTGTACAAGTTGTAGATGTCGGCCTGGAATCCATCCGCTCCTGGTGCTTTTCCTGACGTTGTCAGCTTCAGGGCTTTCCAGGTCTTGGCCTTTGTGGGAGGGGCAGCTAGTGAGTCACTGACTGGTATATATATAATACACACATTATATATATATATATATATATATATATATATAAAAGTTATAACACACCAATACATCATACAGCAAAGCAACCCACCTCACTTGCAGCAGCTTGTGAAACTGCACCTTCTGCCATCATTAACTTCTCTACCTTTTTTGAAACTATCACCAGTACTCTCCTCAACATAAGGCAACAGACTGATTAGATATTGAATACTCTACTGTAAAAATGAATAATTTCTCTGTCTAACCACAATATCAAGCACTGGTTGACACGTGTGTCATGGCCCTCTCAGGGGACAACAGCCACTTTTTCAGAATAAAGTATCCGCACATTAACGTTTTTCCTTGAAGTGTTTACTGGTTATTCACTATTTCACACTGTGAAAAAGTTGTGATAACAAACAGTACATTCCCTCAAAACTCCAGTCTCAAAACTCGTGCTAGAGTTGCATGCAAGACCGGAAACCACTGAGTACAGGAGAGTCACCCCCCTTGAAGATATTTTGTACAGAAGATAGTATCAACAAGCTCTGCAAAATGGCCGAAGAGGTAAAAAAAATCTTTGTCATCGTAATCATAAGAACTGAATGTTTTTATATATTCTTTCAGTGTGTGAGCAGCGGCATAGTTAATGAAATCTTACATTTTACCGGTAATAAAATGGATCTATATTTGTCAACTTTGGAATGTAACAAGCGGAAAACATATCGTTGAAGTTGCACACGTTAGGCATGTGTGGCTTCAGTGATTCATGATAATTGACATTGTCAGGGAAGCATAGAACTTACGATTTGAAGCAGAAAGCGTCAGTAGTGTACCAGCTACTTTGAAGCTGCGTCAGGAAGGTGCACGAACTGTTTCTTAATATTTTTGAGACCTGATTTCATTTTCTTACACATTCTGATTCTTGATCAGTTGATGTATTCCAGGGGCACGCTTTTTATTATTTTGTTTGGCAAGACTCGGTCAGTCAGTTCGATTTTCCCGTCAAAAACTGGGAGAAAGGGCAAGGTTGGGAATGGAACCCAGAACATCACGGTTTACTTTCACCAAATGAAAAGGAAAAAAAGAAAGGACCCCCCCCCCCCCCCCCCCATGCCCCCCCCCTCATGCCCCCCCCCCCCCCTCTCTCTCTCTGAAGAAACAAACAATAATTATGTGAGTATGCCTACCAAAAAATCTGTTTCAAAACAAAGCCTTCTAAGGCCAGGGTGTTTAACTTTAATATAATAGACCTCTATGTAAGAAGCTCCAAAACTAAAACTAGAGTGCTCTATAAAAACAGATTAAAGCATACAACATTCAAAGGAAGAAAACTGTTTACTAGAGTCATGGCATTGATGTTAAAGCTTTATGATTTATCACTGTCAGTGTCAATGTCATACAGTATACACTTACAAACACACACACAGTGACACACACACAAACACACACACAGTGACGTACACACACATGTACATACACACTCACACACAGTGACACACACACAGTGACACGCACACACAAAGTGACACACAACAGTGACACATGCGTGCGCACACACACAGTGACACATGTGCACACACAGTGACACACACTCACATGCACACACTCAGTCACAGACACACACAGTGACACACACACAACACACACACAACACACACACACACTCACACTCACACTCACTCACTCACTAACTCACTCTCTCACTCACTGACACAGGCATTGGTTGTTAGAAACAAATATTCCCTGGGTCTGAAAATTTTATGCAATAGATTTAAAAAATACTGAAGTCCTTTGGATGAGACTGTAACTGTAAGCAGAGGCCCCATGTGTTAATGCATGCAGATTATCTTGTGCACACGTTAAGAACATGTTCTACCTTTGGTAAGAGTTGGCCATTTTGTAATGGTAGGAATGGACAACAAAATTTCAAAAGCGCATGCACACACTTTGACATAGGTGCCGTGTTTAGATATCATCCCTGGGATGCAGCTATCTGAATGGTTGGCTTGGGGGGGGGGGGGGGGGGGGTTGCAGGGGGGGGGTTGCATATATCATATGCAAACATCTCACCATATTGGTGCACCTTGGAGCTCTAGCCAAGGAACTACGCCCCCCCTCCCTCTTCCCCCCAGTAGTACTTAAAGCTAAGGCTCTCCTGTAATACAATAGTTGAGGGGTTGTTGTGTGGTTGTTTTTTTTTGGGGGGGGGGATTTTGTTGTTGTTGTTTTACATTCTAGTCTATTTTGGCTACTTCAGAAAAATAGCCAGGAAAGATGCTGAATACTATCATGGAAAAAAATTATGTACCAGAGTTGCTTAGTGGGCACATAAAATAACATTTTTCTTTTAAAGTTTTTTTTAGCAGTTTTTGTTATTTTCCATCAGAATAGAACCCAAATGCTTAGTAAACTGCTTTTAATGAAGAACACTGAACAGTTCAATGGTAATGTGATTGTGTTTCAGAGGATGGAAGTTGAGGGGGACGCAGGCAACCATGAAGGCATCAAGCAATACTACGTCAGTAAAATTGAAGAGCTCCAGGTAAATATTGAGTCGTTTCATTTCCTTTATTCTTACACAGTCATGCAACCAATAACAAACAAATAGTTACAACAAATATTGCAAACATTGTACACTGCAGAGAAAGGGGCATAAATAAGGAGGAAGCTCAAAACAGAGAGAGATGGAGAAGGCTCATCAATGTCAAACCTCTCCTGGGAGAAACAAGACAAAAAGGAAGAAGAAGAAGTACGCTGCATACCAAATCTATGAAATAAAAATTACGATATTCAAAACCAGTTATTCACAGACACACAGGTCATAACAGTAACACTTTGGCAGGGTAATGGGTCATTGGCTAGTGAAGGAAGGGACAATTCTGATATGAAACAAGAGGGGAAAATCATAGGTTTTAAATAAATATGTCTTGAGGCTGGATTTGATTTAACAGTGTCATAAGTAGGCTTTTGGCAAAGAGAGAGAGGAAGATCATTCCAGGTTGATGGACCCGAAATAGAGAAAGAGTGACAGCCAATGGTGGATTGATTGAAGCACAAGGTATCTGCATCAGAGCGGAGGGAATGTGACGGAGTGTGCAGGTGAAGATATTCACAGAGGTAGGAGGGTGCAGTTTTGTGGAGACATTTGTAACAGAGGGTACTGATCTTATAATTTACTCTCTGTGGCACAGGCAGCCAGTGGAGTGATTGCAAGAGAGGGGTAATGTGTTCAGATTTGTTCTTTCTGAGGACTAGTCGAGCTGCGGAGTTTTGTATACGTATTTGTCTTTTGGATGAGACTATAAACTGAGGCCCTGTGTGCGAACACACAGAGAACATCTTGCACACATGTTAAAAACCTGTTCCACCTTTTGGAAGAGTAGGCCATTGTGTGCTGGTAGAATGATAAAAAAAACACCCTGAATGCACACAGGTATCCTTTTTAGACATCATCCCCGAAGTCGGAATACAGCTACCTAAATGAAATGGTTACTTTGGGGGAGTGGGGAGGAGGGGAACGGTTGCATATGCAAAAATCTCACCATTGGTGAACCTCGGAGCTCTAGCTGAGGGATGAAAAAATTTTATATATTTGCAGAAGATTATTCATTTTGCCTTTTTAATGTCTTGATGTAGCTTACAAGACCATGTGCCATCCATTATGTAACTTCTTTTTCAGCACTCTCCCCCTCCCCCATCCATGCCCCAATCTTTATGTACTGTATTTAGCAGAGCTAAAACATCATGATGGAATTAATTGTTGTGATTTTCAAAGCCTACTATAGTTTACTGTTTCCTTTTTCCAGCTAATCGTGAATGACAAGACGCAGAACTTACGGCGTCTGGAAGCCCAGAGAAATGAACTGAACGCCAAAGGTAACCATCAGATGTTCATTGGCAGTATTTCTGACAGAATGGGTTTTTTTGTTGGTTTTTTTAGCTCCAGGTTTTGATGGGTTATTCACTTATTGCTTTCATCTTATCGGGATATTTATTTTAGTGCCAGTTGGGTTTTTTAAACTTTAATGAGGTAGGAAGAAACAGCAAGTGTTTTTCTCTCTCGCCCTCTGTTTGTCTGTCTCTGCATCTGTTTCTGTCTCTCTCTGTCTGTCTGTCTCTCTCTCTCTGTATCTGTCTGTCTGTCTGTCTGTCTCTCAGGACTACAATCTGTTAAGTATGCAACCCATTTACGATGATCAGCTACAAATAGAGAAAAATCGGCAACCTTAAATGCTCCTTGACTGGTTACCTTGTATTGTTAGTGCCTAGTCTTGCTGCTTAGATATGAAATCATGCTTATATAAAACAAAATGCAAATCTTGAAGAAAAAAGATCTTCATTGTGGGGGGGGGGGGGGGGGGGGGACCTTTGCCCTTACTGGGCAAATGGAGAGACTCAGTGAGTTCTTTGGTTTTTACTACAAGAAGGTTATTTAAAAAAAGGGAGTGTGCTTTATGTTGTCATCAGCACATGTACTTTAGCATTTTCATAGTATAATGTAACTCTGTGAAGAAGATGGATGGCTGTGTTTGTATGAGTGTGTGTGTGTACGTGCGTGCACACATGTATGCGTGTGCATGCGTGTGTGCATGTATGTGTGCACATTATTTGAGTTTCCATACTTTTTCAGTTCATACACTTGTAAAATGTTTGTAGTTTTTTAAAATTCACTTACCAGTAAATAGGAAAACTTGTCATCTGTAATGGATAGATTCAGGTACATTTTTACCTCATTCTTTGAAGAAACGAATGGAAGTAACTGTCTGGTTCAAATACTGGTAAATAGAGGCTGTGAATATTTTCAGTTCGCATGTTGCGGGAGGAGCTACAGCTGCTGCAAGAACAGGGCTCCTATGTGGGTGAAGTGGTCAAACCCATGGACAAAAAGAAAGTCCTTGTCAAGGTGAGGAGAAGATTGATGTGGAGGAAGGGGCCTTTAGTGCTGACAGGTGTTTTGTTCAATGTCAGACTGTTTCAAGAAGTTATGGTAGGTAAAGTGTCTGAAAAGTTCAATACAGGGTGTTTTTGGGGGGGGGTGTGTGTGTCAAGAGCTGCTTAAATAGGTAATGTCATTATTTTAGTATTAAGAAAATAAATAATAATAATAATAAATGGAATTTATATAGCGCTATATCTTGCAGAGACAAATCAAAGCGCTTGCACTCAACTCATTCTTACACAGTCATACAACCAGTAACAAGTAATAGTTCCATCAAGTCCAAATGTGCACACACGCACACACACACACACACACACACACACAGGTCACACACCCTGGCAGGGCAATAGAATCTTGGCTGTTGAAGGCAGGGAAAAACTATGAGATGAGGTGGGAGAGGAAAATCTTAGGTTTGAAATAAATATGTCTTGAGACTGGATTTAAAAGTGTCATAAGAAGGCTTTTGGCGGAGAGAGAAAGGGAGATCATTCCACATCAATGGACCAGAAATTGAGAAAGAGCGACGGCCGATGCCGATGGTGGATTGGTTGAATCTAGGTATTCGTAAGGACAAGGTATCTACAGCAGAGCGGAGAGAACGAGAAGGAGTGTACAAGTGAAGACATTCACAGAGGTAGGCGGGTGCTGTTTTGTGGAGACATTTGTAACAGAGGGTACTGATCTTATAGTTTACTCTCTGTGGCACAGGCAGCCAGTGGAGAGATTGCAAGAGAGGGGTAATATGCTCAGATTTTTTCTTTCCAAGGATTAGACAAGCTGCAGAGTTTTGTATACGTTGAAGGGATTGGATTGATGATGCTGGCAGACCAGCCAACAGAGAATTGCAATAGTCCAGACATGAAAGAATGGGAGACGCAACAAGTTTGGATGTTGCATCTGTGGACAGGTACTTTCGAATTGCACTAATACGCCGTAATTGATAGTAGCAGGACTGGCAGGTCTGGGTGATGAATTTTTGCATAGAGAGTGTGTTGTCAATAATGACCCCTAGATACTTCACAGCAGTGGATAAAGGGACTGATGCATTGCCAAGTTGTATTGAAGCTGTTGTGATGGAAGAGAGTTTGTGTTTGGTCCCTACAAGCATGGTTTCCGTTTTATCTGCATTTAGCTGTAATTTGTTCTGTATCATCCAATTTTGGATATCTTGAAAGCAGTGGGCCATATTTGTAAAGAGAGAAGGCAGATTTTCAGGAGTGTCGCTGCTTAGAATCTGACAGTCATCTGCATAAAAATGATGGTTGATCTGATGGCGGTTAATTATATGTGACAGTGGAGCAGTGTAGAGGGTGAAAAGAACAGGGCCCAGAACAGATCCCTGTGGAACTCCACATTCCAATCTTGCAGGTACTGACTGAATCTTGTTTACTGTGACTGTCTGGAATCGGTCAGTATGGTATGAACTAAACCAGGTAAGGGCTGTACCAGTAACACCAAATGTTTTTTGAAGACGGGAGAGAAGAATAGAGTGGTCAATAGTGTCAAAGGCTGCAGATAAGTCGAGTAGAGTAAGAAGAGAGATTTTCCCTGAGTCAGAAGCGAGTAGAAGTGTGTTTAAGGTGTGGGCAAGGGTAGTTTCAGTGCTGTGGTTGACGCGATAGGCAGACTGAAACGCAGGAAGGAGACTGTTGGAGAGAAGGTGGTTGTTGAGCTGTTTTAGATAGGGTAGACAGGGTCAAATATTTGTCTGATTCATATTGTGCATGCTAACTCTGCATATTTTTGGTTTTGTTTGTTTGTATTGTGGGATTTAGTTACATATGCAGCTGTACATGGAATTTCTGGTTTGGGGATTTATTATATTTTGTTTGGTTTTTTGTTTCTCACAAATAATGCATGTATCAAATGATAACTCTACTTTGGACATCCTGTAAAGCAGAACAAGGAATATTGACCTCTGACAAGTTGTGACATCAGCCATGAATACATGTTATGTACAAAACAGTTTGTGAAACAAAATTTTGATGCTACAGGTGCACCCAGAAGGCAAGTTTGTGGTGGACATTGACAAAAATATCGACATCAACTTGGTGACACCCAACTGCCGTGTTGCTCTGCGTAACGACAGTTACGTCCTCCACAAGATCCTCCCCAACAAGGTGAGCAGTGTGCTGTGTAGTTAGTCATTTGATGTTACTTTACGTGTTTGTGCGTGTGCATGTAACTGCATGTGTGTGTTTTGAGACAATTGCATCTCAGATGCTTACATCTTCCTTTGAAATTGAACTGAGACAGGTTGATACTAAGAGTAAAATTAGAGGAAAATGATTCTATAATCTATAACGGGCAGTACTCATTCAAAAGTACTGTAAATAATGTAAAAGCCATGGTCAAGATCAAAAGCATTTGCTTGGCACTATGATAACAGAGTGTATTGCTGGTACTAAGGACGCTGATGCAACTGTATGATAACATATTAGAAATGATATAATTTGGTAAGTGAATATGCCAGTAGAAATGAGTAAGATTTTTGATTGAGGGTTTCTTTTTTTTTGGTTTTTTTTTTACTAAAAAGGCTGTTGGGATTTACATTAATTACAGGTCCGTTTGATGGTGTGTTGCTTATCTGTGCACATGCTATGTAACTAGGTGGACCCCCTCGTGAGTCTGATGATGGTGGAGAAGGTTCCAGACTCCACCTACGAGATGGTGGGAGGTCTGGACAAGCAGATCAAGGAAATCAAGGAGGTCATTGAGCTGCCTGTCAAACATCCAGAACTCTTTGAGGCTCTGGGCATTGCACAGCCTAAGGTAAGGAGAACAGTTCTTGGTGCAGTTTTATTTTTTTACCTGCATACTTAAGTTAAATTCTTTTAGATCAGTCCCAGAATGTTCAAAAGACAGTCATTTGGTTGTTTTTAAAAAAAAATGTTCAGATGTGGGCACAGCAACTTTATAAGTTGTCAGATTGATGTGATTCATCTTAATTCTTTCACTCTTTTATTTCTAAATTCTTTGCCTCTGGCTCTTTTGTTTGTCTTTTTCTTTTGTGTCAGGATCTGAAAGTGTATAGACATATGAGTATACAGCTGCCAACCATTTCTTTTTTCAGAATTTTTCTACTTTTAGCTGTGATTCTGGTTTTCCATTTTTGTCAGAATTTTCCAGTTTCCAAAATTTACTTGAAAATAATCACACACATACAGATAGGAACAACCCCCCCAAAAAACCAACAACACACACACAAAACAAACAAAACACAACCCCAACAACAAAAAAACAAACAAAAAACAAACAAAAACCCCTCAAAAAACAAACAAAACAAAAATAAACCCAAAAAAACCCCACCCCACATAAATCAAGTATGATGTCAATGCTGCTGGTTTTCATTGCACATCACCAAGATGTAGCAGAAAGTTTGTTCTCAAATTTATACAAGGAAGATGTTCCATACATTGATCATTCTCAACAAGGCAAAAATATGGCATCCGATTTTATCTACTGATTTTGTACTTCATGAAAGCAGATGTGATAGGTGATCATTTACTTTAGGCTTCCACCTATGGCCATTTTGTTTCAAAATGTGACCCATTTTTCTTTCTTGACTTCTTGTCAGGAGATTTAACCAAGAAAAATGCTTCAGCTTCGGGGGGATATGCCCCCAGAACCTTGCTTTCTTTAGCAAGAGGACAAGACCCCACTCCCAACCCTCTCTCAAACCCCCCTCTTCTTCCCCACTGAAAAAATTCCATTTTTGGATTATCAAAGGCTGGTGGCTATATATTTGTCATGAAAACTTGTAATGCAAACTTATGAGTGCTTCTTGGTGTTACTTCTTGGTTTTGATGTGCCCTTTACCTTTTTAGTACTGAAACCTGCCTGGGGTTGTACATTAACATGGAGAATGTTTGTGTTCAGGGTGTGCTGCTGTATGGCCCCCCTGGCACAGGGAAGACCTTGCTGGCTCGTGCTGTGGCCCATCACACCGAGTGTACCTTCATCCGTGTGTCAGGCTCTGAACTGGTGCAGAAGTTTATCGGAGAGGGATCTCGAATGGTGCGCGAACTCTTCGTCATGGCCAGGTCTGTGTGTAATTATTTCCTTTCTCTGTTTTACGATACTTTTGTTTCAGAGGGTTAATAGTAAGGGTCTATTGGGGTTGTACTGTTCATTCTTTAAGTAATGTAAAGGTGTCCCATAACCTTTGGAATTGTTGGTGAGCAAGATGTCAGACCTCAGCTTCTTTAGGGGCCAGCCTCATGAAGGCGGTGCTTATCTCCTCTTTCTCATTGCTTTACATTCCAGATCCCTACAGAGGGCAGGTACCTATTTACTGCTGGGTGAACTGGGGGACTGTACTGAAGCCAGGGGGCATGAGTGGTCACCCGTCCTTGAGGCAACCACTTTCAACTGTGCTTAGCCTTAGCTTGAGAAGAGCAAGTGCTCTGACCGTTGAGCTATCCCATCCCCATGTTTGGTTTTTACAGCCTGTCAGAAAATGCAAACAGGGATGCTCACACAAAAAACAGAGTAACAGAGATGTTTTTGTTCGTCAGTGCAGGACATCTTTTTGCCATGCTCTTTTGCTCTAACTTGTAAGCCTTTAATCCCTGTGTATGCCATTAGGTCCATTACCATACATCATGCAGATGCTTTATGGTGTAATCATACACTTGAACAGTAGCAATTTTGTAATGCTTAAAGAAAATAAAATCATCGAAGGGAGATAGATCTGATAATCTGATATTGAAAATAGAGTCACCTTAATATGTCAAGAAGAGAGTCATTAGGAGCATAGAGGTGAGAGTGTGCTTGTGACAGTTATTATGTGGATGACATAATACACAAAGTCTGAATGACTTTGTTTTCAGGGAGCATGCCCCTTCCATCATTTTCATGGATGAGATCGATTCCATCGGTTCCTCCCGTTTGGAAGGAGGCTCAGGAGGTAGGCTTACTTTGTTGTTGTTTTTGTTGTTGTTTTTTTTGGTGTCAGTACCATTAGTATGTCTGTCATTTGGAGGCTTTGTTACCATTAAAAAAAAAAGTTGACTATGTCTGCTCCATGTAACCACTGCATTATTATTTTTTTTTCTATTTCTAAACATATCTCTGATGTTCAAAATTGTTCCAGCAGGCAGACAGACATCCAAGGATATTGACATTCACATACTAATATGACACTGATACAGGTAACTGCCCATTTGCGCATATTTATGTGACTGTGTATAAATGTATGTATATATTGTGTGGGTACACATACATACATGCGTGCACTCACACACACACACACACACACACACACCACACCACACCACACCACACCACACCACACCACACCACACCATGCCATACCACACCACACTCATTCACACACACATGCACACACCACACCCATACACACACACATGCATCAGCACACACAGCGCGCACCACACACACCACACGCTCCTCTCTCACACACACACACACACACTACTCATCACCACACACACACACACACACACACACACACACACACACACACACACACACACCACACACACACACACACACACTCATTCACTCACTCACTCACTCACTCACTCACTCACTATGATACTAAATCCTATTGTTGGGGTTACAGGTGACAGTGAGGTGCAGAGAACTATGCTGGAGCTGTTGAACCAACTCGACGGCTTTGAGCCTAAGCAGAACATCAAGGTAACCACTATATACCACTGACATTTTACTCTTCTGCTGAAATCATTGGCCTTTTCTTTTCTTTTCTTGTCTTTTTTTTTAAAATAAAAAGACAACTTATGGTTTCTTTATTTTATTTTAAAATGTGCCTTTGTTTATTTTAATCTTTTTTTTTTTTCATGAATAAAAGGAAGCACAGCTTTTAGATTTTGAACATACAGTTTGTTATGAAGAGCTTTGCCAAAGAGGTAGTGGGTTCTTGGAGTTACTTTGTCTGAAAAATAGTGCTGGATATTGAGAGCACAAGCAGCAGGTCTTATCAAAAGAAATGTTAGAGGGAACACAACATTGTATTTGCATCCCCCCTCCCCTCTTCTTTCCCAAATGGTATGAACAGTAACAAATATGAATGGCTTGAGAAAAAAAATTAAGGAAAGTCTAGTTGCAGAGTTTGAGTTTTATGTTGACAATGTTTGGTGCAAAATACTTGATGCAAAAATGATGAACCAGACACTTTACATCTTATCTTTAAAGATGATAACTGACTGGTTTTAACATGTCCTGGTTATCTTTTAGCTCAGTTGGTCACTCTGTGCTTACAATTATAATGGTTGTCATAAAACTCTGGGGGAAAAAAAGAAGAGTTCAAGAAGTTGTTGTCAGGGTGTTTGTGTGTATGCATATGTGTTTGTGTGTGTTCTGTTGCCAGTGTAGCCTTGTAATGAGGTAGCTTTTCTTCTTCTCTGTTGCTGAAACTGCTGTGGCAGTTGTTGGCTAAAATCATGTTGGATTCTTTCCTCACCAGGTGATCATGGCCACCAACAGAATTGACATTCTGGATTCAGCCTTACTTCGGCCAGGCCGTATCGACAGGAAAATCGAGTTCCCCCCACCCAACGAGGAGGTAAGGCCTTGCTCTGAACTTTTAGATTGTAAAGATGTCAGCTTTGAAGTGCTAGTCCCTAACTTTTATATATATAAAATTCTTTCACAGAACACGTAGAAATAAAGGTAGTAGGGTTCTATACTTGATCTTACTGATGATAGGCATATACTTCATGAACTATTCCTTGTCAGGAATACAAGATTTTTATTATTTTTGTGTGCCTCACATAATTGCCAAAGTGTTCATTTGGTGATTAGGTGCATCTCTGTCAGCATCTCAAACTGCCATGTAATTGTGCTCTAACAGTGTTTATGTGGATAGTCATAATTCTGTATCTTTCACACCATTAGCTGCCTTCTGAAAGCTGTCACTTGACCATTCTCGCTTGACCATTCTTGCTGTGTAAATTTCTTGACAGGCACGTCTGGACATTCTCAAGATCCACTCTCGCAAAATGAACCTGACACGAGGCATCAACCTGCGCAAGATTGCAGAACTGATGCCTGGAGCCTCTGGGGCTGAAGTCAAGGTAAGGCGGTCTTCTGTGCTTCTGCTGATTAATGCTTACAGTGATTAACTCTCCTACTACCGTCGGCGGGTTGACCCGCCCTCTTACTACTTGGTCCGCGAAGCCGCGGGCGGGTGTGCCCGCTGAATACCTGGGGACACCTGTGTCTCCCTTTGCGCTATTTATATACCATGGTCTCACACCCCTTATCGCTTTAGACATGGCAGTGAGCTCCCAGATAGTGTAGCTGCCGCCATTTGCAATTTTGGCTTCAGTTGATCGATTTTGGTGCCGATTTTTTCGATTTTACGGCGATGTCATCGAGTAACAATTTTTGGAGGGAGCTGCATCAATATGGCGACTGCTTCAACGAACTTTTTGGAGGATTTTCTGTGAAAATAATGGCAGAATCTGAACTTATGTGGACTGAAATGGACTTAGAAGCTGAACAGAGGATTCAAGAGTTGCAGAGTGGAATCGATGTGCTGTGTTTATTGGTGATTCGAGTGATGAAGATGACTACGACAGTGGTGTAAACAACGATCCTGCCGAGGGGGGCATATGACTGTGACTGGCTTAAAATGAAAGAATTTCGTGAAAATTGTGGCTCCAGAAACTTGCAAAATGATGCTAGTGACTCGTGGGTAGTATGATGGGGTTTTTTCTTCTGTTTTTCACTGACGAAGTGCAAAATAAAATTGGAACAAACCGTGACCTGATTTCAATGGCTGTTTGTTCGTCAGCCTGTATGCTTGTTTGTGAGTGTGATTGCATGTTATTCTAATATTATCTGAACATTATTACTTATTTTGCATGTTTGATTTTATTTCACTTCATCTTTACAATTCTTTACCTCTTGAAATAGTCATATTTTAAAAATTATTGCATAACCACCGTAGCCAACAACAACCGCAACATCATCGCCATCAGCATTCCACAACAACAAGTCACACAAGAGTCAAACTAAGAAATATTGAATTTTTATTCACAACTTAACAAGTACAGAAAGTTTCATGTAGATCTGTCTTTATTTCGATTTTTTATTATTTTTTAAAGTCAGTAGGTGTGAAACTGAAAGACACTGCAGAAAATACTTGGTATACAGTGGTAAGTAAAAGAAACGGAACGCGGTAGTAGAAGAGTTAAGCTGTGAAGAAAAGACAGGGTATTGTTTGGAGCATGATGAAGCACGACAGTTCTATTTCAAGTCAAAGGGAAGAGTTACAAGATTATTATTATTTTTTTTTTTTAGATAGCAGAAGAAGAATCAGGTATGTGTCTTATGAGCAAGATTTTTGCTCTGGATAGTTAAGTGTAGATCAGTATCACATATTCAGCACAAAAAGAATGCGCAATGTTTCAGTCAGCTGCAATTTATCATGTAGGAGTGAATTGTATAAATGCTTTATGCTCGTATTTCTTACTCTTCATAACAGTTTATCATTTTCATGTCCTGGCCTCACAGGTGTGGGTTTCTAGTTAATTTATGTTTTCATCTCCATGGCTACGAATTTATTCACCAAAATTGTAAGTTTAACTTAATGATACCCATTTTCTAGTAGTGTATTAAATTCAGTTTGTAAGTATGTGGAAAGTATTTGATTATAAGGGTTAACACACATACAGCACACAACACACAACACACACACACACACACACACACTTACACTTACACTTACACACACACAATGTAGCCTTTTGTGCATGGGTTTGTCTTTTTTCTGTTATAAAGACATTTTTGGTTTTGGTTTTCTGTGTTCTCAATGATTTTCACCAGTTTGAAAACTGAAATCAGAACAGCCTTTCATTTACTACAGACTTAATCACTCAGAAACAGTTTTCCAGGATACTTTGCAAACGATTTTATTTTTCTCCCACTTTTGTCTATATTATTTCATTCTACATGATAGAATTGTAACATTCTCATTCTGTTGCAGGGTGTGTGCACAGAGTCTGGGATGTACGCTCTACGTGAGCGCAGGGTTCACGTCACTCAGGAGGACTTTGAGCTGGCTGTGGCCAAGGTATGCTTCATTAGAACTGTCATATTGTTGAATTATCTAATGTTTTTGTGGTATGATATGTGATTCCCTGAAGTCCGAATACAGCTACCTTAATGGTGGGTAAAAATGGTCGCATATGCAAAATCCTGCCTTTGGCTAACTTCAGAGCTCTAGCCAAAGAACAGAGAGAAAAAAAGTGATATCTGTTAACATGAAGACCTGGGGTATATTTTGGGACTCTTTGGCAGAGAGTGAGGAAAAGACTCAGAAGTAGAGGCATAAATCAGTGAAAATCCAGTGGGTGTAGTGGTGAAGAAAGAATGTGGTGTACTTCAAGTCATATTGACAAACACAGCACAGATAGTTTTAGACTAGAGGTGAGAGAATTTGTAGTGATGGGTTTTTTTCATTAGCTTTTTTTTTTTTTAATTAGTCAGAGTCATCACAAAGTTAGTGTGTGTTTTGGGTCTTTTGTTTGTTTGTTGGCAGGCTGTGTGGTACCCCCACTAACTATGTGAAATTATGTGATGACATACATCCAAATGTGGTGGGTTGGTAGGTAGTGTTGTGGTCATGCACATGCCTAGAAAACAAAGGATGAGGATTTACTTCCTGTCTGAAGCCAGACATTTCTCCCGTGTGCTAGGTCATGAGTGAAGGTATGGGTACCATCACTGGGATAAAATGATAGACCAAAGTCTTGTGTGCAGCACATTTTTAGTGCGCTTAAAAGAACTCACAGCTACAAGAGTCGTCTGGCAAACTTTTGTAGAAAACGCCACTCTCAGAAGCAAGAACACTTACAGGCAGGAAATAACTTAATCAAAATCAGCTCCCCCACCAAAAAATAACAACCCCCCCCCCTCCCCCCCCCCCAAAAGATATGGTGTTGCACTAGTGGCAGTGAAGAGCAGCCCAGAATTTATGCAGAGAAATCTGCCATCCTTGAAAGTGGTATACAAGATATAAACAAACCTGATGCCATATACTGTGGTTAGTCTCCAGGTGAACTGGTCAGTGTGCAGGTATTGGCTTTGTTAGTGAAACTGCCATTATACAGTGTCTGCTGAGGACATTACTGTGTTGTTCCTATTAAGTGTTTTCCTAGTTTTAACACGTGTTAGATAACAAGGGTACTTCACTTAACTCAAGATGCTGGAGGAGTACATCAGCCTTTGTTTGGTTTGCCAAGTCATGTGTGCAGCAGACAATAATAAATCTGTTGTGCTGTTTCAGGTGATGCAGAAGGACTCTGAGAAGAACATCTCCATCAAGAAGCAGTGGAAGTAACTTCACAGTCATCCCAGACTCTTCTGCACATCATCCTTTTTTTCGTTTTTCTCACAGTGCATTGGATTTGTGCAGTCAGAACATGTGTTAGTCAATTGTGTGACAGTATGTGAAAGAGAAGACTGCTTTTCATTTAAATTTTAAAGGTTCACATTGTTCAGAGAGTTAGACTTGAAAGTAACACAGATGAACAATGTAGGGCATTTTTTCTTTTTTAAAGCAAAATGATTACACTGCTTGTTTATTCATGGAGAGTATCAGCATGTTCTCAGATACCTGCTTACATTCAAATCATTTTGAAATGTCAGCTCTGGAAGCTGTTCTGGATGAACAGTATTGGGTGATATGTTCTGATGTGGTGGCAAGTGTTTGTGTGTGTGTAAGTGTGTGGTGAGCAGGTATGGGAGTGAGTGTATGCCATTTCATATAGTTCTGCTGTTCACCAGTGGCAAACTTTGACTTTAAATAGCTATGTGTCAACTGAATGTTTTCTGTTTTCAGTTTTGGGTTTTTTTGTTGTTTTTTTTTCTTTTCTATATTCCTCTGTGTCAGATATTGAAAAAAAGTACAACTTTTTTTGTATGTGAAACCTTGTAAAAGCTAGGTCTGTCATTGTGTTTTGCTCTGTTTTCTGATCCACCTATGTTTATAGAGAGAGATCTGAACATCAAATGAGAATCAAGTACTAAGATAAAACCTACTGATGGTGAGCAAGCGCAGATGTTGTGTCTGTATTGTTGTGAGTTTAAAATAAATCTTCAGAATTGATCTGCATTTTTTGTTTTGAATGTTTGCTACACAAAAAGTGTGGGGGTGAAAACATGTCTGTTATGAGAAGATATAGCAGCTTTTAGTTGCAATGAGTTTTCTGTCTTTGGAAATAAGATAAAAGATCATGAGAATAGAAACTTGTTACACATTCATTTCTCTGAGAAAAGGATTGTTTGTTGCTCTTTTCCTGTCTTGGGACAAACTGGAGTCAGAAACAAGTTTTTTTAGGTTTTGACTGGGAATCCACTTTTGGGAAATGAAAATCAAGAGAGCAAAAAGCTGCTACAGATTCTGCTGTTGATCTCTCTCTGTCTCTCTGTCTCACACACACACACACACCACCACACACACAAGTAATAATATAGTTAGATATTACTGATAAAGTTTTTTGTTCCTAGATAGATGGCTTGATGAAAAAAAGCAAATGCATTGCTTATTCAATGTACCATCTGGAAATAAAAATTTGACTTGACACACTCACACATACACATGCACACACACTATCTCTCTCTTTTGATTTGAAAGAGTCAAAACACAGTTTCTGTACTTTGAATAGAATTATCTTTTTGTACTGTAACACTGAAATGTAAGTACTCAACTGAGTTGCAAGATTTAAAGAAAAGAAAAAAGATTTTGTATGACCCATTATTTTGCCATACAATTTGGGGATAGTTCTGTTAAGTAACTGCATTTTCAGTTCATAAAACTCTTCCATGCATACTCTGAACTCAACAAAAAGTTCTATTTCTTTGTAAACAGAACAAGTATTACTGATGTTGAATAATATTTATTGATCATCTATTGAGACAACTTCATTTCAGTCGATGGTTATATAATGCAAAATCTTGTTCGTTGAAAAACAGTTGGCATGTTAAAATATCAACGTATAACATGTAAAAACAAAAAAATATGAATCTAAAATGCTTCGCTCTCTCTCCCTCCCACTCTCTCTTTACACACACATACACACACACACACACACATACACACACACACACACACACACACAATGTTCTCAGGTGTTTAAAACGTTAAAGAAATAATGAGGCATCAGAATATAACAATATCAATAACTTGTAAAGCTATCATGCATGTTTAACTCATCAAACTATAAACAGAACGCAAAACAAACATATAAGATCTATATATTTCCCTCTATTTCCCATACCCCTTCCCTCGCCCCCATTCCTCTCACCATCTGCTCCGCTCCTTTTCAAAATGAAAAGGGATCTTTATAAAATCAGAAAAGGAAAAAAAAGAGACACCCACCAACCTTCCCCCCCCCCCCCCCCCCCAATAAATAAATAAATACCTCCCCAAACCCCTCCCCCCAAAAACAAAACAAACAAAAACACAGAAAAAAATGTCGCAGATGACAGAATGCCTGCAAAGATGAAAAACAAAAATAATTTTAGGAACCATAATCCAACAGCTCTGGGAATGATTTTTGTACAAGTCTGAAGACTTGGCAAAGCACCTCAGATTCAACAAAATTTAACAGTAGGTAATAATTTAATAAACCATTTAAATTTTTTTTATTCAAAGCACCTTTAAATCCACTTGAACAATGTTATTGTTCATTACGCCAAACCTCATCCCTATTCATATGACATCATTAACAGATAAATTCTCAGGCTGCATTGTCCTAATGTAAACTGTGTGGTGGTTGGTTAATGGCGTAGTCCCTAAACTGGATAGCTCTGCTGGGACTTTATAATCTAATCATATCAACCAACAGTCCAAATGAAATTGAACTTGGAAATGTCTGAATGCTGGGTATGTGAGTTACCCATGCATGTAGCTTACTGGTTTTAGAAATGGTCATGTAAACAAACAAGATCAACAATTAACATAGTTGAACAACTATCCTTCAGATAGCTCTCTTTGGTACTCTTGAATTATTTCTTAGCAGCATATTTCAAGAGGAACATAATCATGTACTATAAATTACATTAAACAAATGGTTATGAAGGCCTAGATCTTAGGGTACTCACAAGAATTAAAAGCCTGCGGTCCCAGATCAGGAAAAATCTACTATACAAGCATTGGATATATAAACATCTGAGGACAGCATTGTGAAGATAATGAGGCTAACTTCATTATATTTTTGTAATAAAATTCAGCAAACTCTTCTCAACATGTCATATTCATAAAAACAAATGAGTCAGTTCCTGCTTTTCAGAGCCAAGAAAACAAAACAAGAATTCATTTCAAATGGAATGAGTCAAGAGAATGGTAAGGTATGGAAATGTTTGTGTGATGGTACTTATTTGTATTATGACACTAATGTACATACAAACCTCTACATGTAATCTGAACATGTACCCGTACATATTTACACGATTCAACATTCTTGATTTCTTGTCATACATCATGAATTGATAAAGACACTTGAACCAGAACTGAATTCAACCCCCCACCCCTACCCCCAAAAAAGCAAACAAACATGTAAGAACATGCAAACCTCCCCCACTTTGTTTTTTGTAGGCCTATGTTGAATAAATCTTTTTTTTTTAAAAGTTCTTCTACAAGCAACATTTAATATTTTAAAAAATATATGATTGAAAAACTCAGCATTGTCAATCTTTATGACCAGCAGTAACAAGCAGCTGAGGCCATGTTTATGTGTACATACAAATAGAATGAATCAAGGGCAAAACTTAAACTACATTATCAAAGTTTACCTCATGAATAATCTCACTGCTGAGTGAAAATACAAATACTGATATTCCTTACAATTAAACTATATTTTAGAGGACTGTCACTGACAGGAACCACTAAAGTTCTGACATTGCTTCATGCATGGTATGATGTAGGAGCATATCAGCATGGCTGAGATGTGTATTGTCAGAAAGAAAACAGGCAAAATCACTGCCCCACTTCTGGTCCTCATTTACTTGCCGTTTCCTCCTTGCCATTTAGACATTTAACATGTGCTCAACATGGAGATGACAGAAAGGCAATACTGTGAGAAAACCTTACATGATCTATGTGTAATGTTTAGAAGAAAAAGATGAAGTTACATAGGAAACATCCAGCAGGTTTCTAATTTTTTATGCTTTTTAGACACCCTGACTCCTTGATTCTATTTACCTCTGTGGATTTAGAAAAGGTCCAAAATAAAAAGATTTTGGGGGAACTGAAACATTCACTGAAAGCAAAGCTTTCTTATTAAAGGCATAGTGTGGGATATAGTTTCTAAATATGGCAACAATAGTAATTGAGAAATTCAATGGACAAATTCAGGCGTATAAAAAACAGATTATATGTAAAAGCAAAATATAGAATTTAAACAATCACATATTGACAAAAGAAGTAGCGGATGTACACATATGCACATGTATAAGCTTTCTGTATATAAATGTCTGTCTCATTTTAGGGGTTTTAAACTTCTATTTTAAAGGAATGTATTTTAGAAAACTCTTGTCGAATTAAACTGGGATGTAAAATCTGGCAATGTTTGATAGTAACCATTTAAGTCAAATCAGAGGTCTAAGAATTCAAGACTGAGGTACTGAAGCACTGCTGTATTGATCACCAGTCTTCCCTATATTCTTTGGTTTACAATGGCTTGTGTGCATACTTGTTTGCTTGGTTATTTGTTTTTTCAGTCTTACATGTTAAGAGCAGTTGAAACAAGTGATGCGCAGTTCCACATTCTTATTACATTAGCTGCTATGGTCAAACATTATGATTGGGAGTTATATCATCCAAGTACTGAAGTGAAAACTATTTTTTTAAAATGTTTTTAAAGAAAGACCGTAACAAATGCAAAACTCCAACAAGAATGTTAAACAAGTAATCACAAAGCAAATCATTCACTGGTCATTTCTAATAAATAGTGAAAACTGAAACTGAATATATGTCCTATTTCTTCATGGAGTTCACTGGCCTTTGGGGGTACTTACAGAATGCATCATGCCTTTGTGTCACTGTCCAAGATTCTCCCTGTCATCTTCACTTCTCTTCCCTTGTTGTTTTTTAAAATTTGTGCAGGTATTATAATTATTATTATTTTGTTTTACTTATGACTTCTTTATGATATATAAGTAAAGACAGTGTCCACACATGTTAAATGAATCCTTTGTAAGATCAGTCAGTATTTCACAGGTGCGTCACCAACAACTTTCTTCACAGTGATCCTTGAATGAAGGCGCCAGCAGCCACACCTCACAATGTACACAGGTGCAGCATTAGCATTGAATGTCTTTGGAACATGTCTCCTCTTCATCTTTAGGGGAAGCAGTAACCTCTGGAGGGGTGTCTTCCATCACCAGGTCTGGCACAGGCCGCTGACAAGCTTCCAGTGAGCTGGAGTCTGTGTGGTTGGCCAAGGCAATGTACCTGTGAGTGATTTAGCAAACAGAATGCAAGTTGAGTCAATTACAATGGTATTACACTTTAAGGTTTCTGTCAGTATAGTGTCATTTTATGTGGATTATGAATGAAGAGTCACCTCTATTTAAAAAGCAAAAAAAAAGAGAAACAAACTCAAAAAAGAAACAAACTTCTCTCTCTCTCTCTCTTTGTGTTACATTTTTAACATGGCAATTTTCAAACAGAAAAACAAAATCAGCAGGACAAGAGATAAACATGAATATAATCACTCTTCCATATGGCATTTCTAGAACTACTCATGAGTTCAATAACTTTATCATGACAGACAAAATCTTTGATGCACAGTGACTAAACAGATTTAGGTTATTTCTTCTTTTCTTTTTTTTTTTTTGGGGGGGGGGGGGGGGGGGGGGGAGTATGTGCTTCTGATAACAAAAACATTATGCATGGGAGAAAATTTCTCTAACACTACAATGAGAGGTCATCACATCAAAAATCACTGAAGTTTTGACACAGTTATTTTTTGTATTTGTTTTTGGTTGTTTGTTTTTGTGACTTTGTTTATTTACTTTTAAGGTTATTTCTTTCTAGAGAAAGAGACTGGACATGATGGTATGAAACACAGTTTGAAATCAAAGGGTGGGGGGGGGGGGGGGGGGGGGGGCAGCCTAGTGGTTTGAGTCACCACCACAGCACCCGTTCTAGGGGATTTTCCCCCTGGAGTTAACATCAGTCCTGATTCCACTACCCAGAAAGCCCTTAGGATAAGACTATAAACCAAGGTCTCATCTGCGCAAAACATCATGCACACATATTTAAAACCCATCCCACTTTTTTGGAAGAGTAGGTCATTCAGTGCCAGTAAGAACAGATGACAAAAACTATTTGTCATTTAAAAACCCCACTTGGACACTGATGTTGTATTTCCACATTATTCCCAAAGCCCGAATGCAGTTACCTTAATGATGGGCAAAATCTCACCATTGGTGAATCTTGGAATTCTAGTCATGGAAATGGGGAAAAAAATGAATGCAGACTCTAACTTTAAAATCAATGCAGACTAACACCCTCAAAATTCGCTAAAAACTGGAGCTAGAGAATGAGCACAGGACTAGTAAGCAAGCCGTTCACACAAAGGGGCACTGACCTCTGTCCCACCATGACCTGTGCGATCTGACCAAACAGCCGTCTGTCTGAGCTTGCGTCCAGTGGAGCAGCAATCTGCACCTGGTGTTCTCCATCCACATCAGCCTGGTTGTACCAGAAGCCCCCGTACTTGAACTTGACTTCCTCTCCCCAGGCCGAATACGTTACACTGCACACAGAGTCAGGTCAGGCATTCATACCAAAGTCAGATGCACTGGACCTCACTTGTCAGGCACTTAATGGCAGTGCATCACATTTTCACTCATATAGCAGACACCAGTAGTTGCTGTCTGAGTGTTATACAAAAAAGAAGAAGAAGAAAATCAGTGGTTTCCTTCTGGATAAACCACAAAGAACTTCATGTTACTAGAATTGTTGCGTTTCTCAGGTAATCAGCATTCCTTACATTTTGGGGTTGTGTTGCACTTTGTTTGCTGCGATTTGTGTTTGTTTTGTGCTTGTGTTGTTGCATTTTGTGTTGTGTTTGCATTGTGTGCAGTGTTTCTTGTTGTTTGTTTTTGTTTTCCGTCATTTCACATAGACATTTTACAGGTCCCATCCAATACTCTGTGTGTGTGTGTGTGTGTGTGTGTGTGTGTGTGTGTGTGTGTGTGTGTGTGTGTGTGTGTGTGTGTGTGTGTGTGTGTGTGTGTGCACATGAAACATTTCATATATCAATGGTATACGGTTGTTTTTAATTAAAAAAAAGGATAAAATAACCTTCAGAAACTTCTATGATGAGTCATAGGGCACTGTCATCCCCTTTCCAGGCAGTGTTTCATGGGCAAGTTCAACCTGGCAAAGCACCCCCCTCCCACTCCCCCTTCTCTGGCTCATACAATTAATGCTGGGTGTGTGTTGATTTCAAATATTGGTTTTAATTAATGTGAAGTCAAAAACTACTAGAGAGAGACCTATGAATAATGACCCAAAGCAAACAATGTCTACACTAATTCGCAGATGTGCTTAAAACCAATACATACTGCACTGCTATCAAGAAAGGGACATAATTACAGTCACGGTCATGTGAACTATCGCAAAAGGTATTCTCTGACAGAGTATGTTAGTCCATCGTTTTCGACAATGACCTCCAAAACAGCAGAGGAGGCAGCTGCTGTTTCGGAAATTGGGCAGAAATTTGATTATAGTGGAGATGCCTTGCCCACAGTACATCTCCACTCTCTCGGACAAGTGGGCATAAGGACAGTCAGCTTGGAGATGTTCTCCAAAGGCCAACCAGCCCCCAGGGCTGCAGCACATAAGGACTGTGCAAGTCAAGCCACCTAGTCGGAGAGTCATAGTCGATCACTAAAGACTCAGCTGTAAAGTGGAATTCCATGAGTGGAAAAGCCACTGGTCATACAGCCTCTCACTTTGCTGTTGCCCCCTGCGTCAATGGTTTCATCAAGAACTGTGATAAACCCCAGGCGCTGACGCACAACAGAGTAAAGCCTTGTTGTTGTCACACTAGTTGGTTGTGCTGGCCGTTGTGCAGGCGACTCACTGAACTCCATCATCTGTGATGGTGAGCAGGATGAAGTGGTCGGCAGCATCATCAGGCCGGCTGATGCTCAGCTCTTCCTCCTCCTTTGTCACCTGCAGCCCCTCCTCTGTGGCCTCCACTTCTGTCTCAAACTTCTGCACACCGACGGGTCGGCTTCATGAGGACAGTTTCCCAGTAAGGTGTTTTAAATTGTGACTTAAGTCAGTATTGTTTGTCATCAATAACGACAACAACAACAACAACAACGACGATGATGATGATGATGATGATGAGATGGTGGTGGTGGTTGGTGGTAATCATCATAATGATTGTGTTAATGAATTGTGTAATGATAATAATGATACTACTACTGCTACTGCTATTACTCCTACTACCTCTACTACTACTACTACTACTACTACTACTACTACTACTACTACTACTACTGATGATGATGATGATGATGATGATGATGATGAAGAAGTAATAATGATAACAAGAATAATAACAATAACAAGATTGATGATAATAAGGATAACAACAATGACAAAGGTAATAGTTTTGTTGCTGTGAATGTCAGAAAAAAATGTTTGTAAATGTAGAAAATAATCATCATCACCATCATTATCATCATCATCATCATCATCATCATCATCATTGCTGTAGATGAATATCAGACAAGTGTTGCGGTACTGACCCCCTCCCTGGAGTAAGTGAGCAGAGGACCTCGGGCATCCCAGGAGAAGAGCAGGAGCACAGTCCCTGACTTGTCCATAGAGCCGAGGTCAACCCCTGTGCTTTTCTGTCCAAACTGCACACACTCTGACCACAACTACACACACACACACACACACACACACACACAGACACACACACACACACACACACACACACACACACACACACACACACACACACACACACACACACACACACAAACACACACACACATTAGGCATAACAAATATGGTCATTCAAGAGTTGTACGCTCAGTTTTGAATGCTAGCAACTAAACAGTATAACAACTTTTTTTTAAAACCTTGTTCATTTACAACAAATTCCAGTTTTCTGACATCCACAAAAAAGACGGATGTATGTATGCACGCATTTGTGGATGGATCGATGGATGGATGGATGGATAGATGGATGGAGGGATAGATGGATGGATGAATGAATGGTATGAATGTAATGCAGGTATAATGTAGCTTTTAAGCCTAACAATGACAGAGCTCTACACCTTTAACAGAAGTCAATAGAAGACATAGATGAAGTAGCACATTTAAATTAGGCTTCCCTGAATCTAATCATACAAATCATCAGTTTCTTCCTAATAGAGTTCAATGCCTGAGAGTCATCAGAAGATACATACAGACTGGGAATCACAGCTTCCAGTGAAAACTCCTACTGATGTTGCTGCCTGCGTCATTGACAATGGCTTGTCGTCAATTTCCAGTTCTTGTAGGCAGCCAATCAGAGGTCTAGAAAAACGAGAACCAAAACAAGGGCAGTTTTTATCATTTTCAAAACATCACATCATTTTGTTTCAAATTGTAGCTAAAAAAAAATGCAGCATTTTTGGGCACAGATATAATCATGAATGTTTTTGCAACATATATGATATCTACATTTTTTCTTCCTGTCTTGCTTGTTATTGCTTGCTTGTTTATAAACTTTAAAAAAGATTTAAGTGAGCTATATTATGATTACCCAGATCTGCAAACTATAGTCATGCAACTGTTTGTATATCATTAACAGGCAGTCACGACTATAGTTACACGTAAAGGTGAGTGCATGCAGCTCTGTCAGTAGTGCTGACCTCATCACCTCTCTCTTCCATCTCTTTCTCACCCAATATTCCAATCACACCTATGGGTCTGAAGTTTTTTGGGTTTTTTTACAGGCTCTTTAACACCAACACTTGTTTTTCCATTCATTCAAGATCCGAGGCCATCTTACCTGAACTTGGATTTCTCAAACTGAAGATTTCCTGACACAAAGCCTCCGATCATCACACCTTCCGCCATCTTGTTCAGATCTTGAGGTCGGGACCTTTCTATGGTAAATCCTCCATCCCGACCATCTATCACAGGATAAGTGGTGCTGTCTTGGTACATGATCTGAAACAGAGCAGCATCCATCCCCTTTACCCATTGACTGGACTTCTTGACTTCTGTAATGCGTTGAAAAGTCTACTGCATTAAACATTTTTAAGCAGTGTGTTGTCATCATCATCATTAACCATTACACCCAGTGGTGTGTAGGGCAGCAACAAAGCGCTTCCACTCCTGCCTATCCTGGGCCAACCTAATCACTGATCCCCAAGAGTGCTGCATGGCTTTCATCTCACTGTCTACAGTCCTCCTCCTCCACGTTGCTTTTGGTCTTCCTTTCTTTCTCCTTCCATCTGGGGCTCAGTGCAATGCTGTTCTTGTGATTGACTGTGGGTCTCTTCGGAGGATGTGCCCAATCCACTTCCACCGTCGTCTGGTGATGATGGTTCCCATGTCTTCTTGCCTGCATCTCCGTAGTAGGTCTTCATTGGAGATCTTCTCTGGCCAAAAGATCCAGAGAATTATTTGGAGGCATATGGTGTGAAAGGATCAAAGTTTGGTAAGATCCGCTTCCGTCATCCTCCAGCACTCAGAACTGTACAGGAGCGTAGATACAACACAGCTCTGGTATAGCTTCAGCTTGGTGTTGGTACTGTACTGAGTTGATCTCCAGATATTGTTCATCTCCCTAAACATACTCCTGGCCTTGCCCAGTCTGTTGTGGATGTCTTCTATTGTGCCGCCCTCTGGTTTGATGCTGCTGCCAAGGTATGTGAACTTGTCTGTCTGGCGCAGGTCAGTTCCATTCACTTTCACAGGGGCTGGTGTATTCACATTGAGCGACATTGTCTCTGTTTTCTTGGTGCTGATACAAAGACAGTGTGTTGTAGGCAAGTAAAACCTGGCTGGGCAATTGGGGAAGGTGAGGGGGGGGGGGAGGGGTTGTCGGGATAGCCTTGTGGCAAGGGCATTGAGCTTCCAATCTGATGGCCTGGGTTTGAGCCATCACCAAGGCACCTGTTTGAGGGGATTCCCCCCCCCCCCCCTCTCCCCCGCCCCTCCCGAGTTAACATCAGTACTAACCCCACTCTTCCAAAAGTCCTTCAGTTGAGACTATTAACTCAGGTCCCATGTGCGAATGTACGCAGAGCATCTTGTACATATCAAAACCTGTTCTGCCTTTTGGAAGAGTAGGCCATTGCACGTTGGTAAGAACAGATGATAAAATAAAAAACAAAAATGCATACATACAGGTGTCATGTTTAGACATCTCTTAAGTTGGAATGTGGCTACCTTAAAAAAAAGATGGGCAAAAACGGTTGCAAACGCAAAATCTCATCAGTAGTGAACCTCACAGCTCCAGCCAAGGAACAACAACAACAGCAACAACAACAACAATACGTCCTGGCAGAGCCCGTCTCTTTCCAGGTAGCAGGGAGTATGCTGGGTATGACTGTGTCCTTCTTTTCATCAGTTAAGGCTGGACCAGTCTTCTACACAAAGTGAATGGGTTTTAATTCAACTCTGTACATGATGTTCCAGGTGTATTCACACAATGCAGATATGTTCTTTACTCTCATATGAAAGATTGTTTTCTTAAGGAAATGGTGTCAAGATCAGTACCAATGTTAGTTTGAGGGAGAAACCCCTGGAATGGCTATCTCAGTGAAGACTCGAACCCGGAGTCTCAGTTACAGTCAGATCACCATATGACACTCTAACCACTTGGTTATACTGCCCTTTTACAAACACAACTGATCGCTAAGTACCAGATTCCATATCTTATTGCTCTGAGGAGTTTGTTTTCGTGTCTAAGAAGAAAACTGACATTGGTCCTCTGTAAGCCCACACTGGTATATGTCCCAGATCATCATCTTCTGCCTGTCTCAAGTTTTCTAAACATTGATATAAACACTCATCTGAAGCTGGAATATGGCTGCCTATCTTGTGGGGGAGGGGATGGGGGGTTGAAAAACAGGCAAACACCCAAACTTCATATCTAATGTGTACATGTTTACATTCTCAAAGTGATTCAGATGTGCAGATGTGATGAGTGAGACAGAGTGTATATCCTTGAAGAATCCCGAGAGCGCTCAAGATGGGAAATGCCCAACATTATCAACATCAACAACAACAGCAACAATACCACCACCACCACCACCACCACCACCACCACCAACAACAACAACAACACCAACACCAACATATGCTTACAAAAAAGAAGAGAGGAGAAAGGGGGAGAATGGTGTGACAAGAGAAATGATCTACTTCATCCAAGAAATACAGAAATCCTTCTGTGCCCAAAAGTTGTTGTTTACATCCATCTTTTATACACACACACACACACACACACACACACACACACACACACACACACACACACACACACACACATGGGGGACGGGATAGCCTAGTGGTTAGAACATTGCGCTCGCAATCTGACGACCCGGGTTCGATTCCCGTTGAAGGGGATATTTTCCCATGGAGTTAACATCAGTGCAGACTCCACTCTCCCCAAAAGTCCTTTGGATGAGACTATAAACCGAGGCCCTGTGCGTGAACGCACGCAGAACATCTTGCGCACACATTAAATCCTGTTCCGCTTTCCGTAAGAGTAGGCCATTGTGAGCCGGTGGGAACAGATGACAGAATTTACAAAACCGCATACACACAGGGACTGGATGTAAAAAAGCACATAAGTGCTTATTCCATTATCCTCGATATAAAAGAATAAAATAAAAAATAAAATAAACATACAGAGAGAGAGAGAGAGAGAGAGAAGAGAGAGAGAGAGAGAGAGAGAGAGAGAGAGAGAGAGAAGAGAGAGAGAAAGAGAGAGAGAGAGAGAAAGCGAGTGAGAGAGAGAGAGAGAGAGAGAGAGAGAGAGAGAGAGAGAAGAGAGAGAGAGAGAGAGAGAGAGAGAGAGAGAGAGAGAGAGAGAGAGAGAGAGAGAGAGAGAGAGAGAGAGAGAGAGAGATAGGCTCTCTTCTGAACACCCTCATCCACGTTCTTTCAACATTGAAACCATACTTTGAGCGAGTGGAAGGCACCATCCGTGTAGTTTCTGGCTCGACTGAGAAGGGTGATGGACTCAGAGGGTGTGGTGGTGTCGATCACCAAGGCGCCATTGTTCAGCATCACACGTAACAGGAACCGCTGCACAGATGATTGGGATGTTTTCTTGTCATCACATGAATGCAGCTAGTGTGTCATTAGTGTGCTACTGGACGAAATGTGTAGTATCGTTTCTATTGCATGGTGAGGTTTTTTCCCTCATTAATTTGATGGCATGAAAAAATGGTGTTAAGCCTATCACA
>CM054136.1:39305619-39348119 GCA_028751875.1 Rapana venosa
GGTGTGGTGTGGCACACAGACAGAGTACATAGAATCAGGGGCTGAACCCATTCACCAACAACCTAAACAACTAATCCTTTAAGTAACAAACAAGCAGAGACAGAAAATAAAAGCAAACAAACACCACCAATCCCAAACCAATAATAACAGGAACACACACACACACACACACACACACACACACGCCAAACATATATATCTACATCTATTCACCTATATATCTACATCTATTCTATCTATCTATCTATCTATCTATCATGATAAAATAGCACTTACTGAGTTGTTGCCTTTGACCAGAAGAACAGGACCGTCCTCATCTTGTGTCTTGATGCACACCTCTACCATGGTTACCATGGACACGGTGGTGGGGAGGGAGGGGGTGGAGACTCGGGAGCGGGTACGGGGGGAGGAGGGGGCGAGGGCTTTCTCGGACGCTGGTATGGACAGGTACCCACTACCTGACTTGGAGATGGCAAGCTGAAAACAATGAGAATGACAAAGAGAAGATGTTAAAGTGGAAGATGTTAAAGTAGAAGATATTTCAGTGGAAAACTTTAAAATGGAAGACGTTAAAATGGAAGACGTTAAAATAAGGGTCAACATTGGTGAGTGAATGACTAGGGAAAGTATAGCAGAGGCACAGAACCCGCATTCAGAGATAATTAGGTGTGCCTGTGATTTTGACCCTTCACTGATGTAGTAGCACTCAGAGAAACAAAGATATGTGTACTGTCAACATTTCCTGCAATACTATGATCTCTATGTTTGCTTATTTTACCCAACAATAATGACAAAATACTGTGTGTGTGTATGTGTGTCTGTGCGTGCGTGCGGGCGGGCATGTGTGTGATTTGTGTGCCCAAACTGAATATTGTATATAAACCGTTGCACGAATGCACAATGTGTGTTTCTGAATATTCTAGTGAGATAGAGGAGATTAACAAGGGGATAAGGGTAGGGGGGGGGGGGTGGAGGGACAAGTCCTAGTCCTGTCCAGTGTTGTGGTCAGCCATGGCAGCAAGGCACTGACCTGCATGGTCTGCAGCAAGGCTTTGGCAGTGGTGATCTGCTGGCGGAGGTGGGAGATGTTGGCGTGCAGTCTGACCAACTGACCGCTGGCCCGGCCACAGCTTTGAGGGGTGACCTGGCGTAATGACCGCACGTTCCCCATCTCCCTCCGCACATTCTCCGCTGTGTCCACACACACACACACACACACACACACACACACACACACACACACACACACACACACACACACACAGAGGCACACACACAGAGGCACACACACAGTCATACTCACACATACACACACAGAGGCATACACACACAGAGCGGCATACACACACATACAGAGGCATACACACATACATACACACACAACACACACACACACACACACACACACACACACACACACACACACACACACATACACACACACACACACACACACACACACACACACAAGGAATGAGCTTGCAGCAAAGAGAAAGAAAACCACACAAACATAGATGCAGCCACACGCGCACGCACACACACACACACACACACAGGAATGAGCTTGCACCAAAGAGAAAGAAACCCACACAAACATACATGCAGCCACACACACACACACACACACACACACACACACACACACACACACACACACACACACACTCACACACAGTCACACTCACACAGAGGCACTAACGCACGCATGTACGTACGCAAGCACGCACACACATACACAGACACTTATGCTTGCATGCACGTTTAGACACATATCTCAACCTGTACTTATATAAACAGACCAGAACTTACTCTGAAATAATAATAATTAAGACAGGACTTTACAGGATTGTCTTACTATCTTGTGTAATAATCATAATTATGCTTCCGCGCGTAATGTAACAGATTTGTACAGGCAAATATCTATTCATACATCATCGGTGGTGTCAGTACTGTCATCAACAATACTACCACCAGCATCATCACCACCAGTTATCTGATCATCGATTATTCTTCATGGCCCCAGCAATGACAAGATCATTATCATCACTACCATCATCACCTTCATCATCACCCTCACCCCACCACTATCACCCCACCCACCAACACCACCACCATCCTCATCCTCCCTACCACTTCCACCACCCCCATCACCATCACCCCCCCTCCTCACCCCCCACCCTCATGACCACTGCCACCAACACCACTACCACCATCAATGGATATAGTCATCAAAGAAGTCACCCTGACCTTTTTCCACAGCTTGAACCACAATGGTGTCATCACCACCGTCGGCATCTTTCTCCATGTCGTCTTCCTCCTTCCCTCCTCCTCCTCCTCCTCCCTCCTTGTTGGCCTCTGCCTCCGCCAGTCTCTGCTCTGCAATCTCCACGGCTCTGGCGGCACGGGTCTGGATGCTGTGGAAGGATCTGGAATAAAACAAACAGTCAGCACACCTTAGCTTACATGTTGCGTGCCACGGAACAGGATCTTTATTGTGAATAAGTATTGATCAGCTGTCAAAAATATATTGCTCACACTAGAAAGAGCGAGAGAGAGAGAGAGGAAGTGAGAGAGAGGGAAGGAAGGAAGGAAGACGGGAAGGAGAGAGAGAGAGAGAGAGAGAGAGAGGGGGGGGGGAGGGAGAAAGAAACAGAACCAGACAGACAGACAGAGAGACAGACACAGACAGACATTTCATTTCATTTTCATTTAATTTCATTCTTTTATATCGAGGATAATGGAATAAGCACTTAAGAGCTTTTTTACATCCAGTCCCCGTGTTTATGCGGATTTGTGCATTCTGTCATCTGTTCCCACCGGCACATAATGGCCTACTCTTACGAAAAGCGGAACAGGATTTAACGTGTGCGCAAGATGTTCTGCAGACATCTTGGATGGATATAGTCATCAAAGCAGTCACCCTGACCTTTTTCTACAGCTTTAACCACATTGGTGTCATCACCATCGTCGGCATCGTCAGATGATGGTGAGGGGTGTGGTGGTGATGATGATGAGGGTGGTGGTGGTGGTGGTGATGGTGGTGGGGGTGGTAGTGATGATGATGAGGGTGGTGGTGGAGGAAGTGGTAGGGAGGATGATAAGACAGAAAGAGTGAGTGAGAGAGAGAGAAAAGAAGAGAGAGAGAGAGAGAGAGAGAGAGAGAGAGAGAGAAGAGGAGAGAGAGAAGAGAGTGAGTGAGAGAGAGGGGGAGAGAGAGAAACAGAGAGACTGAGAGAGCGAGAGAGACAGAGATAGAGACAGAGGCAGGAAGACAAGACAGATTGACAGACAGAGAAAGAGAGATGCCCAAATAATGACCAGCAAATCATAAGCAATGCACTGCCTACACACAACGCACACTGAACACAATTTGAATCAGCAGCCAGATCCTACCTGTTGACTCTGTCACTGAAGGTCACGGTGACCTGACTGATGTCATCAACGTAACTGGTGACGTTTTCCATCACCTCTTTCGACTGCTTCCACAAGCGCCGCGCACGGTCCGCGGCATCGTAGCTTTTCTTGGTGTCCGACCACTTTTTGGAGAGCTCTGAAACAGTTGAATCATTATGAGCTTGGTTTTGGTTGTTTCCAAGCAAAACGAGAGGAATTTAACGTTTATATCAAAGATAACAGAAACCTCACTATAGATTACTGTGAGTGTTTCCTCCCCCCCCCCCCCCCCCCCCCCCCCCCCCCCCCCCCCCCCCCCCCCGAACACACACAGACACACATCTACGTGCATGCACAAAATACCATACCGAGGTCACATATAGGCTACACATCACACACACACACACACCACACACACACACACACACACACACACACACACACACACACACACACACACACTCTCTCTCTCTCTCTCTCACACACACACTCCCCCCCCTACACACACACTCCCCCCCCCCTACACACACACTCCCCCAGCCCTACACACACACACACTTCCCCCTCCCCCACTACACTCCCCCCCCCCCCTCACACACACACCTTCATGCATGTATAGGGAGAACCTGACCGATACACATCAACACTGCCGTCACTCAAGTGAAACACACCTTCAGGCAAACGGCTAGCTGCATGTACGCTTACTTACTCTCCGTTTTCTCGAACAAGTGATCCCCTCTCTCCATGACGTCTCTACTCCTCAGCTGAACTCCATCCAGGTACACCGACAGCCTCTCCCCTGCACGTGGACAATCATGAATTATTGGTTTAGCCGTGGCTGGTAGTGGGTTGTGGGTCAAAGCCTTGAGCATGCACAAATATAAAAAAATGAATGAATAAATAGAAAGGTGGAGGTGTTCCAATAATCTATTCCATCGTTGGGGAGCGAGGTGTCAGAGAACTCAGCTTCTCTACGGGCCAGCATCTTTGAGGGTGGCTGGCGCCTCTCTCTCTCTCTGCTTTATCTTCCTTGTCCTTAAAGAAAGCAGGTACCCTTCCCCAGCTGGATGAACTGGGATGCTGTGTTGAAGCCAAGGTGTAAAAACAGTCATCCATCTGCCAGAAAAACCACACACACTGTGTGTGTGTGTGTGTGTGTGTGTGAAATGTGTGTACTTTGTGTCTCAATTATAAAGAACTGACTTGTACTGAGAAGCATCTAAAGTGAAATATAGTAGAATAAACCAAAACAAAAGGAAAAAGGGGAAATTTACGGAGGACTGAAACTGCTGGACAAAACAGCATTATTAAATAATAAACTTTATTACATAAAGCAATTAAATGAAGTAAACGAAACTGGAAGCACTGAAAATTAAAGAAAGGAAATCACAGCCAGTTATCAGGGCTGACTCACCAAACTCTTCTAAAGATGGAGGATGGCCTCTCTTTGGAGGCCCTGTCTCGTCGACAAACACAAAATCTTCATCATCGGCTGGAACGCCAGGCACTTCACCAGATCCCTCCTCTGCTCCCTCCAAAATTAGGTCCCCACTCCCCTCACCATCACATCCACTCCCTTCCACATCGTCCCCCTCCTCTGCGCATGCGCTAGCCATGCTGAACGCCCAGCGTAGTTCCTGTTTCGCTCCTATTATGACCCGGATGGAGTCGAGGAGAGAAAACATTTTCTGAAAAGAAATGGAATAAAGAAAGGTTTTCATCACAGTGACTTTCCCCCAAGATTCGTAAAATGATGAATACTTAGGACATTCATGTGAGCAAACTGAATGGAATGGTTTTTAATGTTCTGGCTGCTAGTTTTATTTACAAATCTATTCATTTACAGATCTATTTTTTCATTTCGAGTTTAATGGAATAAACACTCATGTGCTTTTTTTGCATCCAGTACCTGTGTGCCTGTGATTTTGTAAATGTCATCCTTCCCACCGGCACAAATGGCCCACTCTTTGAAAGGCAGAACAAGTTTTTAAGGTGTGTGCAAGACGTTCTGTTTGCGTTCACATTGGGGGCCTCGGTTTATAGTCTCATTGGAAGGACTTTGATAACAATTAAAAAAAAAGAGAGAATAAAAGTCTTGTTCTTTCAAAATTATGAGCAAATAGATTACATTTGCATAGAAAATAAATCACAAATCAATAGAAACCTTTAAAAATGAAAACAACCCAAATTATGTATAGACCAATCGTCTCCTTTGTGACCTACAGCAGCAAAGGCCTAGGTACAAGATTTCTGCATCCATTTAGATTTTGTATTTGATTTTTCCAGGACAGGAAGTAACCTTTTGATTATGGGTTATACCAACAAAACAAACTAATGTTGATAGTCCAAAAATATAGCCTCTGTCAAAGCTTTCATTGGCTAGAAGAAAAGTCCCCCCCAAACGGTAAAAGCATATATCCCAAAACTGAAAGGGTGCAATCCAAAACGTCATTAAAAGCACAAACAGCGGCAGGTAGGCCTGGTGTAAAGAAGAGAGCATCCTCACCTTGGCGTCTTTGTGGACACGAGTGACCAGAGAGGACAGCCAGGCTGACACAGCCGCGTCATCTTTCCGGGATATGGCGTCCTTCCCGTGTCGGATGACAGGACGCAGTAACCTGTCACACACAAACAACATCATGGTCTTAGATTAGTGTCATATACAGCTCTAGCAGCACACTGTTTGACTTCACTTACAACAGCAGTGCCACTACCATTGTCTCTTGTAACAATGACAACAGGCCTGAACTACTTACCATCACACAGCACTACAATTACCATGATCTTTTGTAACAAGGACAACATGAACTACTTACCATCACACAGCAGTACAACTACCATGATCTCTTGTAACAAGGACAACAGGCCTGAACTACTTACCATCACACAGCACTACAATTACCATGATCTCTCGTAACAAGGACAACATGAACTACTTACCATCACACAGCAGTACAATTACCATGATCTCTTGTAACAAGGACAACATGAACTACTTATCATCACACAGCAGTACAATTACCATGATCTCTTGTAACAAGGACAACATGAACTACTTATCATCACACAGCAGTACAATTACCATGATCTCTTGTAACAAGGACAACATGAACTACTTATCATCACACAACAGTACAATCACCATGATCTCTTGTAACAAGGACAACAGGACTAAACTACTTACCATGATAATGCAACAAATATATACTATGTTTTATGTTACAGGGCAGGGGACGGGATAGCTCAGTGGTCGGAGCACTCGCTTTCCCCCAGCCAAGTTAAACAGCGTCGAGCGTGGTTACCAGTTGGATGGGTGACCGTTTGCGCGCCTTGGCTTCAGTACAGTTCCCCCAGTTCACCCAGCTGTAAATGGGTACCTGCCCTCTTTAGGGTCAGGGAAGGTAATGCAGCGAGGGAGAGGAGATGGGCGCCGCCCTCAATATGCTGGCCCTAGAGAAGTAGGTCTCTGACGCCTCGCTCCCCTACGACCTTATAGGTTATGGGACTCCTTTACCTTTATGTTACAGGGACTGTACCGCGTACTATTGAGCCACGCTGCAGTACAGTCACATCACATTCATGGTAAGGCCTCTGAGATTCTGGCTACTCTACGTGGACACCATGTTACAATGACTGTGCAGTAAAATGATAAATCTTACTTCTGACCAAGGGTGCTACATAGATCGGATGACCTCTTTTTCTGTCTGTGTTTATGTATAAGTCTATGTTGTTGTTGTTGTTGTTTTTTTACATGTTTTTTCTGCAGAATTTTGCAACGAAAAGCTTTCCTGCTGTTGTCGTTCTTCAAAAGGTGCTGACTGCATGCTGCACAATGACAAACGATTTAAATTCAAAATGTATTGCTGAAAATGATGAGCACCTGGACCACCATATAAGGTGTCGTTGAAAAGGAGAGAACAGATTTTAGCTTTATAGTGGATATAATCCAGGTAAGTTTGTGAGTGAAGTTTAATGACTATAGAGAGAAAATTGAAACAGTAACCTAGATTGTTTCCCCTTGTCAAAACAACGTGTGTTTATAAGATGTGTTACATGTTTTTGGGTAATCATTCCCGTGGCGTGCAGAATACTTTTTTGAGCCTTTAAGTTGATACATTACTGTAGATTTCTACAGCCTTTTCAAAAAGGCCATGCTTACACTTATAATATTCTTTTTTTTATTGTTCATGGTAGACTGAATGGTCCTACCGTCTTCCTAAAAGTTCAGTTTATGTTCATGCTGGTCATGCTTTTACGAACAAATCCAAGCATACACATTCATCAGATGACCCACAACAAATCCCTTTACTCCACACTTCGAGACAGTAAAAGATAGAGAGCTGAACTGCAACGTAACCAAAATGAAAACCTCAAAGCGTCCTGCTCAATTTGAACAACAAAAGCTTCACAAAACTCTCTTCCATTCTCCCCAGGCTTAACTTCCTTCCTTCCCTCTCACCTTTCAGCCTGCAGTGCCAGACGCTCCTGCTCCCTGGCATGTTTTTTGGCACGGTCAATGATGGGGCGAAGGCGAGCACGCTCGGCAGGCGTGATGTCCCTGACCGGCCGGCTGTGGCGCAAGAGTGCAGACCTAGCTCTGCGGCGGATGGACACTGGGGGCCCAACGCCTCTCTCATCTTGCCTGAGCCGTCTCCAGTCTTGTACCACGCGGTAGTTTCCCTGCAATAAAATAAACAGAAAAAGAAGCATTACCTCTGAGGAGGTAGAAATGTCTGTCAGCTACTTCCCGCGATTTTTTTTTTAATTAGCTGGGATCGATGAATATAATTTAAAGAAAAAGGAAATGTTTACTTTAAACATTTTTTGAAAAGGATTGTATTCTGAAACCTCTGAGTGTGTGTGAGTGCGTTGCCAACGCGCTGAGCCGGGGGTGGGGGGGGGGGGGGGGGGGGGGGGGGAGAGAGAGAGAGACACACACACACGCACACATACACACACACCACTCACTCACAGAGCGGGCAGGTAGACAAGACAGATACACAGACAGATAGAGGAACAAGAAGTGAAACAAAGAGAGACGTAGAGAAACTGCCACAACAAAGAAGGCAGACCTGTAGGCAAACAGAGCGGCAGAAAGAGATAAAGACAAATAGACAGACAGACACACAGGCAGACAGAAAGACAGAAGGACAGACAGACATAAAATTCCAGACAAACAGACAGACAGACAGAAACACACGCACACACAGACTGACAGACATAAAGCTGCAGACGGACAGACAGACAGACAGAGACACACGCACAGACAGACAGACAGACATAAAGCTGCAGAGGGACAGAGCAACAGACAGCTAGACCAGCTCACCCTGTAGTCTTCTGTGCCCTTGGCCAGGATGTCGGAGGCCTTGTAGATGAGGTCCCTGGCCACCGTCAGGTTGCCACGACTGTTGGTCAGCATGGCCTGCTCATGGACACACACGTGCAGTCCACATCAATGCCACTGACCACCACATCAATACCACTGACCACCACGTCAACACCACATCAACACCACTCACTACCACTTGAACCACCACATCAATACAACTTGAACCACCACATCAACACCACTTGAACCACCACATCAACACCACTTGAACCACCACAGCACACAACCACACCACCACTGACCACCACGCAACCACTGACCACCACACAAACCACTGACCACCACGTCAACCACTTGAACCACCACATCAACACCACTTGAACCACCACATCAATACACTGACCACCACGTCAATACCACTTGATCCACCACATCAAACATCACCACCACTCAACACCACTTGAACCACCACATCAATACAACTGAACCACCACTCAACACCACTGAACCACCACATCAACACCACTTGAACCACCAATCAACACCATTGAACCACCACATCAAACCACTGACACCAGTCAAACCACTCACACCACTCAACACCACTTGACACCACATCAATACAACTGGACACCACCACATCAACACCACTTGAACCATCACATCAATACACTGACCACCCCATCAACACCACTTGAACCATCCAATCAATACCATGACCACCACATCAACACCACTGATCACACACACACCACTAACCACTCAATACCACACCACCATCAATACCACTTGATCCACCACATCAATACCACTGACCACCACATCAACACCACGTCAACACCACTCACTACCACTTGAACCACCACATCAATACCACTTGAACACCACATCAACACCACTTGAACCACCACATCAACACCACTGACCACCACATCAACACCACTGACCACCACATCAACACCCACTTGAACCACCACATCAATACCACTTGAACCACCACATCAACACCACTGACCACCACATCAACACAGTTTGATCCACCACATCAATACACTTGAACCACCACATCAACACCACTGACCACCACATCAACACCACTTGAACCACCACATCAATACCACATCACCGCCAATGACCACCACATCAACACCACTGACCACCACATCAAGAATACATTGACCCTCCACATCAACACCACTGACCACCACATCAAGAATACATTGACCCTCCACATCAACACCACTTACCATGCACGTGTGTGTGTGTGTGTGTGTGTGTGTGTGTGTGTGTTGTGTGTCTGTGCGTGCGTGCGTGTGTGTGTGTTGTGTGTGCGTGCGTGCGTGTCTGTGTGCGTGCGTGCGCGCGCACACTGTGCGTGTACAGGGGACGGGATGGCCTGGTGGTTACAGTGATGTATTCATCAACTGCTGACCCGGGTTCGATTCTCGTTCAAGAGGATTTTTCCTGGAGTTAACATCAGTGCCGACTCCACTCTCCCCAAAAGTCCTTCCGATGAGACTATAAACCGAGGTCCTGTGTGCGAACGCAAGCAGAACATCTTGCGCACACGTTAAACCCCGTTCCGCTTTTCGGAAGAGTAGGCCATTGTGTGCCGGTGGGAACGGATGTCAAAGTTTACAAAACTGCATACACACGGGGACTGGATGAAAAAAAGCACATGAGTGCTTATTCCATTATCCTCGAAATAAAAAAGAAAAAAGCAAATAAAGAAAAATGTATGTGTGCGCACGTGTCTGTGGGTGTGTACGCACTGCACGTTCGTGCGCGCGCGCGCGCATTTGTGCGTGCATGCGAGCATGCGCGCGCCTGTGACAGATCTACGTCCTGCCTGTGCGGAGACTCACGGTGTTCCTGCGGAGGTAGGCGACGTGGGAGGAGGTGGTCAGCTCCTGGCCCAGCTTCTGCACGGTGGAGTTGACGTAGTAGACCAGCGTCCTCAGGTCGTTGCGGGCAAAGTTGTCCTGGAACCGCTCCCTCACCTGCTGCAGCCGCGCCGTCACGCTCTGCCGTCCCCTGGACACAGCACCGCGGTCAGTTCAGCTGTTGGTGGTGGTGGTGGTGGTAGTGTTGGTGATGTTGTTGATGGTGTTGTTGTTGTTGTTGTTGTGGTTGTTACTGTTGTTGATGATGTTATTATTGTTGATGTGGTTGTTGCTGTTATTGCTGTTGTTGTTATTGCTGTTGATGTTATTGGTGTTGTTGTTATTGCTGTTGTTGTTATTGTTGATGTTGTTGTTTTTGTTGTTGTTGCTCGTTCTCCAGCTTAACATGAACTTCTTGAGGGTCACCCAGAATGTGCACTCCCGATACACTCATCCCGCCTGGGAATCACTGCGAGCTTGTAAGTACACACTGAACGAGAAGTTTGCCTGTGTTGGCTGTTTTTAAGTACCTTGCCGTATAGGCAGCTATATCCAGATTTCAGAGGATTTTTCACCTTTAAAGGAGAGTGCAGGTTGTTATGCCAAGAGCTCGTCACAGACATTGACAATTTTGACACATCGCTTTAAAGAAGAACATCATTTTAATGTAGGCCTTAGTAGAGTACATCAATAACTGACAAAGGTTTTGGCCTGACCCAAGTGATTCAAGTAACAAAGGCAACAGTTTGGTAGCAGATTGTTGAAATAATGGTTCAGTTTCGTGCGAATACTGTCACTTGATAACGTAAAGAAAAAAACCCCCAACAACAAACAAACAAAAACAAAACTGAAAAATCCCCTTTAACTGCAGGAACAGATTTCAACTAGAAATAACATTTTGTCATAAAGTTGGAGCCAAAATATTCTAACTCAGGAAAACCTCTTCCAAATATTTATCCTACTTCCTTTCCTTCTTGTCCTAAACCAACCCATTCTCCATACTTCCCTTCCTCAACCCACTCTTTGGAAGAAAGGAAGAAAGAAAGAAGGAGGAAAAGAAAAGAAAAGAACAAAATAGTAAGAAAGAAAGAGAAAGAAAAAACAACCCATACAATATGACAGGAAGCAATGTCTGTGTTCTTCTTAACCGCCTAAAGTTCTGCCATTACGTCACACCCACCTGACGAACTCCTGAACACTACGTAACGCCTCCTGGGCTTTACGCTCCTCGTCATAGGCGGCTCTGATGACGTCATAGAGGCTGGGCAGACTCATTTCGGGGCGGTCCAAGGATCGGGTGGAGGGTCCGGTGAAGCGGTGCTGGTGAGCCCTCATGTAGATGTCCTTCGTCAGCAGGGTGGCCCGCAGAATGGTGTCTGTCAACACCACCCGACATGCCCCTTCAACTTTTTCTCAATCTCCTCACTTGAAGAACAAAAAAAAGTCTGCATGTATTAAAATTTTTTTTGATAAGTGCAGACTCCACTCTCCCCACAAGTCCTTCGGATGAGATTTTTTAAACCGAGTCCCCGTGTGCGAACGCACGCAGAACATCTTGCGCACACGTTAAATCCTGTTCCGCTCTTCGTAAGAGTAGGCCATTGGGTGCCGGTGGGAACAGATGACAGAATTTACAAAACCGCATACACACGGGGACTGGATGTAAAAAAGCACATAAGTGCTTATCCTCGATATGAAAGATTAAAAAAAAAAAAATTGCAATACAGTCTACTTACTTCTTAAATCTTAGTTTTGTTTTCATGTGTCAGTGGGAACACAACCCATCATCTATGTATGTCACGATTAAACTCGCGCTTAAAACAAGACAAAAAATTTTTTGCTCGTCTGGTCTACTTTCTCATGATTGTCTCAGAACACAATCCAAAATAGTTGTTTGGGGGGTGAATTGAGGGTGGGTGGTCGATTTCTGGTTTGATAGATTGATCGTGATTGGTTGACTCGTTGGCTGTTTTAAAGATTAGGTGAATTGTGACCAGAAAGATATGTTGCATATTATCTTATTGGCTGGATGATTGATTGGATCATGAGATGGTTGAATGGCTAGCCGGCGGTTGTCTAGATTGCTACACAAGTTGCTTCCCCTTGCTGGCGCTTAATATCACAATGTACACAAGTTTGGGACATGTGAAAACTGGGTGGTGTTTAGTTGGGTGGTAGAGGTTTGGGCATCCGTTGCTCACTCTTTAACATCGGGTCATAGCAATCTTTTAATATTCGGTTACTATTACTATAATGCTCTCAGTTCCCATCACGTTTTAAATATTTTACTTTAATCCATGTTTACAATGATGATAAACATACTAAAGCGGCACAGCTAAGTTTGAAATTATGTGACACCTGTCTCCTCTTCCCTCAGTTGACATTGGGAAAAGTCACTGGGGCACTGCAAATAAGAGTTCATCAGATTCAGCCATTAATGCTGGCTGTATGTCAAAACATGGATCTTAGTAGATACTTTCCTTATCCATTCTGCAACTATATCAGTCCGCCGCTTTGCAGTAAGTTGTCTATTCTTCCATCTCTCTGTCTCATGGAGAACTCTTTTAGCAAGACCACTGTGTCCAGTTACATGGCCATGCCAGCGTCACTTTCTGATCCGGACTGACCTCGGCCAAGTTTCCTAGTATGGATGAATGTGCTGTTGGATGGTCTGGCCACTTGTTTGTTGGTGATACGCTCAGCATATCTGTAGGTGTGAGTTTACGTGACAGCGTTATCGTGAAAAGCGACAACAATCCTACGGGTTACACAATACAAAATCGAGTTGATATAGCCACCAAAAAGTAATCAGTCCTATCGGTTATACAGTTCAGGTTAGAATTTTATATCGTAAACACACACACACACACACACACACACACACACACACACACACACACACACACACACACACACACACTCAAAACCAACCAAACAAACGAACAAACAAACAAACAAACAAAACCAACCTATCGGTTACAAAGTACAAATTCGAAGTTGATATCAGCAACAAACAAACAGTCAAAACTTTATCAGTAGCTTAGTATAAAGTTGAGGTTGATATGGTCAGAAAAAATACCCTTCAGATTACACAGTTCAATTTAGAATTTAAAAAAATATCCTCAAACAATCCTATCAGTTAAATACTACAAAATCAAAGCTGATATTCGGTAATAAAAATAATAATAATAACACTAAGATAAAAAGAAAAAAGAGGAGGCTGACCATAGGCCATGTTGTTGGCTTCAGCTATTTCTTTCAGCTGTTTCCTGACCCCCATCATAATGGTGTAGCGGGTGCCATTGAAGACAAAGTCGTTGACGTTCTTCACCGCCTGCAGGCCCCCCACCAGAGTGGACAGGGTGCGTTGTAAGGAATGCAGCAAGGACCGGGTGTGGGAGTGCACGCTGGGTGAGAGGCGCCGCTCCTGAAATCGGTTAGGAGAAATACGGTGAAATGAGGGCGCAGAATCAGTAAGAGTTAAAAAAAAAAAAAGGTAAAGGAGTCCCATAACCTATAAGGTCGTAGGGGAGCGAGGCGTCAGAGACCTCACTTCTCTAGGGACCAGCATATTGAGGGCGGCGCCCATCTCCTCTCCATCGCTGCTTTACCTTCCCTGACCCTAAAGAGGGCAGGTACCCATTTACAGCTGGGTGAACTGGGGGAACTGTACTGAAGCCAAGGCGCGCAAACGGTCACCCATCCAACTGGTAACCAGGCTCGACGCTGCTTAACTTGGCTGGGGGAAAGCGAGTGCTCCGACCACTGAGCTATCCCGTCCCCTAAGAGTAAGAGTTACTAGTAATAAAAAAAAAGTGTGTTGCATCCAATCGATGCTTGTTCCCCTTCATCCTTTTTTATTTTATTTTTTTTTCCTTTTTGCAGCACACTCACATTGTGTTAAAATCTTCGTTTTGGATAAACAAGCAGTATGACCTTAGAAATGAAACAGAAACAGGAAGATCTTTAATAAATTAAGAACAAAAGTTACAGAAAAGAGTAAGAAACTTGCAGGCATATGCAATATCACACACACATACGCGCGCGCGCACACACACGCACACACACACACACTCAAGCACGCACACACGTTTTGTAGTAAGCAATCATACAGTTAATTAAGCCAGTCAACCAATTGTCTGACAAACTAAGCACACCTACTAACAACCAACAAACCAACCTATAAACCAGAAACCTACCTCTGTCATCAAACCCTTCAGCCAGTATGCAACCAACCATCCAACCAATCAGCCAGCCAACCAATCAACCAACCAACCCATAAACCAGCAAGCTACCTCTGTCACCAAACCCTTCAGCCAACATGCAACCAACCAACCAACCAACCAACAAGCTACCTCTGTCACCAAACCCTTCAGCCAATATGCAACCAACCAACCAACAAGCTACCTCTGTCACCAAACCCTTCAGCCAATATGCAACCAACCAACCAAACCAACCAACCAACCAACCCAACCAACCGACCAGTCAACCAAACCAGCCAACCAAACCAACCAACCAACCAACGAAACCAATCGACACACTATCCAACAAATCTTCTAACAAGTCAAACTATATAACTACAGACACTGACTGACCAGTCTATCAGCCGCTGCAGGACGGCTGGGGTAATTGTAAGAAGCTGGTCTGGGATCCACATAGTGCCTTCCGTACTGGTGCAGCTCCATAGGACGGCCCTCTCTGTCCCGGCCACGGCCACGGCCACGGCCATGGGCACGTTCTCTGTCTCGTCGGCGGTTGAAAGCCAGACGCTCTCTCTCGCGTCGCGCGGCGATTTCGCGTTCTCTTTCCCGCCGCATGGCCATCAAACGTTCTCGCTCTTTGTGCGCGGCTATTTGCCGCTCCCTGTGCCGTTTGACCATCATTTGCCGTTCCATTTCTTGTCTGGCGGCGATCCGGCGCTCCATCTCGTGCCTGGTCGCGCGTTGCCGTTCCATCTCGCGTCTCTCCTCCATCCGGCTGGGCCCGTAACGTCGGACGTCATAGGCGTGGTATCTGTCACGTCTGGAGCCGTCATGCCATTGTCGGCCATGTCTCATGTCGCTCTGGCGTGCTCTGCCTCGTCGTCCCACGTCGTGCTGACGTCTTCTGTCGTGTCTGGCGGCGTCCTGGTGTTCTCTGTCACGTCTGGCATCCTGGTGTTCCCTGTCACGTCTGGCGTCCTGGTGTTCTCTGTCACGTCTGGCATCCTGGTGTTCCCTGTCACGTCTGGCGTCCTGGTGTTCTCTGTCACGTCTGGCATCCTGGTGTTCCCTGTCACGTCTGCCGTCCTCCTGACGTGACCTGTCGCGTCTAGCGTCTTTCTGGCGTTCTTTGTCGCGCCTGGTGTTCCTCTGACGTTCTCCGTCACGTCTGCCTGATTGTGCAAGTGAACTGTTGCGATCATTGGAGTTTTGAGGTGCACGTCCAACGCCATCTTGACGTCTTCTTTTGAGATTGCCGATGAGCTGGAAACGGTCGCTATCTGCGGCTTCTTGTTTTCCTTTGACCTCTTGCACGTCGTCTGAAGGCTCACTCTCACTGGCCCCACTCTGTTCTCTGTCCCGTTCTCTGGCCCTAACATGTTCTCTATGACGTTTTCCTGAACGGTGATGTTTTCTGCCACGCTTCTCAGCATTTTTGTTATCACTCTCGTCTCCCTCTTCACCCTTCTCTTCTTTGTCAGCTACTTTGGCACCCTGGCCTTCTTTGTCGCGTATGACCTCATCTTGATGTTCCTCCTTGCGTCTCTTGTGTTCTCTGTCCGCGTCTTTGTCTTCATTGTGATGTCTTGCAGATTGGTGATGTTCATCTTTATCTACAGCGTCATCATCGTGGCTGTCTGAACCACGTCGTGGATGTTTTCTTTCTCGTCTACCGGATGTTGGGTGTTTTCTGTGACGTCTTCTGCCTCTCTGACGTTGCCTGTTGCGTCTTGCAGCAGCTTGACCATGTCTGTGACGCTTCAAAGCATCTGGCAGTTGTTCTGGAGATGTTGCCTTACTGTCTTGGTCTTTTCTGTCGGGTTTCCTAACATTTTTGTTTTCTTCATCTGAGCTGACATCGTCTTTACTTTCTTCTCTTGATTTGACGTCATCTCCACGATTTCTTTGAGATTTTTTATCTTCTATTTCCGATTCAGAATTTGCTTTATGGCCGCGTTTTCGTTGAAGTTCGGCTTTATCAGAATGTTGTTGGCTTGCTTTGACGTCATCTTCGCGTTGTTGTTTAGGTTTGACATCATCTCCAGGTTTCAGGTTAAGTTTGACGTCATCCTCGTTTGTTCTTTTAGGCTTGTTATCGTCTCCGCGCTGTCCTTTAGATTTGCTGTCTTCTCCTTTATCTGGTTTAGATTTGCTGTCTTCTCCTTTTTCTGGCTTAGATTTGCTGCTGTCTTCTTTTTCTGGTTTAGATTTGCTGTCTTCTTTTTCTGGTTTAGAGTCGCCATCATCTTTTCGTTCTCCTTTATGTTCAGATTTATCTCCGCGCTTTCTGTTACGTCTTCTGCTGGATTTGCGTCCCTTATGCCTTCTGGCAACACCCTGAGCTCCTTGGGTCCTTAGCTTGTCCTTTCGTCGTCCTTTTCTTCCTTCAGGTTTTCCTTCAGATTCTGAGTCACTCGTGCTGTCAGAGTTCCTCAGTTTGTCATTGTCTCGAATATTCTGAGCTTTTCCACGATGCCTGGTGGGTGTCTTGTCAGAATCTTGCCTGCTGTTTGACTGTTCAGCCTCCTGATCAATATCTTGTTCAGACTGGTGCTGTGCTTCCTGTGACTCCTCTTCTTCATGGTCCTCTTTATCAGACTTTTCTTTAGAGGTATCACTGTCGCTGGAGTCTTCTGAAGACGAAAATCCAAACCAACTCCAAAATGACGATGATTCAGATTTATCTTTATCCTTAGATTTTTCTTTGGTATCTTTCGTGGTTTCCTTTTTTTCGGAGGATTCAGTCTTTTTGTGATTTTCTTCTACCTTTTCTCCCTTTTCTGGATTTTTTCTTTGATTTTGGTTCAGAATCTGAGCCAGGCTGAGGGGGAGAAAGTGGTCTCGGGAGACCTTGATCAGCCACTGCTTGTTCAGTAGGTTGTTCAGTTCGTTGCCCAGGTTGTCGAGACTGTTGTTCAGCCTGGTGATTTTGTCGTTCACGTTGTCTGGAACGGGGGTTATCCATTTTCTTGCCTCTTCGTGACGATCGTCTACTATCGATACTTGGGAATCATGCGACTTCTGTCCTTCGTGTGGTGACGGAGGTGACTCAGAAACATTCTCAAGTTCCAGAGAGGCTTCTGAAGAACTAGGAGCACCCTCAGCCTTTCCACGGTGTTGTTTTTCCGGGGGTCGTCTCTTGGCTCCATTTTGTCCATGTGATGGTCGCCCTTCTAAGCTCTCTGGTCTTTTAGGGTCCTGTTTACGACCTGATCGTCCTTGATGACCACGTGACCTGTGACGTCCTCTGTGGCGTGAGCGATGACGTCTGCTTCCGGGTCCCTGGATCGAGACACTTTGATTCTGACTGAAGGGGACAGGTAACAACCTGCAAGCAGTCATCAAAAAACAGGCAGGTCAATAACTGACACTTCGGTTTTCAACAGTTCACTTACTACTGACACTACAGTTTTCACAATTAACTGACTAGTATATTATCTAAATTATTTTGCCATGTTATGCTTTGGATTCAGTGAATGACTTCTCGAGCGTGGATTAAAATTTTTAAAAATTAAATATCATTTTTGGTGTAGCTTTATGTCATACCTCAACGCAAGGGTTCTCTTAGTTTATCTATAAGTTTCATTCATGTTGTTATATCCCCACACCACGAGTCATATCAGATGTCTCCTATTTCAATTTCAGCAACTCCAGTAACATCACCTGAAAGATCAGCATCAACACCACCAACCTTTAAACACAATACGTAATATTATTACTATCTATATATAAACTATCTATCTAACTATCTATCATCTATTCTCTCTCTCTCTTCTCCACTCTCGATCTTGATAATATTATGTTATATATATTCATAACACAAAAAGGAAAAAATGCATAACTATTTCATTCCTTTGCCAACAAATCCAGCGTTCTGAAGACGCCAAAATTTCGCTTAAATCATCCCCAGTTTACACTAAAAGAGTCACAAAAAAAAAAAAAGCATTGGATAAAAGAATAAGGAATGAACATCTGTGCCCGTAGGTTAACATTTTACTTACATAGTCGCCAGGCAAAACTACAGATAAAATGTTATAAACGAAAACAAGAGAAAATGGACAATTAACTGACAAAAGGAGGCAGTAATGCAAAGACAGAAAATATGCAAGAGAGATGATAGGGAGGTAAAGGAAAAGACAGAAACCACGAAGGTTGTAGAGGGGGAATTTCCAGCACGAAATGCAGAAGGTGGGATGCTATTTATATGAAAGAGCCCCGGGATCCCAGTGTGTTTTTACGGTTGGTCTGGGCTCTGATACGAGGAGAGTTGTTTTGTGGTGTTGTGTGGTGTTTGTTTGTTGATCAGAGAGGTGATGTGGGTGGATGTGGTGAGAGGAGAGAGAGAGAGAGAGAGAGAGAGAGAGAGAGAGAGAGAGAGAGAGAGAGAGAGAGAGAGAGAGGCACACTAGTGATGGTGTTGTTTTATTCTGTATAGAGCTGCACAATTTTGAGCTGACATTACAACTTCAAAAAGGTGACATTCCTGATCTGGGATCTGTCGTCTGCAGAGCTGTGAACAGTATGATTAGAGTGGACTGTGATATGATAGTGATATATACATATTTTTAAAAAAAGTGTAACTTTTATTGCCTTTATTTCAAAGGGTAGAGATAAACATTAATTTTCCCATACTCTTATATCGAATCCGAAGCATCACATAACATAGCAACGTAAGTGTGTGTGTGTGTGTGTGTGTGTGTGTGTGTGTGTGTGTGTGTGTGTGTGTGAGTGCGTGGTGCGTGTGTGTGTGTGTGTGTGTGTGTGCGTGGTGCGTGCGTGCGTCGTGGTGCGTGCGTGCGTGTGTGTTGTGTGTGTGTGTGTGTGCGTGTGTAAGTGAGTCTGTCTATACACACAAGTGTTTGGATGGATACGGTTGTGAGCATGCTTGCATGCCAGCACGCGTGCTTAATGTCATTGGTGTCGATATTCCCTCCTGTGGTGACGGGGGCCTCGTGCCTGTCACAGCCAGAATGGTGGTGGTGGTGGTTTCTACCCTCTACCACCAATACTGCTGGCCCTGCTTTCTGTGACTGTACCCTGTGGTTAATACCATCGCTTTGGGAAGCCGTGAAAGAAGAAAGAAGGCGTTGTGGGGTTGTGCCACAGGCATGCAACAGTGTGTAACCTCCATCCCGACCTTTGACACGGCCTAGTGACCTCAACCCTTCACCCTTGCCCTGCCCTGCCCTGCCCTGCCTTGCCCTCTCCTTCCGTCTCTTGCTTCCTCCCCCTCACCTTCTCCCTGAACTGTTCCCTATCTTTATCCCTTACCACCTGATATCAGAATAAAGGAAAGAAAAATAAAAGAAAAAGAAGGGGGTGGGGGGGTGGGGGGGGGGGGGGGGGGAGGGGAGGGGGGGGGGGGAAACATACGTGTCAAGGGCTTCATGGGAAAAAAAGTGGCATGCAAAAACGTAGAACAAAATATTATGTTTGCGGACAAATAATCACACCCTCCTCCAGCTCCCCCCCAAAAACAACAACAACAACAAAACCCTCAACAACAATAAAACGATAGACACTGAATATAACTGGAGAAAAACAAAAACACGTGGGTAGAAGCGGTGTTAGGGGAAGAAGAAGGAAGAGGATTGATGTTCCCGCGAACATGAGGATGGTAGCAGTAAAACAGCAGCAGCAGCAGCAGCAGCAGCAACAACAACAACAACAACACATATCATTATCATCAGCACACTGTCATAATAATCATCATCATGATCATCATTGTCATCCTTACAATCTTCATCATCATCATCGTCATCATCATCATCATCATCGTCGTCGTCGTCGTCGTCATCACCATCATCTCTTCACAAAGTCTACTACTGTGGCTGCAGGCAGCCCTGTGAACGGTGTGACCTATGGCATGCAGTACAGGCATTAGCTAACCCACCCACGTGAATAAAGGCGCCCTTGTCTATCGGAGACAGAAATCTTATCCCTCTAATCTGATTGATGTGAAAGACAGAGCAGGGGAGTGGGGTAGAGGGGGTGGGGGAGGGAGATCACCTGTCTGACCCTTAATGCCAGAGTCACAGATCAATGGTCTCTTAACATGCCACACCTGGTAGATTATCGGCTTTGGGTTCAACCGACACAAAGATCAAACGCAATGAAGGTGGTTCGATCCCACGCTCCCTGTTTTGTTGTGGTTTTCTAACGAAAGTATGACGTAGACAGGAGGTGTGCATGATCTGAGACCAACCATACAGCAAATAATGAAGAAAAAAAATCAACCCCCCTCCCAACCAACAACAACACCCAAACAAACAAACGAACAAAAAAAACCCCAAAACAACAACAAAGCGCTGGATTTGTCAAGCAGAGACGCCCATTGTGGTTTTGTAGACGGTAAGATTGAAGATTACTTCTCTTTGTGGAGTCACTGAAGTTGTCAAGCTAGATATCAGCTAAAGTTAAAATCTGTCTCTGTCTCTCTCTGTCTCTCTCTGTGTCTTTCTGTCTCTCTCTCCCTCCCTCTCTCTCTGTCTCTATCTACCCCCCCCCCTCTCGCTCGCTCTCTCTCTTGTCATACTCTTGTTTTCACTCGTTCTTTTTTCTTTCTGCACCCTAATTTTGATTCAATAGATTTTTTACCCTCAAAGTGACCTTTTACTTTACAGTTTGTTGTTGTTTTTGTTTTACTGAAGACTGGGTATAGCTGCCTTTATGGCAGGATAAAAGAAAATGGCCAGACGGGACATTTACAGGTGTTCATAGTGTACCGATAACAAGAACCCCCCTCCCCCCAAAGCAGATTGACTTTCAACAATAATGATTCGGCCCTTTAGTGTAAGAAAATAGCCAGAACTGGCATATATCCAGCATGTGCCAGGTGTGTGTGTGTGTGTGTTGTGTGTGTGTGATTTGACTAAAATCAATAGCATACCCAGGGACGGCCTAGCCAAGTGGTTCGAATTTTGCACTCGTGATCTGACAGCCATGGATCGAGCCACCACGGAGGCACCCATTTTAGGGAATTTTATACTGAAGTTCACATTGGCACCAACTTCACTCCCCCCAGAAGTCCTTCGGATGAGACTATAAACCGAGACCCCGTGTGCAATCGCACGCAGTTCAAACGTCTTGCACGTACGTTAAAACCCGTTCCGCCTTTCGGAAGAGTAGACCATTGCGTGCTGGTAGAAATGGATGACCAACCCCCCTCCCCCCAAACCCCCAACAAAAAACAAACTAAAACAAATATGAAAAAACCCGCATGCACACTGGTGTAGTGTTTAGACAACATCCCCGAAGTCGGAATGCGGCTACCTTACTGGCAGGTAACAACCGGTCGCATACGCAACATATCACCATCGGTGAACCTCGGAACTCTAATCGAGGAACGAACCAACGAACAAACGAACAACAACAACAACAACAACAAAAACAAACCTCGCCCATCACTAACCACTAGGCCATGCTCTGCTCTGCCCTGCACTGCACTAACCATGGCTAAAGCACCCAGGTGCAGTGTCGCTTCGTCTCCCTTACATAACACAGGCCCACACACCGTACAATTATATTATAGCATGAACCATGCAGATGGGCAGGGATTTCCTTTCATTGGCCCATACCCAAAGCTTTGTCCGTGAGTAATGTGAGCTGAGTAGAGCAACGAAGGCCTATATTAAAACGGTGCTCTGTTTTCACATACAGTGTCGAGACTGTCTTCAGCCATGAGAGGCTTTTAGCTTAACGACATGCACTCTCGGAGAGAAAAAAAAAAGTCATGTGAAGCTGGAGTATGGTTGCCTATATGGTGATGTACTTGAGAACAGTCACACACACACACACACACACACACACACACACACACACACACGCGCGCGCGCGCACACACACACACACGCACACTTTTCATCCAGTGTGTATTTAACAATCTCATGGTCATTCCCACGTGAGATGGGTCAGTCAAAACGCAGATTGTGGGAGACCCCCCCCAGGGTGGTAAGCTGGGGAACGTGCAACAACTACAATGTCACTAATTCACCCTCGTGGATGCCATTTCTTGAAATAAAAACAATGCTTCAACACTCTGCGGTTCGTTACCTGACAAAAAAAAGGGTATTATAATTATTCAGCACACAAAAAAAAGAAAAAAAAGAAGAAAGATCCTATGACTTCCACAAGTGGCTGTCTGTTGAATTAATGGAAAATGCCAAAAAGTAAACAGGTTGTTTGGACTCCTGTCTAATCCCCGGTTATGATGACTGCCTGAAGTACTAGACCCCTGAAGTGTATTTTGCTGTCAGGTCTCTGTCTGTCTGTCTATCTGTTTATCTGTCTGTCTGTCTCTGCCACTCCCTCCCACCCCCACTCTCTCTCTGTCCATTGATCTACCTATTCACCTAATCAACCATCCATCCATCCATCCAGCCAGCCATTCATCCATCAATTTATCTATTTACAAGAGAGAGGGAGAGAGAAGCAAATAAAATCAAATTAAATTAAATCAAATCAAATTCTTTTATTTCGAGGATAATGAATAAACCCTCATGTGCTTTCTTTTTTTTTTTACATCCAGTCCCCGCCTTTATGGATACATCACAATAGTAAAGTAAGCCACATGGCCCACACACTCACACAGATAAATAAACAAAACAAAACGAGGCAAAAACAAGCAATAAAAAACCCCAAAGCAACAAAAAAAAAGAAACAAAGAAAACCTCCCACAATGTAAAGGAGACAACTATGCAATTAACGAACAACACAACACAAAACCAAACCAAACCAGAAAAAAACAAGCCAAAACAAAGACAAACAAAAAACCACACAAACACACACTCTCTCACACACACACACACACACACACACACAGCCAGACAGCTAGCCAGGCAGGTAGGCAGGCAGGCAGTCGTAAACAAAGACATGGACAATATATCATATTCTAATATAAAGGCAGTTGGGTATTCTAATCCTCTCCGCTTTGTTCACACACACACACACACACACACACACACACACACACACACACACACACACACACACACACACACACACACACACACACAGCACACACACACACTACACACACACACTACACACACACATACACACACACTCACAACACCACACACACACACACACACACACACTACACACACACTACACACACATCACCCCCGCCCCGTGTCCCACAGATATAACCTTCATCACATTAAAGTGCTTTTCAAGCCCTGAACAGAGGATCTGTTAAGATCACTGTACCAGGGGAGGATTGAATTATGCTGCAGGCCCATCATTCATCATTATCTGTTTCATCTCTTTGGCACTTATCATGTAGGCTATATGCCTGTTAGGGGGCAGGTAACCGTGTCAGTCCATCCGTCTGTCTATCCGTTCGTCCGTCTGTCTGTCTGTCTGTCCGTCTCTCCGTCCATCTGTGTGTGTATGTGTGTGTGCGCGTGCGTGCGCGCGCGCGTGTGTGTGTGTGTGTGTTTGTGTGTCTATTCGTCTGTCCTTTTGTGTGCGTGTGTGCGTGCGTGCGCGCGCGCGCGCGTGTGTGTGTTTGTATCTATTTTGTGTGTTAGTGTTAGTGTGTGTGTGTGTGTGTGCGTGTGTGTGTGTGTGTGTGTGTGTGTGTGTGTGTGTTGTGTGGTGTGTGTGTGTGTGGTGTGCATACATTTGAGCGCGAGCACAAACAATGAGTAAAATACATGCAAAAATTATCTATCTAGCTCCCTTCGAGATACATCTGCAAAGTTTTGTTCTCCCCTTTTACTCTTGTGTCTCAGCATCATCTGCAACTTTCGCTTAGTTTTGATGTGCAACAGACATTTTTGACAAGAAAGACAAACAAAGACACTGACTCTTTCGTATAATAATTGGGATGTAACTTTGTCTTTTGGCCCAAGCACATGTCTCCTGGTCATGCAAACACCCCCACTGTGACCACCATCACTACCACTACCACTACCACCCCACCCCACCCCACCACCACCACCACCACCACCACCATCATCATCATCGTCATTACCATCAACAACTATAAAAAAAAAACCCAATGGTAACGGTAACAACGATTATGAACAACAGCAGCGACAATGACCTGAAACGAGATCAAGAAGTAACCTGACAATAATAATTATAACAGCAACAGTGATTATAACAGCAAGAATGATTAAAAGAAATTATCACCAACAAAGACACCACCGCGACCACAGAAATAACCACTAACGCTACCATCACCGCCGCCACCACCATCACCACCACCACCATCATTATCATCATCATCATCATCATCATCATCATCATCAACAGCAACAGCAACAGCAACAGCAACAGCATAACAACAGTAACAACAACCATAGCAAGAACAAAAAAAACCACCTGCGCTTTTACACTGTTTGCTTCGTTTGTTAGTATCATATTTTTGACAGTGAAAGAGGATGACTGATTAAGGGCTTAGTTTGTAGTAATATCATACAGTTGCTCTCTGTCTCTCTATCTCTGTCTCTCTCTGTCTCTGTCTGTCTGTCTGTCTGTCTGCCTGCCTGCCTGTCTGTCTGTCTGTCAGTCTCTCTCTCTCTCTCTCTCTCTCTCTCTCTCTCTCTCTCTCTCTCTCTCTCTCTCTCTCTCTCTCCTCTCTCACTCGTGTGTGTGTGTGTGTGTGTGTGTGTGTGTGTGTGTGTGTGTGTGTGTGTGTGTATGGGTGTGTGTGTTTGTGTGTGTGTGTGTGTGTGTGTGTGTGTGTGTGTGTGTGTGTGTGTGTGTGTGTGTGTGTGTGTGTGTGTGTGAGAAAACATCACTTCACTTCAACCTTTAACTTTCACAGCAAAACAAATGTGGTAAAACGACACTACGCAATACGCATGTCTGTATGTAAGAGGGGGTAACAATTCCACACAGTTCGTAGCTTTGCTAATAAAAACATTGGCAATTCTCAATATTTACAAAATGTGAAGGATGGTTTGCAATATTTTGTTTTTACACTCATAGCACCGGGTTCTTTTTTGTTTTGGTTATATTTTTGCTTGAAAGTTTAGTTATAAAGCGCAAAGTTTTGTTCGTGGCGTTTGTTTAATTTTTTCTCCATCTTTTGCACCTACATACAGAAGTAAGAAGACATCTGGTTGTATTATAGATCTGTTTGATTACATAGTTCAAAAGCCTGTATCAAAACTTAGCTACAGACATGGAAACAAAATAATGGCTTTACCTAGCTCCATTTTTGGTCTATGGGTTCTGTGGAACTATGCATTCCTCTGCAAAAAGCACCACACATATTTTCTTTTGTTTCCAATGTAAGGGATACGCTGTACGTATTTTAATATCTTTTCTGTGCATTAAGATAAATTTGGCATTTAGCTACAGACTCACAGTTGTTAGTCTACGTTCAGTTGTATGTTAAGTCTGTTGGCAGCTCAGTGGTCAGAGCACTCACTTTCCCCAAGCTAATTTTAAGCAGCATTGAGCGTGTTATACCACTTGGATGGGTGACCGTTTGTGTGTGCGCCTTGGCTTCAGTACAGTCCCCCAGTTCACCCAACTGTAAATGATACCTGCCCTCTTCAGGGTCAAGGAAGGTAAAGAAGCGAGGGAGAGGTGATGGGCGCCGCCCTCAGTATGCTGGCCCCTAGAGAAGCTGAGGTCTCTGATGCCTCGCTCCCCTACGACCACATAGGTTATGGGACACCTTTACCTTTACCCTAGGCAGGCTTCGATGACTCCATATCACCCGTTCTTGTATTCTTAGGATAAAACAATTTTTGTTTGTTTATCATTCAAGATTTCAGTGTGGCCCCATCTTGACTTGATACTTTCAGGACAGGGCTGAGTGGTTAGAGCGTTTCGCTTATGATTTAAATTCCCGATTTCGAGCCACCACTGAGGCGCTCGTTCAAGGGGATTTTCCCTCAGGAGTTAAAATCAGTACTGGCTCCACTCCCCTGAGATAAGACTATAAACCAAGGTGTCGAACACACGCAAAACATCTTGCACGCACCTTAAAACTCGTTCCGCCTTTCGGAAGAGTATGTCACTCGTGCCGGTAGGAGCGGATGACAGAGATAAAAATATATTTTTAAAAATGCAGGCACACTGGTGTCGTGTTTAGACATTATCCCCTCAGTCGGAATGCAGCTACCTTAACGGTGGGCAAAAACGGTTGCATACACAAATATCTCATCGTTGACAAACCTCAGAGCTCTAGCCGAGAAACAAAATAAAAATCCTATTTCTATGGGGGGAAAAAAAATGGCACCGAGGTTCAAGCTTAGTATAGATTTCCCTGCTTGACTCTCTCGATTCGTACCCAACAATGACAGGCCTGTCCAGGTTTTGAATAAGAGATGAAATTTGTGTGTGCATATTTCCATGTCTATGCTGCTGTGTGCGCATACACGTACACAGATTTACGAACAACCCGAGGCCATAATAATTATATCAAAGAAAAGCAAACAAGCAAAGCAAAACAAACCAAAACCAAACCAAACCCTAAAAGACCCCCATCTTTCGCGAAAGACTATGGCAAGTTATATAGATGATACAAAAATACCTTACATGTACCCTGACCATCACAATCTGCAGCATTAGGTATTGCAGTTGGGGAGCCCATGGTTGATGTGGTATCGTGGCTACATCCCCCCCCCCCCCCCCCCCCCCCCCCCCTCTCTCTCTCTCTCTCTCTGACAATGTGCTATGATATTATTCCAGACACGAATCCGGACAGGTATCGTAACTACTGTGCCCCACTTGTAGCCGTTGTTACCTTGGGAAAAATCACGCCACTCTCTCACCATAGCACTGAGGGGTTAGGGGTTGGGGTAGGGGTGAGGGGTAGGGGACATGGAGAGAAGGGGAAAAGAGAAATAGGAAGGGGGGGGGGGAGGGGATGAGGGGGCGAGGGTCTGAAAGGAGAAGGGGGACACACAGATAGACGCAGACACAGGTTAGGCACGCACGCGCACACACACGTACAAACAAACACATGCCCTCCCCTCACATCACACACACACACACACACACACACACACACACACACACACACACACAAATACGGGGTCCTTAGTGCTCAGCATTGTAAACTTGAAGCAAAGGAGTTAAAAAAAAGTTTTTATACATGTTTGAAGACTTACAAACATGGACAGAATTTACGTGGGGTGGAAATCCCCATATCAGTACTAAACCTATGTCACCCTCCCTTCACTCTCTACCTCTCCCCCTTCCCTCTCCTCTTTTGTCCTTCCTCCTCACTGGTCTAACACACACACACACACAAAACACACACACACACACACACACACACACACACACACACACACACACACACACACACACACACACACACAACACACACATTCATAATCCTTTTCCCTTTAGTCTAATATCACTTAAAGTGGAAGGATGAGCAAACAACAACAACACACACACATACGCACTCTCTCTCTTTCACACACACACACACACACAAACACAGACACGCACGCACGCACGTATAGTAGCGCACGTAAAGCCCATATTATGGGATGTGGACACAACAACAGAAAGGGAAAACGGGACAGAACTTCAACGAGATGAGACTAATACTGATGCAACGGTAGGGCACAACAATTAAATTGAGGAAAAATGGGACAAGGGCACGAGGAGAGAGTCCAAATGGGACAAGGGCCCGAGAAGAGAGTCCAAATGGGACAAAGGCATGAGAAGAGAGTCTAAATGGGACAAGGGCACGAGAAGAGAGTCCAAATGGGACAAGGGCACGAGAAGAGAGTCCAAATGGGACAAGGGCACGAGAAGAGTCAAAATGGGACAGGGGCACGAGAAGAGAGTCCAAATGGGACAAGGGCACGAGAAGAGAGTCAAAATAGGACAAGGGCACGAGAAGAGAGTCAAAATGGGACAAGGGCACGAGAAGAGAGTCAAAATAGGACATAACAAGAGCACAACAAAGAGATCGGGGCAGAAGGGCAGCAGCAAAGCCGGACGAAGAGGGCAAATTGGGAAGGGGTGCAACAAACACACTAAGACGAATGTAAAATGAGACATAAACGCACTAAGACGAATGTAAAATGAGACATAAACGCACTAAGACGAATGTAAAATGAGACACAAACACACTAAGACAAATATTCAATGGGACAGAAATACACTGAGACAAATGTAAACTAAAAAAATAAAAGATCAGGCCAAAATGGGATCGGTACATGATGAGATCCAAATTCAAATTCAATTCAAAAACACTTTTTATTATCTCAGAGACAGGGAAATGGGACATGATCACAATGAGATTTAGGCACACAGAGGTCCAGGCTCAAATAAACAAGATAAAATTTTTTAAAGGATCAGGTATTAAGACAACATTAAGCGGAGGCCATGCAACGGTTATGAATGATAATGCACAGAAACACTGTTTTTTTTTGCTCAAGAAAGTTTATGCTTATACAAGCTTCAAAGAAATAATGAGGACAGTTCTCAACTGTAAACAAAACTATTGTTCGTCTTTGTTACCTGAATAACAAATAAAAGACATCTGTACACACAGATCTCTCTCTGTCTCTCTCTCTCTGTCTCTTCTCTATCTGTCTGTCTGTCTGTCTGACGCTCTCTCTCTCTCTCTCTCTCTCTCTCTCTCTCTCTCTCTCTCTCCTCTCTCTCTCTCTCTCTCTCTTCAATAAATAAAAAGTTCTATCTGCCTGTGCCCAGCTTGAAAATCGAAACACCTCCCTTTCATTCAGTAGATTAATATTTCAATTTTTATTTTATTTTGCTTTTAGCAGGGTTCTTTTATATTCATCCTATTCCTTCTCGATTATACTAACCACGCCAGAAAGTGGGGAGGGTTTCATGTATTGAAAATGCTGCTTTTTGTACTCTCGTATTCTGTCAGATTCATTTTTAGCTTTAGATTGCATATCCTGCTTTGCAAAGTGGTGATGGTGGGGGGTGGGGGTGGGCAAGGAGGATACATGGGCATGCCCGAGCCTTAAAAAACCATGTATGGATTAAACTGAGGGGCATACTTTCTTTGTTGGGGCAATCCTGTCCGATGTTTTATAGCTGCACCGACCACAGAGGCCCCATCAGGGTTAGCTGTCACCTCGGCAGAAGTGGAATCTTATATTACAACTGTGTGACCATTCTCATAACCCCAATTCTAAATCTGTTAACCATACAGTCGTTTTTTCTTCCGAACATTCACTCCACACCTGAGGTTTAGGCAGAAAATCGCCCCAGCGAGCAAGTGTTTTCGAATTCCTGCATGTAACTAACCCACCATAACACTGAAGAATGCATACGTGTCCCCCTGAGGAACACATTCATTGATAATATTAATGGATGGGAAGATAAGTCCAGCTAAAGTCGTGTATTTTAATGACAAAGAGAAGGGGGTGAGGGAATAAAAGAAGAGGGGGTGGGGGTGGGGGGAGAACACGAGGGAGGGAGGTGGAGTGTATATGTGTAGAGTTAATGATTGGAGCCGACACTGTTGTCAGACGAGTTTTCGCAGGTTACGTTTTACATACGAGGACCCAGTTTACGTTCACAGCATGCCCCCCCCCCTCCCCCTCACTCTGTCTCTGTCTCTCTCTCTAACCCTTGTCAGGAGGAAACACAACCACACACGACACTGTCAGCACAGGGACAGTAAAAATGACACAACCATATTCACATTCTCCCTTTTAGGTATTTTATTAAAGCCGCTGTCACTTTGTCTGTGTATGTTTTTGTTATTGGGGTTTTCGGGGGCTCTTTTTTCAGGGGATGGGGGTGGGGATCCCAAAGTTCTGTGACGTGACACATTTGTTTTAACATGACACATGATTTCACCTGTAAGGCCTTAAACGTGGTATTTGGGTACTGCACAGAAAAGTCTAGACGCTATGCCTTCTTCTCACAGTCCCTATAGTCTATCAGAAATGGCTGGTGGGACGATAACGCAATCACAACAATAACATCAACATGTTCGGACACTGTGTTGGGCAAGTTGAACCTGGCAGAGATCACCCTTCTCCACATTATAAATTGCATGCTGGGTACGCTGGTGTCAGCCATGCCACCAGCCACAGATAGCCTACCTCATATCTCAGGAAAAGGGGATGGATTTTTAACGGACGCGCCAGATATGGTGCACTGGTTTTGGTCGAGTCTGTAGTGTCACCCGAAAACCTTGCAAGGGAACCGAGAGGGATTTGGAACAATGTTAACTCCGAGAGACCAACTCCCCCTCCTCGGAGGAGTGGAGGCACAGGGATGTCAGTTAACTCAGGGGAAAAAATACCCTTAAACGGGCACCTCGGGGGTGGCTCGATCCCGGGCCGTCACATCGCTGGGAGTTAACGGTCTAGGGACTGTATCAACCAATCACCACTATCAGTATGAACAGCTCTGATGTTGACCACTAGGCTGTTTCGCGCACCTCTGTTCCAACGTTCGGTCTGCCCTACCGATGTTTTGAAATACAACTACTTCTGGATGCTTTGAAAGTTACTCCAGATTTCTCTCCCCTCTATCCCTGACAAGCCCCTTATTGTCTCCCCTTCACTCTTCTGACCAGAGCAGGAAACGTAAGTCACATGTGGCTCCGGCTCACCAACAGGAAGCTGAAAAAGTCTGTCACTTCTGGCATCATTTTTTGGGTGTTTTTTGTGTGTGTGTTTCTCCTGCCAACATGCTTGTGCAAGTTTGTCTTGTTTTCTTTTGTTGTTGGCGTCTGTTGTGGATACTTTCTTCTGTATCTGCTACTTATGCAGTATGTTTTGTATTGTTTGTTTTGGGGCAGTGTTTGTCTTGTATTTTTTTTTAAGTATCTAGTGCCAACGTTTGTAGGTTGTATTGTTGTGTTTGTTTTTTGGCATCATTTTGGTGTATTATCTTCTGTCTCTGCCCACCCACACAGTTTGTAGTGTTTTTATTATTTTTCTCTTTTTTTGCATTTGTTTGGCTATTTTCTGTCTTTGTCCTTCAGAGTACCTTGCACTACTTTCTTTGTGTTTGCAATTGCTTTTGTGTGTTGTTGTGTTTTGTTTGTGTGTTGTTGTTGTTGTTGTGTGTGTGTTTGCATTGTTTGTGATGTGGTTTTGCATTGTTTTGTTTTTGTATGGCATCGTCTGTCGTGTGTTTTCTTCTGTATTTGCCAACTATGTAGCTAGAATTGTTTTGCTTTAGTTTGATTGTTTGTTTGTTTTTTGTGTTTTTTGGCTTTTTAAAAAATAGAAAAACAAATATAAATATAAATACTCAAGGGGTGTCCTAGAAAGTGTCATTGTCATATCCTCTTTCATTGACAACAGTGAATTACTGGTGTCGTTCATCACTATAATTAAAGATATGCTCCCCCCCCCCCCCCAACAGACAAAAGCAAAACAACAAACAAACAAACGAAAAAAAAAACAACCCAGCAACAACCTGGCGTACGGTTTCATGCCTATATGGACCTTCATTAGAGTAAGACGCTTTTTACATGAACATTTTTTTTCTTTAACTTCATGTCTCTTCACACAGCATGGTATTGGATTTAAAAAGAAGAGAACTTTACAAAACTGTATGCTATTACGATTACAGTGTGTGTGTGTGTGTGTGTGTGTGTGTGTGTGTGTGTGTGTGTGTGTGTGTGTGTGTGTGTGTGTGTGTGTGTGTGTGTGTTTGTGAGACAGAAAGAGACAGTCAGACAGACAGACAGACAGAGAGTCAGATAGACAGACAGGCAGGCAGGCAGATAGACAGACAGATAGACAGACAGACTGACAAACCACATAAGCAAAGGATGACACACTAACTGACACTGGCAGCAATGGAGTGGAGGAAGGGGGATGTGTGAGGGAGGAGAGAGGAGGAGGCACAGACAAAGACACGGTTAGAAGCACACAGTGCACCGGTACTGACTGAGAAGCACTATTCATGAACAAGTTTACTGCCCTCGCAAATCCCCGCTTCCCCTCCTCTCCCCTCCTATACACCACACACACACACACACACACACACACACAAACACACACACAGATAGATAGATAGATACACAGATACATAGATAGATAGACGGACGGACGGACGTAAGGAAGGAAGGACAGAGACAGAGACAGAGAGAGACAGAGAGAGACAGAGAGAGACAGAGGGATACAGAGACAGGGTATCTACTATGCAAGGATGAAGATTTTAGGCCAAGCCTAGTCTTACAATTTGGTCTTGTAAACACACATACATCAAAACACAATGAAATATGAAAACCACTTAAACATTGGGGGAGGGGGGAATGCACACACACAACTTAAATAACACGTAAATTAATAACAGAGAGAGAGACAGAGAGAGACAGAGAGGGGAGAGGAGGGAGAGAGAGAGGAAGAGAGAGAGAGGGAGAGAGAGAGGGAGAGAGGAGAGAGAGCAAGAAAGCCAGCCCCCCAAAACTTGCTCAGCCACATCCACAACCCCAGAAAAAACAGGGACAGGAGGAGCATGGAGGAAACGAACATGGGACAGGTAGAGGTTAGGTTAAAAAAAAAGGATAGAGAAAAAGAAAGGAACCTTACAACAGGTGAGAATAGGGACGACACGGAAAGAAAATGGTGCAACTAGAACGAGAAAGTGGGGGGGGGGGGGGAGGGGGGGGGACAAAACTTGAGGAAGGGAGAGGAGAGGCAAAGGGGGTGGGGGTGGGGGGGGGGGGGCAGGGAGGGGGGGGGGGCGAGAGGGGAGGAGGATAAGGCTGGAGGGGAGGGGGAGGGTGTGGGTTGGGGGTGGTGGTGGAGGGGAGGGGTGCAACAGAAAACCCAAAAGAGCGCTGGGAGGTGGGCCCACGTGGTGAGGAATCGGGCGACATCGTACGATGTGTATGATGATGCAAGACGTCACCAACATGGCTGACCTCCTACTCTTGCCCAGCCAATCACTGGCCTGGATCAGCAGTGGCCCCCGTACTGTACCATACCGTGCCGCCCCGGCCTGCCCACGGCTCTTGTCAATCGCTGTGCTGTGCTGTGCTGTGCTGTGCTGCAGTCTGTCACCCCATGTCCCCTACGAACTGTAGTGTCCTTAAGTGGTTCTTTTGTCGTTAACTGGTACACGACCATCAACTGCGCGAACCCGGCCCTTTATAAGTGACCAGAACTTCTATTTAAACTGCTCAGAATATTATCCTTAAATCAAGACAGATGTAAACATAGCCCACCATAATGGCAATAAAAAGATAATAATCTGATTCAAAACAAAATAAAATTCCCCATTCGATACTGCCATTCAAAACAAAAGTACTGAACTTTGTTGGAAAAGGTCGAGGAGCTTGATCCAATTTGCAGGCGCACAGAGATAGTGAGGATGGTCACATCTGGAATCGTCTGTCTCGGCTACTTCGAAGTCGCGGGTGAGGCTTCTTAAGCTGATCACACTTAGTTCTGGTACCAAACACGGCGGTCTAAGGGACTGGAGTTCCAGGGGATGATGATAGCGATAGAGGTGTGGGCAGTAGAGATTACACAGCGTGTCTCTCCCTGGCACCTCTACGATCTAGCACTTCGGTGTGGAAAGTAAAGGCATGCTACAGCTGTTATCCCCCTGATCAGCATAGCCTCTCTCATCTCAAGATTGGTGTGCACAAGCCATTTAGCCACATCCTTCTCATGGCTACCTCTGTGACCGGGTACTTTGCACCTCCAGGGCAAAACGCAACAGATCTAGAGAAGTCTACCCTCCATAAAAAAAACCAACTTTCTAGATAAGGGAGGGGGGAGGGGCAGTTTTTCTCTCTGTCGAGCTTGACCACTTTAAGATAATCGCCACTTAACGACACCACACATGTCCCCCCCTTACAGACCAGACCCCCTGTCAAGTCGTGCTGCTGGCAACTGGCCCAGTATAGGGTAGTGTAGTGTAGCGATATGTTTGTACAGGGAACACGTTCGTTCAGGCTTAGGTGTATTCAGGGTGGAACGAACAAGGCTAATGGAGAAGGGTGAAGTTAAGAGCTGTGCGGCACTTACTTGATAGAAGTATAAGAATACTGTATGAGAAATCACATGATATGCTTCTCTCTCTCTCTCTCTCTCTCTCTCTCTCTCTCTCTCTCTCTCTCTCTCTCTCTCTCTCTCTCTCTCTCTCTCTCTCTGCGTGCGTGCGTGCGTGCGTGCGCGCGGGATGTGTGTGTGTGTGTGTGTGTGTGTTCCTAGTCCCACAAAACACTGACCGACCCTCACCTTCTAGTTTTTATTTATTTTATTTTTATTTTATTCTTTTATATCAAGGATATTGGAATAAGCACTTATGTGCTTTTTTACATCTAGTCCCCGTGTGTATGCGGTTTTGTAAATTCTGTCATCTGTTCCCACCGGCACACAATGGCCTCATGATTATCATCCTGCTCATACAGTAACACTATGAGGGGGCAGGACGACCATGACTTCATAGATAACTCAGCTGAAAGAGCAGCAGATTCCCATCTTCAAGGCAGCAAGGTCATGAAGACCTCTTGACTACAGTGAAGAGACGAAAGCTGAGTGTTATGGGCACTTCACGCTATGGAAAGGACTTGCCCAGACAAGACAGTCCCACAAGACACAATGCAAGGAGGGACAACGAGAGAAAGACAGGGGAGGAGATGGGAGACAACATCTCAGACTGGGCAGGCCTAAGGCTTATAAAACGACTGCACTAGATTGCAATATCAGTCATGAACAAAGAAATAAACAAACCGAAACACCCGTAGAAAACGAGATCGCATTACATTGCAGTCTGTCATGAAAAGTAGAGTTATGAGAACTAGCATCAATAAAATACTGCCAAACCATGATGTAGGTACCTAGTCAGTAACTGACAGTGACATTTTCATGGGAGTTCACAGGAAGTTCAACTCAGTACACTACATGACATAATCATCCTGTAGGCTTCTTGGCCATGTGGGTACCATGGATGACCACCTAAAATGAAAGAGAAAAAAGGCCTGAGGCTGAGTGAAGCACTGCGTGAGACTGAAGACAGGCAGGTGGAGAGGGATGGGAGTCAAGTCACCCATGGCACTCCTATTCTCGAAAAGATATCACCTTCGCCAACCCCTTAGTCTAGTAGACTTATGGGGCACCACTGAAGATTTTGCAACCAGCTTCTGTCACTCCTTGAGGTTCTCAGTTTTCCGTAGTTTGTTGTTCCATTCAAGGCCAGTCCATTCTTTGATGTTGTCTTCCCATCGTTTTCTCTGTCTGCCTTTTCGTCTCCCTCCTTGTACTGTTCCCTATAGGACATTCTTTGGCAGTCCAGATGTTCTTGCGTTTTTGTTTGTTTGTTTTACTAAAACCATGAGCTCTTCGTATAGCCCCATATCGTTTTCAACTCTGGTTTATGTTTTCACTTCGTTAGTTATGTGATCACTGTGTTAGATACCAAGAAGTTTGCAAAACGTCTCATCTCCATTGCCTGTATCCTTCTTTTAATGTCTGCTGTTATGATCCACGTTTTACATGCATACAAAACTATGGCCATGACCAGGGAACGCATCAGTCCGATCTTGAAGCAGATGGGGATGGTCTTGCCGTTCCAGAGGACAACGGGATAGATATTTAATGCAGTGTTATGAGTTTAACCCCCAGGCCCATCACATAGAAAAGAATGCCACTTTTAGATTTTAATGTAGCCGCATAGTTGTTATGCAGTATTTCATTAATGTTATTTATTATAAATGTGCTGGTGTACTTATGTGAGCGAAGGTAGTGACTACGTGAAACTATCAATTGTATCATTATAATACTACCGTATTGCTCTCATCAAATTGGACATGAAGGGGAGAAACGGGAAAAATCGGCGCTTTCATTGGCTGTCTGCACTGTGTATTGTCATTTTATAGCACATTGTGGCAACAAGGTGGAAAGTAACAATGCTGTTTTTGATGGTTCTCACTGAAATTGTACACAAAGTACTCTTTTTTAAAGTTCTGTTGTCAAGATTTACCACCTGCCAGAAAAAAGATGTTACCTTCTTGGTCTTGGAGCATGCTATATATATAAACCATAGGCTTGATGGTGCTCTTAATATGTATGGGTTAGGATTTTCCGATTAAACATTTCTGAAGACCAAGTGCAGTGTGATATTTAGATCGTCTCCCATATCCCCGAGGTCGGAATGCGGTTATCTAAATAGTGGGAGAAAACGGTCGCATACGCAAATCTCACCATTAAGGGACCTCTCAACTCTAGCCGAGGAACGAAAATAAAATCGTCTCCCAGTGGCTTGGAATGAACAAGGGATCCCTGAGACCACACGTTGGTTAAAACGTTAGCGTGGACGTGAACAGTGAAAAGAAACAGGAAGAGAGTAGAAAGTTTACTCTGTCACAGGAGTCAAAACAAAGTTATATATCATGTCAGCTTGTCATAACATTGTGTGTGTGTGTGTGTGTGTGTGTGTGTGTGTGTGTGTGTGTGTGTGTGTGTGCGTGTGTTTGGAACTGGGACGGGAGTGATTTGTAGCTTGTTGCTAAAAGACTAATTCATTTTTATCACAAAATGACTTAGTGTTGTTTTTTTCCCTGATGTGGCATTTATTGTAATAACCTATGTTGATAACACCAGCTGTAAGCTTGCCTTAATTTCTGTACAGCAACTGAGACGTTTGCAACATTAAAATATTCCTAGGAACTATATTTTAATAAACTTCGGTCGACCTGTCTCACTATCAATTCTTATCACACTGTCAATTCTTATCACACTATCAATTATTACCATAGTAGTTATTCTTATGTCACCATTAATAACATTTTGAAAAAGAATAACAAATCTGATGTTTCTTGTACACTGGAGCTGAAGAAAACCACGGGTCTGCTATGCCCATCATCTGTTCGGAAGCTGTTCCCACGGAGGCGGCCGCAAGCTAAAGGGAGACCGACACATGCCCCACAATGGACGATAAACGGCGCTTGTCCCCTGCGTGACATAGCGGCAGTTACCGTGATTATCCCACCATCCAACCGCCACCCACTCTCCCTGCCCACGACCTGTGACTAGTCGCCATTTTAAATGACAATGCGGCAGCCATGGCGGATGGATCTGACAAACACACTTGGAGTGATCGACTCTTTGCCGTTAATAGGTCATTTTAGGATTTGACCTTTTTGGGGGCACAGGCACATGACACACACGGACATGTATATTATCAAAGGCTCAAAGTGGGAAAGGCAGCTTTGAGGGCAGAGGAAGGGGGGCTGTGGTTAAGGTAGGGAAACTTGCTTTAGAAGTGTTTTTCGTTCCTAGGCTAGAGCACTGAGGTTCACCAATGGTGGTATTTTTGTGTATGTGACAGCTTGTGCCCACCATTACAGTGGCTGCATTCCGACTTCGGGGATGATGTGTAAACACGACACCAGTGTGCATAAAATCTTTGTTGTTGATTCTCTCTCTCTCTCTCTCTCTCTCTCTCTCTCTCTCTCTCTCTCTCTCTCTCTCTCTCTCTCTCTCTCTCTCTATCTATCTATCTATCTATCTATCTATCTTCCCAAAGACAGAACGGGTTTTAAACTGTGCGCAAAATGTTCTGCGTGCACTCGCACACAGGGCCTCGGTTTATAGTCTCATCCGAAGGCCTTCCGGGGGATTGGAGTCAGAACTGATATTAACTCCAAGGGAAAAATCCCACGGAACTGGCGTCTCCATGGTCGCTGGAGCTCCGTCCCTGGACGTCAAATCGCGAGCGTTCTGCTCTAACCACTAAGCTACCCCCTCCCCCATCCCTCCCCGAGCTCTAGACAAAAAGCTCGCGTTCATTAAGCACGTGGATTGATTTATAATACATACAAGATATAAGAAAAATTAATATTGTCCAGCAAAGCTTGAGAGAGAGAGAGAGAGAGAGAGAGAGAGAGAGAGAGAGAAAAACACACACACACACACACACACACACACACACACACACACACACACACACACACACACACACACACACACACATTCTAATATCACTTAGAGTGAACAGACGTTAAATTGAAGACAACACACAGACACACACACACACACACACACACACACACACACACACACACACACACACACACACACACACACACACACTCTCTCTCTCTCTCTCTCTCTCTCTCTCTCTCTCTCTCTCTCTCACACACAATTAGGAGGAAGAAGGGCATAGAAAGAAGAAAAAAAGACACCCCCCCCACACACACACACGCATACACACACACACACACACACACACACACACACACACACACACACCATAGAGGAAAATGACAACAAAAAAGAAAGAGAAAAAAGAGAAGACACACAAATGCGCACGAACACCCTGTCAAATAGCTCGGTGTAAAATTACTTAGTAAATATTAGGAGCCTGGGACAAGGGCGAGCGAAGTAAAAATAAAATCAACAAACTTCCCCCCCCTCCCCCACAAAAAACAAACAAAACAGACAAAAACGTCACGTTACCTTAACACACACACACACTTACTCATATGCAAGAACAGGAAATGCTATCTTTGTAGATGGTTTAAAGTCCCATTTATCTTTGTAGATGGTTTAAAGTCCCATTATCTTTGTAGATGGTTTAAAGTCCCATTGTCTTTGTAGATGGTTTACAGTCCATTATCTTTGTAGATGATTTAAAGTCCCATTATCTTTGTAGATGGTTTAAAGTCCCATTATCTTCGAAGATGGGTTAAAGTCCCATTATCTTTGTAGATGGTTTAAAGTCCCATTATCTTTGCAGATGGTTTAAAGTCCCATTATCTTTGTAGATGGTTTAAAGTCCCATTATCTTTGTAGATGGTTTAAAGTCCCATTGTCTTTGTAGATGGTTTAAAGTCCCATTTATCTTTGTAGATGGTTTAAAGTTCCATTATCTCTGTAGATGGTTTAAAGTCCCATTGTCTTTGTAGATGGTTTAAAGTCCCATTATCTTTGTAGATGGTTTAAAGGCCCATTATCTTTGTAGATGGTTTAAAGTCCCATTATCTTTGTAGATGGTTTAAAGTCCCATTGTCTTTGTAGATGGTTTAAAGTCCCATTATCTTTGTAGATGGTTAAAGTCCCATTGTCTTTGTAGATGGTTTTAAAGTCCCATTATGTTTGTAGATGGTTCAAAGTCCCATTATCTTTGTAGATGGTTTAAAGGCCCATTATCTTTGTAGATGGTTTAAAGTCCCATTATCTTTGTAGATGGTTTAAAGTCCCATTATCTTTGCAGATGGTTTTAAGTCCCATCTGACTCACCATTTCGCGGCATTTGCATTTCTCTATCCTTCTCTGTTCGGCGCAAATGCGCCGGAATGCAGATTATGTAAATATTGTAAGGTGGAGATCGGTGGTCTAGAGGTAACAAGCCTGTCTAGAAAGCGAAAAGTCCGGGTCAGAAGCGTGCGGTGGTTCGAATCCCGTTTGGACCCGAAACTTTTTCCCCATCCATTAGACCATGAGTGGTGGTCTGGGCGCTAGTCTTTCGGATGAGACGATAAACCGAGGTCCCGTGTGTTACACATAATTACACACGTAAAAGAACCCACGGCAACAAGAGGGTTGTCCCTGGCAAAATTCTTAGAAAAAAGCCACTCTGATAGGTAAACAAACAGTTGCAGACAAAAAGAAAGGAAAAGGGTGGCACTGCTCTTGTGGCGACACGCTGTTCCCCGGAGAGAGCAGCCCGAATTTCACGCAGAGAAATATCGTGACTTAAAAGTGATTATAAATAAATAAAATAAATAAATAAACAATAACTGCGAAAGAGCCTGGTGGTTAGAGCGTCCAAATAAAAGGTAGCCTAGTGGTAAGTATGTGTTCGAGTCACCGCAGTGGTGTCTGGTGGTGTTTGTTGCTGTTCTGAACGAATCTTTATTCATACCCATACCACTTCGTTGGATGATATCAAAACCCGAGGTCCCCTATACAAACGCATGTATAACATGAAGCGCACATGTTTAAAACCTTTTCACAGAGCGTAGACGTTTAGGCCGATGGTATGGAGGACACATCCTACCAGTTGCTGAATTCTATACCTGCTTGTGTCCCTGAATTCTCACAGGTGAGTCAGTAACCTTGGACACACCACAAGCCTTTTCACTGTCAACAAAATCTTGCGTGGACTGGGAAGACAGGGCAAGGTATACCGTACTCCCTTGAAGGGATGCCGGGGACCTGCCAGTATAGATAGCATCCCCACCTTCTGGAAATTCTGTTCCAGGAATTCCCTCTTTTCTATCCATCTCTGTGTTTCTGCCTTGTTCCTTTTCTTCCTGTCGCCTCCTTCTTGTCTATTTTCTGCCTTCTTGGTCCATTCTCCTGCCCTTTTTTCCCACAAAAACTTAAAAGATAACAATTCTCTCCCACGCCGGAGTCGGATGGGCTGGGCCTGACTTGTCAGGTGCTTAAAGGCAGTGCAACACATTAATTTTCGCTCATATGATAGACAAGTTGAAGGCAATTTTGTCAGTAATGACGCAACGTATGCCTAGTATTTTCTAACGTTTTGTTCCTGTACCCTTTTATTAGCTAAAGTATAAACGTGTAAGAACGGATGAAACAGTAGGTGAAGTAATTTGTTTGTCCTGACGTTTTATGATCTTCTTTTTTTAATTCTTAAAACATTTTCTATTCAAATGTGTGTGTGGACGTGAGCGCGCACGCGCGCAGGTGTGTATGAGTATGTGTGTGCGTGTATATATATATGTGGTAATTTGTTATTTTCAGTGTATTACCATATCGATTTTCCTTTTTTCACTGGTTTAATTTAATAGTACATGATGCAATAATGTAGTATCTTAGTATAATCATTAAGAAATTTGTTCTTAGATGGCTTGATGAAAGAAAGCAAATGCATTGCTTATTCAATGTACCATCTGGAAATAAAATTTTGACTTGACTTGACTTGACAACAACAGTTGATGTCTGAGCGTGCGACAAAGAAGAAGAATACCGAAAGCCTACACCGGCTGACATATCCCCTCACGTTATGGAGTGTTGTTTATGGCATGAGATATTGGATTCCAGGTCTCTGGTTAGGGTAGAGTCCCCCCTCCTCTCTCTCTCCCTCTCTCTCTCCCTCCCTCCCCCCCCTCTCTCTCTCTCCTTTTCTGGGTACAAGTCTTTATGATGAAAGTAGAAACCAAGATTCTGTAATAAGCATATAGCTCATAGTCCGCTTCACAAAGTCAGCTGGAAAAGTAATTCACAGAAAGAAGCAGTCATTTCGGCTGCAATCTTTCCTTATAACACAGATGGAATTTGATAAAGTATAATCATGCGATATCTATCGTTTTTATGTTATACTATCTAGTATATTTCAAGGCAAAGTGATGTAATACAAAACGGTATGAGATGATGCAACACAACGTACCGCTAATGCGACATATCAAAACAACGCAACATAATGTCATAACACACACACATACGAGCATGCACTCACGTACACACACATACACCACCACCACCACCACCACCACCACCATCACTAAAACAATACAACACAACGCAATGTAACACCACAGAATAAACACAATACAGCACAAAATATGTACGCACAACACTTACACAACTTCGATAAGCGCACAACTTCACACAATTTTCTTCTGCATACAACAGACGATACGATAAGCACAATGCAAAACAGCACGTGCAGCCACACAACACGTCCTACCTTCACATTTTGGGACGTCCCTCCTGTCCTCTGACACACTTCCAGCATCACCAGCAGTATCACCAGCAGTACTACCAGCAGCAGCAGCAGACGGCAACTGTCCGTTCCTAACCTTCATACCCCCCTCTCCCTTCACTATCTCAT
>CM054136.1:39358119-39365619 GCA_028751875.1 Rapana venosa
AAGACGGGGACATATCAATTTTATTTAATATTGGGAAAATAAACAATGTTTAAATAATTATACGTATAGCAACATTACCACTGTGATAAATGTTTTGGCCTTATCACTGGATTCGGACAAAACACTTTGTGGATAAGAGTTATACATTAAACAAGATCAACTTTGATATCAGTTGGTGATACGTACAAGAGGCGACTGTGGCTGTAAATTTACATAAGTTTAAATATGAGTGAGAGCTTAAGCTAAAAACAAAACAAAACACAAAACCATTGTGGCCTCCTGGGTTGACCCTTATTGTTGGCTGGGGTTCTGATACAAGGAACAACTGAAGTGCTGCTTTTAATCTGTGTTAAGTTGTACAGTTTTAATCTGAGCCTTTGATAATTGATGAGGTGACAGTCCTGATTTGACTTTTGTAGTCAGCAGGGCTATAAACAATAGGAGTGGATTCCATTACAATTTCTGAAAGTTCAGTCTGGCGATGTGACCCATCAAATGACATTTATCTATATGCAAACAAGAGGCTACAAGTAGACAAAGTGAAGTACACACTAATAATAATAATAACAATAACAATAATAATAAATGGAACTTACATAGGCTATATCTTGCAAAGACAAATCAAAGCACATGCATCCAACCTAATCTTACACAGTCATGCAATCAATGATAAATAATCAAAAGTTTAAACAAACAGATATTTACAAACATGGTGCGATGCAGACAAAATCTATGAAATAAAATTTCGATAGTCAAATGTTTTTCAAAAGCACACACACACTCACACAGGTCGTATACAAAAGATGTCACAGAAAACACAGTATCCCCTGTTGTCTTATTATTTGCTTTTCTTGACATGTATCCTTTGTTTGGTAGGCTACACATTGCTAATAAAGACAGCAGAGACGTGCAAACATCAATAAAACGTTTTATGAAGCCCCCCACAAGACAAGTAAACAATCATACACAGAATTTGTTGCTCTGAAGCAACTGCCAGCTGAGAACTTGTATCATGTGTTGTCAGGCGCTTAAGCAGCCTTTGGGAGGGGGGGGGGGGGGGGGGGGGCAGGGGGAGTAAGTCTTTGGAGGACAGGAAACCAATGAACTAAATTATTGTTTTAAAATCCAGCCGCCCCCCCCCCCCCCCACGCCCCCACCCCCTTTCTTCCCATTACTCCCCCCCTCCCGCCCCACCTCCTTTCTCCCCCATTGGCTTTTTCTCAATACCCTTGTTTCCCCTGCCCCTGTCCCCTCAGCTCCCCCTTCTCCCCCCCCCCTTCTGAAAAGGTTTGATCGCTATCGTCTGACGTGGCCGACGTCACGTGACTCGTCTCGCCACTCTCTCTCGGGTTAAAAGGAGGTCAGGTGGGGATTGAATGGGGGGCACTGTGGGGGTGGGGGGGTGTTTATGTAATAAAATGTTTATAGAAAAGTGTGATAATAATAATAAACAGGAAAGGACACACACACACACACACACACACACACACACACCTGCCTATACAGACAGGAGCGTTTGAAATTTAAAAAAAATATGGGTGGCGTTACTATGTTGATGAGGTGTTCTGCCCCAAGGGAATAACAGCCAAAATGTTCAGGAAGAGGAATGGGCCGTGACTGAAACATACACTACAATGCAATGCAACACAATACAATTTAGTACAATACTATGCAAGGTAATGCAATACAATACCAACAATACCAACACCACAAATAATGATAGAATGATGATGATGACATAACAAATAATTTGTATTACTATTACTATCATTATCATTATCATCATTCCCCCGAGGAAGACTGTAGGCCTACATTTTGATGAGCTGGGATATTAGGGAAGGGTTTCTCTCTTTTTTCTCTTTTTGTTGTTGTTGAGGGAACGGCTTTTTTGAATGTGCTCATAGTTTACTATTTTCTGCTTGTCTGTGACTCTCTCTCTCTCTCTCTCTCTCTCTCTCTCTCTCTCTCTCTCTCTCTCCACACACACACACACACACACACACACACACACTCTCTCTCTCTCTCTCTCTCTCTCTCTCTCTCTTTCTTTGTGTCTCCCCCCCCCTCTCTCTCTCTATCACACACACACAATATATTCACACACACACACACACACACACGTCACTATGTCCTTTGGTCTCTCATTATCACTATCCCATGCATGATTCAGAACCCCCTTCCTCCCCCCCCCCCCCCCTCCTTCTTCATATTGTGGTGTGTGTTCTTTGCAGTAAGGTTAGTCATTATTAGCCATAACATGACAGCTGAAAATCCTAGATAAATCTCTTAATCTATGACTGCATAGGAATTGCAGCAAGTACGTGACTTGGAAAAATCCATTTTGATTTCGCCAAGAAGAAAAGAAACATGTTGATACCACCACAGGAATACACGAGTACACAATGATGAAAGCGGGTAAGGACCGGTGTTTTGTCAAAGATGGTTTGCAAGTTGCAAAAGTTGCTTTGCAAGTTGCAAAAGATGCTTTGAAAGTTACAAAAGTTGGTTTTCAGGTTTAGAAAGATTGCTTTACAGGTTACCAAAGCTGTTTTGCAGATGATCAACACTGGTTTGCTGGCTGTTAAAGTTTGGTTTGCATGTTGTCAAAGGTGGCCAGTAAGATGGGCTGCTAATTGTCAAACTTATTTCAGCTGCCATGGCATAGTGATTAGCGCACTAGGTGACTTGGCCCTACATTAAAGCCGAACCAGGTTATCTCCTTCACCAGAGGCACTGGAGATAACCTGGTTTGGCTCTAATGTAGCGTTGGTCACCAAGTGGATGGGAGACTGTGCACCTTGGCTTGTGTACAGTCCCTCATTTCACTCAGAGCTCTTTAAATTGGTACCTGCCCTCTTATGAGACTGGGAAGGTAAAGCAGCGATGGAGAGGAAATGGGCGCCGCCCTCAATGTGCTTGACCTTGGAGAAGCTGAGGTCTCTGACACCTCCCTCCCCAACAACCCCACAGGTTATGGAACACCTTTACCTTTTTTTAACAGCTGGTTTGCAAGTTTCCGACGTTGGTTTGCAAATTATCAAAACTGGTTTGCACGTCGCCAAAGATAACTTGCATGTTGCCAAAGGTGGCTGCAAATTGTCAAACTGGGTTTGTTTTTTGCGAATTTGTATATCAGCTGCCATGGCACAGTGATTAGCACTCTGGGTTACTGGCTGGAAGATCGCGGGTTTGAATCATGTAAGAGTCAGGGTTTTTTTCCCCCCGGATTAAGGCCTCCTCCCCAGAGTGAGTTGGCTATGAGCTTATTGAGAAGTCACACCATCGACTTTCATCCACTTTAGGGATGTGATTCTGAGAGTGTTACTCAAATCACTTGACTAACCGCGCAGCTGACTGCCTTTCCTGGGCCCTGTTAACGCCGAGATATAGCCAGTATAGAGTGTTTCCCTCTCAAGCAGTCTAAAAACACATGCACTGTCCATTCACCATCCTCATCACCATTGATCATCATGTAATAAAAGAAATTTGTGTCTAACTCTATGGCCCTGGTTGCTCCGGTCACATGATGACTACAGTTTTGACTTCCTTTCAGATAGGAAATACTGTTAGGGGTAAAGGAAAAAGAGAAAGGAGTTTTTAAACCCTGTCAGATCTGGCAACAACTACGAAGGAACGAAAACTAAGACAGTAGAGTCTTACCATAGAACCCTTTGACCTTCCAAAGGCCATTTTATCCAGGGGGCAGAGACTCAGGCCAACAGATTGGTCACATAATTATTGGTTGAGGCAATGCGCCACAGTCTACATAGTAATGTTATCGTGCTTTGAAACACTATGTTGAGACATTCATTTTCATCCAAGGCAAGCTCTTAGGATAACAACATACACTACAAAGAAGACAAAAAAAAATCCTCTGAAGTTGGAGTACAGCTGCGCTACTTATAGGTAGCGAGATGCTTGAAAGCAGCCATGATACACGCTGCTAACTTCTCATCTAGTGTGTACACCTAACACTTTCACAGTGATTCCTAGGTGGGATGAGTGAGATAGAGTGCCTATTCTGGCCACCCCTCCCCCCCTCACACACACACTGTTGAGCTGGGGAACGCCTGACAGCAGGATACAGATCTAGGGCACTGTGCCAGGAAAGAGGAGGAGAAGGGGCCAGCCATCAAACAGCGAGCTGGGGACAACAGGACGCTTCAAAGACCACAGTGACCCCACCCTGTGATAGGCCTGCCGGGTTCGGGTGGGTGAAGAGGTCAATGAGCAGAACAGGGGGGTGGATCATATTATCAAGCCGCCGTTAAAGACTGGGGAAGATCGAGAAGCACCACTTGACTGCCCATTAACGGAGCTGAAACACTTCACAGCTTGTCAGTGATATGTTGAGGGCGTGTGTGTGTGTGTGTGTGAAAACTGGATTGCAAAGGGTAACTGCGGAACTGTTCTCCTTATCTATAAGCTCTGTTTCGGAGCTTTTTCTTTTTCTTTTAAAGCCTATAGTTACAACAAAGGAGAAAAATGAGTCCCCTCTCCACCCCCACCCCCCTGCCACCCCCCTCCAGCAATTGTTATTTTTCTAATCCCACGAACTCAGCCCTGTCATTTGCTGCGGTCCTGCCACTGATCTCTGTCATGGAGGATCTAAAACAAACGGAGAGTCTGTCAGCCACACTAAAAGCATTCAACAAGGTACCGGATGAGATTGACTTTTCTGATTGTATCGGTTTCTCTCTGTGTTTCTAACTGCTTTCAAAGGCTTTTGTCATGTCATGAAGATGATAGCTGGCAACACTGGTCACAGGATTGTTTGAAAGCAATGTATTGATTGTGCCTTTGAGGCAAAGTAAGAGAAACGGTGGATCAGTATTTCCTTATCGTGTTCCTGTTTCAACATAGCTCATGAAAACACTGCCCTACAGCCACCACATTGTTGTCTTAAAGTACATCTTCTTTTGAAAGGGAGTCGGCGTTTCCAAATGGACCAGATATCTTGATATTCCAAACTGTTCAGAGATTTATTTGTTTTTCTCGTCAATTTTAAGTTTCTTTGTTCTTTTTCAAAATGTTTGGTAGTCTCTTACTCCTTGCAAACTTAGATCTGTTAGAAGTGTGGCTTGATGTAGGTATCAAGGAATGGTTTCAGGATAACACATGTACTCTATAATATTATCATCTGAAGAAATCGTAATACCTGTGACAAGCTGAATATTTTTTTGTGTCTATGGACTTTACTTTTTGTTCCTTCGTTTTTTTCCCCTTGCTTAGTGTTATTTTCCCCCCTTTGGACTGAAGAAAGTATACGTAGACTTAATATCAATAATCAAGAGTATGTGGTTTTAAAGTTTTCACAAGTGCAAAGGCAGCATGTTAAAAAGTAGTGTCTTTAATTAATTGACTACACTTGCTTCAAAAGATTTGATTTATCGTGATGATGACATGTTTTATTTTCAGCTGCCAGATGACAGATTTCGTTTTGTTTGGTGCTGGAGCACACTACAGGCTATGAGTCCGTTGTTGCTCCAGATGGATGTGTGCACAGCGCGCTTCTTTTCTGAAAAAATGTATCTGTTTGATTAATCCGTTTGTGCGAATTTCAAAAACAATGTTTGTGCCTGTCATCTTACCCACGCTCTCCCATCCTCTCTCTTTTCTCCCAGTCTCTTTCCTCAGTTCCTCTTCATCCCTCAACTCCTCGCGCCTTCCCTGTGTTGTGTTGTGTTGTGTTGTGTGTGTGTTGTGTGTGTGTGTGTGTGTGTGTGTGTGTGTGTTTGTGTGTGTGTGTGTTTCTGTCTGTCTCTCCGTGTCTGCCTATCTCTCTCTTTGTTTCTGTCTGTCTGTCTCCTTCTCTCTCTCTCCTCCCTCTCTTTCTCTGTTTTTGTCTCTGTCTCTCTCTCCATCTGTCCCTCCCTCTGTCTCTCTCTGTCTCTCCCTCTGTCTCTCTCTGTCTCTCTCTCTCTGTCTCTCTCTCTCGCCCCCTCCCCCCTCCCTACTCTCTCTCTCTCTGTGTCCAGTATATTAGCGGGCTCGGCGAACAGGCAGGGCCCAAACAAACAAACAAGCAGCCCGGCCATTCCGGACCCTTTGAGCAACCCTCCCCTACTAATGCCCCCTCAACGGCCCGCTTATCCCGGGTGGCCGTACGCATGAGAGATGACAGAGGCAGGGTACCGGGCAGGCGGCCTTTTACCCGCCACACCGTCCACTGACCCGTGCGGTCTAAAAGATATAATATACCCGGTTCCACTCCAGCGGTCTCGACTTTTCACGCTGGCTTCCTGCTTTGATTTGCTCTGAGCTGTTGTCCATGGAGCAGGAAGACCCACAAGACAGCACAGCAATTATCGGCGTGCTCTGCTCTCCCTGCGTTTGATTTTATTTGACTGTTGCTTCAAGTCTTGATCTTTATTTTTCTCTGAAGTTGGAGTATGGCTGCCTGTATATTTGGCAAGTTTCGGTTTGGTTTTTGTGTGTTTTTGTTTCTCGGCTAGAGCGACCGTTTTTGTCCACACACTATTAAAGTAGCCGCATTCCGACTTCGGGTATGATGTCTAAACACGACACCAGTGTGCATGTTTGGGTTAAAAAAAAATTTTGCTATACGTTCCTAACGGCACGAAATGGCCTACTCTTCCGAAAGACGAACAGGCTTTAACGGGTGTGCAAGATGTTCTGTGTGTGTTCGCACACGGGACGTCAGTATAATTATACTATAGTCTCACCCGAAAGACTTTCGGGGAGTGGAGTCGGTACTGATGTTAATTCCAGAGAGAAAAAAATCTCCTGGAACGGGTGTCTTGGTGGTAGTTCGAACCCGGGTCGGTCAGTCTTTGAACGCAGTGCTCTAACCACTTGGCTATCCCGTCCCCTCCTTAGCTCCCCTCCCCCCCCCCCCTCCAACCCCGCGCGCAAGATATTAATATCACAGTGATTATCATAGGAATTAAAAGAGTCGAATTTCGTAGAATGGTGTTTAATCTGCTAAACAAAATAATCTCTTAGAGACTGCAACAAGTAGTATGCTCAAGTCAGATAGCATAGCGAAAGGTCGATGCAATACTCAGTATGAAATAAAAACAAGTGTACGAACATATTATACTACTTTTTTTTTAAAGTTTGAAAGGAAGAAAGATGGTTTTTGTTCCTCTTAAAGGGGATGTTAGGACAGCGGTCAAGAATGCAACACAGGTAATCAATAAACACCAATAACTGTAAGGGACACGACTCTAGCTGGTGATGAAAAGGCAAAGGGTTAGTGCCCTTGTATTGCGACTGCTTTCAGATACTTCATAATTTTTGTATTATCATTATATCTGTATACTTCCTGAAAGTTCACGAGTAATTCGCCATCCACCCAGGGTGCATCAGCCCTGACAGGTTATTTATAACCATGCCTGATTCACTATGGTTACTATCATCCTGCGTGTACCTGGGTTTTGCTCTTCCTCTTTATACCCGGCATTCATGTACTGATATAATGTACACTTTGTTGTTTCTCTATAGATGAAAAGAATTAACGGGGAGGAATAAACTATT
>CM054136.1:39373119-39403119 GCA_028751875.1 Rapana venosa
CTTACTATTAGCAGCTGTACTTATATGATAAACATCTCATTACATACAGAATCGTTTGCACACAGTCGAGTCGTCAGTAACCATAATCATAAGAACTGTACATACAGTTTGATCTGTGGATATTCAGTAACAACCGTGACCACTTTTCTGTGCTATCATACCCTAAAACTGCGTTGTTGTTTGTGATTGTTGTTATTTTTTTCCTACTGTATTACTAGCTGCCATCCTCATCTCCCGACTACCTCCCCCACCCGCCACCACAGTTCTGTTATTTCCTACGTCCCTGCTTCTGTGTGTTCTTGGTGCTGTCTCTCTGTGTGTGTTTGTCTCTCTGTCTCTGTTTCTTTTTTTCTCTCTCTGTCTGTGGCTTTGCTAGTTATTGTTTTATTGTTTTTTCCTTATTGGTACATTTTATTGTTAAGGGTCGTAATAATGTTGCAGTCAATATCATTATTCTGTAATTATTGTTCCTAGATAGTTGGCTTGATCCAAAAAAAGCAAATGTATTGTTTATTCAATGTATTATCTGGAAATAAAAATTTGACTTGACTTGGCACACATACACACAAACACGCATACACGCACACACACAAAGCCCATTTATAAATATACAAGATGCAGGCATCATAATTATGTTTAACCCTCGGGGATTATACAGGACTTCAAAAGAACTGAAGAGGACAACGCATTGCACAGCAGGAAAGGGAGGAGGGTGGGGGTGGAGATAGCCTAATGGTTAGAGCGCTGCGCTGGTAAATCTGAAGGCCCGGGTTCAAGCCCTCACCCAGACGCCCGTTCAAGGGAAATTTTTCCCCCTGGAGTTAGCATCAGTACCAACTCCACTCCCTCGAAAGTCCTTCATATAAGACTATAAACCGACGCCCAGTGTGCTAACACACGCAGAACATTTTGCGCACACGTTAAAGCCCATTCTACCTTTCGGAAGAGTAGGCCATTGCGTGCTAGTTGGAACAAATGACATAAAAAAGCCTATCGAAAAATGCAGGCCCACTGGTGTTATGTTTGGACATCATCCCCGAAGTCGGAATGCAGCTACCTTTATTGTGATGGAAAAGGGTCGATTCGCAAATCGGAGAACCTTGGAGCTCTAGCCGAGGATCGAAAAATAAATCGAACAACAGTTTTCTGTCAGATGATACTGAACGCCAAAGGAACCCCACCCCTTCAAAATAACAACAACAATAGCAACAATAACAAAACCAACCAAATAAGAGAGAGGAGAGAGAGAGGGGGGGGGAGAGAGAGAGAGAGAAGGAGAGAGAGAAAAGAGAGAGGGGAGAGAGGAGAGGAGGGGAGAGAGAGGAGAGAGAGGAGAGAGGAGAGAGAGAGAAGAGAGAGAGAGAGAGACGCAGACGTTTGAAGATGATGATGAAAGTGGCATTGACAAGGGGGGATAGAGCAGAGAGAAAAGAATAAGAGAAGATGAGAGAGAAAGAAGAGAGATCGGATTCCGATGTTATTCATTAGGCCATAGCCATAATGAGGGGAAGTGAACAAAAAACCAAAACATCAGAACATAAAAACAAAAATACAATAAACAATAAAGAAATATAATAATAAATTGATGTTGCAATTTCTCTCAGTTGAGGCTTGTGAAGAGTGAGGAAGGTTCCAAATATGTTATGTCTTGTAGAGGAACATCAAAAATTAATTTGAACGTGCAAGGCTGTCGAAAATATTTAGGTGAAATAAACTTATCTCTGAGCTCCTTAAGAAATGGACAGCACAGAACTAAATGTACCTCATCATCTTTATCACTTTTACAGAGAGGAAATATCAAATCAATGTCATTACAATCTCTATATTGAAAGTGATGAGTGGCTAAACTTGAAATACCCAACCTAAACCTTGTTGTCACTATTTTCAAATGTCTGTCCATATCTGAAATCAAATACAACTTCATCTCATGTGAGCTACAAAATAACATATAAAAATCAAACCTTGTGCTATTTTGAACATGTTCACTTTACTTCTGCCATCTGCAGTCAACTAAACGTGGACGAAAAATTCTTTAAAATGCCTTTACACTTCCCACACCTTGATTCATCCACACATCACCAAAGCCATATTCATGCAAACAAATACGTACATCAGTCACCCAATTTTTCTTACCCTTACTATCTAACTCGAATAACATTTTATACGCTTTGAAAGGTAATCTTGATTCCCCCATTTCCAAAATTTTGAGTCAATAGCGTATACATTGAACAGCTGAGTTAATGTATATTGGAAATCTATTGGTTTCACTATATATAAGGTCGTTAGGTGTGCGCATGTCAACCCCAAAAAACTTTTTCAGAGCAAATAAATGTACAGATTCACAGGCGATTGCAGCTTTATTCAACCCCCACAACTCGGAACCGTACTGTGCAACAGGTTGTATTTGAGAGTCAAATACCTTCAGAAACAGTTTTATCGACGAGTTGTTAAGAGAGAGAGAGAGAGAGAGAGAGAGAGAGAGAGAGAGAGAGAGAGAGAGAGAGAGGAGAGAGAGAGAGAGAGAGAGAGAGCTTCGGAAAACAATCCCATTAAACAAAGTGTAAAAGCCCACAATATGAAGAACAAGCCAGCACTAACTAATGCTAGATTCGATTCATTGTTGTTTCTTGTAAAAAACCGCATTGTGTTGATTTCTTGATTTTTTTGTAACGTATCATTTCTCAGTGATTTTATGGACAATCCTGGGCACAGTGATCGTGATCTTGTTACATAATCGCAATTTTGATCCATATCGATTTTAGTTTTGACTGGATTGTGTGTGTTTGTCCGCGTGCCGGGAGAGGATTTTCATGTACAGAATTTGAATTGACTAGACACGCAGTATGCTATGAAAATAAAAAGGTTGGGAGGAGATGGGGTATAGCAGGATGGGGAGGAGATGGGTATAACAAAGAAAGGATCATCACGAGTTCAAAGGTGACATTATATAACATCACAATATCCTGTCTACTGTCACCTGATTGACAATTTGAAGGGGTGATCTCATTTCACTGCTCCTGGAAATGATACAGGACCCCCACAAAATTGTCCTGTTTCTCTCTCTCATAATCACCGAATCATTTAGTCCAACATAAAGTACTCAGCACCGGACAATCAAATATGAATATAAACTGAACCCCAAAAAATAGCAAAGCCAGTACGTGCACGGAACGTTTCAAAAGTAGTACGTCTTAACATCAGTGACAAGATTTCGCCGAATCTTAAAGGTTCACAGAGGATTAAAAAAAAAAGTGTCATAATACAAAACTCCAATACAGGGGAACATATCAGCTGTCAACCGACAAAAAGAGTATAATGATCAGTTATGGCGTTTAAATAAGAATTAACCCCCATCTCTGCATAAGTCCTGTCAATGATTATGACAATCGGATGTAAAAACAAAATGCGCGGTACATTCTTTAGGGATCAAGCAGTTAACAGCCACAGCTACGAAGCTGGAGTTAGTCCTGTGAACAGCTGGGTTTTTAGCTCAAAGCTGTAACCACGAAGCACATCAACGACTGGATGTAAATCTTATGAATTTTTATATAATCATTAATAACTTTTGCACACATCAAAATCACCGGCCGCTAAGATAGCATAAGTACTGGGTGAGTCTTAAGGTAAACACAACAGTTTCGAAGCTGCTGAGTAAACCAGCACAGTTATGTTTTAAACAGTTCATAATTATCGAAGTCGTTTTTTCACACCATGCTTTCTCTTGTCAATTAAAAGCCAAAGAAATCATACATCTGTGAGTAAAACCGTTGACATGGTTACATAGTACCTTTTTCTTTCACGGATACAACATGATAAATGACTAGACCTTTTGTACACGATATCAACTGTAAAACAGATTTCACAAAACCACCAGCAAAAGCATCATAGTTGCATTTCTCCGTTTCGGGTTTAACGTACATCATCATATTAAAGCCAGTTATGTCATAATCTGGAAGTTCAAGCCATCAGCTTTGCCAGCTGTACAAACTTACATAAGTTAAATTGACACTTTGTAAACTGAGAATATTGTAAACTGTATCAACCTACATCAGTTAAACTGGCACTTTGTAAACTGACAGTATTGTAAACTGACAACTGAGTAAATTGCAAACATGTAGCTATAAGGCAGATAGGTGGGAGATTACATACAACACATTTACAATTTACAGATTTCCCCCCCACTGTTATACTGTGTGTTTCCTCCGTTTACTGATTATAACTGGCTGTTTATGGTTTATTAATACCGCCGAGAAGTTACGTTCTAAAGGTCAACATATTTGCCGAATGCTTTTCTCAATTGCTCAATCGAATAAGTCTATTCTTCTTTTCCTTGAAGTTATAAAAATGTATGAATATAATTTGCTCAGTGGTTTTCACAATTCTTCACTCATATAGACTGCTTTGTTCCTACCTCTGTTTTCAGGCTGAGTCACAGGGATGTTTTGGTTTCTTGTTGGGTTTGGTGGGGTTTTTTGGAGGAGGAGGTGGAGGGGAGGGGGGTAGCCTAGTAGTTAGTGTTGTGCACGTGGTCTGACGGCCCGGGTTCGAGCCACTACCAAGGCACCCATCCACCCATCCATCCACCCATGCATCCCCCCTCCCGGAATTAGCATGAGTACCCACTCAAACCTCCCGAAACTCACTCGGATGAGACTATATAAAAGCAGAGCATCTTGCGCAATATTAAAACCGGTTCCACCTTTCGGAAGAATAGGCCACTGCATGCCGGTAAGAACGGATGACAAAGTCTAACAATCACATGCACGCCGATGTCGTGTTTAGACATTATCCCGAAGTCGGAATGCGGCTACCTTCATGGCGGGCCAAAAACGGATGCATACGCAAAAATCTCACCATATAGGTGAACTATGGAGGAGCACACAAAAGTAGTTTGGGGTCACAAAGTCTGTTCATTTCTGACATGGTATGTGAATAAATATACAGTTGTTGGATTTCTCCACCAACATAAGAGTCAAGGGGAAAGAGTGTTTGTTGCGATACAGTAAAGTTTCATGATGGGTGGATGGGTGAGGGGTCAGTGTCAATCGATGTCACGTGGGCACTGTTTTTTGTAAAAGGACACAGTTTCAGCAAAAATGGTTGATGTAAACTGAAACGAAAAACCTAACTTATTTTTCGTCCTCAAGTAGTATATGTGCACTAAGTGAAAAGGTGGAAGTAAACTGTGAAAAACAACAAATAAAACAAATTCATTTTCAAGTGCAGTATGTGTGCCAAACATGTCCTGTACCTTCAGATGAATATGTGACTGATGAGCAGCTAGGACACGTACAGTTGATTTTTGAAAGTATAAATTTCAGTGTTTTTTTTTGGCCAACCCTGGCAGGGTGATCGTGATTTGTTGTATGATCGAAATTTTGACTTCTTTTTTTAGTTTTGACTGGTTGTTGTGTTTGTCCACTCCCCGGGAGGGTTTTTATATACAAAATTTTAAAATTGATAGAAAAGATTATGCTATGAATAAAAAAAGGGGGGGAGGAGAGGGGGTATAGCGGGATGGGGGGAGAGGGGTTTAAAACAAAGAAAGGATCCACGGTCCAAGGTAAATTATTAACACCCAAATATCCTGCTACTGTCCCGTTTGACAACTAAAGGGGGTGATTCATTTCACTGTTTGGAAATGATACGGGCCCCCCAAAATTTGTCCTGTTTCTCTCCTCATAATCACTAATCATTTAGTCCAACATAAAGTACTCGCCCCCGGACAATAATGGGATAAAAACTGATCCCCCCCCAAAAAATAGCAAACCCATACGTGCAGGGAACTTTTTAAAAAGTAGTCGTTTAACATCAGTGACAAGATTTCGCCGAATCTTAAAGGTTCACAGAGGATTAAAAAAAAAAAGTGTCATAATACAAAACTCCAATACGGGGGAACATATCAACTGTCAACCGAAAAAAAGAGTATAATGATCAGTTATGGCGTTTAAATAAAAATTTTACCCCCATCTCTGCATAAGTCCTGTCAATGATTATGACAATCGGATGTTAAAAACAAAATGCGCGGTACATTCTTTAGGGATAAAGCAGTTAACCAGCCACAGCTACGAAGCTGGAGTTAGTCCTGTGAACAGCGGGGTTTTTTTAGCTCAAAGCTGTAACCACGAAGCACATCAACGACTGGATGTAAATCTTATGAATTTTTATATAATCATTAATAACTTTTGCACACATCAAAATCACCGGCCGCTAAGATAGCATAAGTACTGGGTGAGTCTTAAGGTAAACACAACAGTTTCGAAGCTGCTGAGTAAACCAGCACAGTTATGTTTGTATATCTTTCAGGTTTTAAACAGTTCATAATTATCGAAGTCGTTTTTTCACACCATGCTTTCTCTTGTCAATTAAAAGCCAAAGAAATCATACATCTGTGAGTAAAACCGTTGACATGGTTACATAGTACCTTTTTCTTTCACGGATACAACATGATAAATGACTAGACCTTTTGTACACGATATCAACTGTAAAACAGATTTCACAAAACCACCAGCAAAAGCATCATAGTTGCATTTCTCCGTTTCGGGTTTAACGTACATCATCATATTAAAGCCAGTTATGTCATAATCTGGAAGTTCAAGCCATCAGCTTTGCCAGCTGTACAAACTTACATAAGTTAAATTGACACTTTGTAAACTGAGAATATTGTAAACTGTATCAACCTACATCAGTTAAACTGGCACTTTGTAAACTGACAGTATTGTAAACTGACAACTGAGTAAATTGCAAACATGTAGCTATAAGGCAGATAGGTGGGAGATTACATACAACACATTTACAATTTACAGATTTTCCCCCCACTGTTATACTGTGTGTTTCCTCCGTTTACTGATTATAACTGGCTGTTTATGGTTTATTAATACCGCCGAGAAGTTACGTTCTAAAGGTCAACATATTTGCCGAATGCTTTTCTCAATTGCTCAATCGAATAAGTCTATTCTTCTTTTCCTTGAAGTTATAAAAATGTATGAATATAATTTGCTCAGTGGTTTTCACAATTCTTCACTCATATAGACTGCTTTGTTCCTACCTCTGTTTTCAGGCTGAGTCACAGGGATGTTTTGGTTTCTTGTTGGGTTTGGTGGGGTTTTTTTGGAGGAGGAGGTGGAGGGGAGGGGGGTAGCCTAGTAGTTAGTGTTGTGCACGTGGTCTGACGGCCCGGGTTCGAGCCACTACCAAGGCACCCATCCACCCATCCATCCACCCATGCATCCCCCCTCCCGGAATTAGCATGAGTACCCACTCAAACCTCCCGAAACTCACTCGGATGAGACTATATAACAGCAGAGCATCTTGCGCAATATTTCGGAAGAATAGGCCACTGCATGCTGGTAAGAACGGATGACAAAATCTAACAATCACATGCACGCCGATGTCGTGTTTAGACATTATCCCGAAGTCGGAATGCGGCTACCTTCATGGCGGGCCAAAAACGGCTGCACACGCAAAAATCTCACCATTGGTGAACTATGGAGGAACACAAAAAAGTAGTTTTGGGTCACAATGTCTGTTCATTTCTGACATGGTATGTGAATAAATGTACAGTTGTTGGATTTCCCAACCAAAATAAGAGTCAAGGGGAAAGAGCGTTTGCTGCGATACAGTGAAGTTTAATGATGGGTGGATGGGTGGGGGGTCAGTGTCAATCGATGTCACGTGTGCACTGTTTTTTGTAAAAGGATACAGTTTCAACAAAAATAGTTAATGTAAATTGAAACGAAAAACCTAACTTATTTTTCGTTCTCAAGTAGTATATGTGTACCAAACTGAAAAACAACAAATAAAATTCATTTTCAAGTGCAGTATGTGTGCCAAACATGTCCTGTACCTTCAGATGAATATGTGACTGATGAGCAGCTAGGAAACGTACAGAGACTTGGCACCAGTACACACACAGGTTCATACTCGTTCTTGCGGTTCACAGCCGAAAGAGTCTTAGAATACCTGTACACTTAGTTACCTACACCCGACCCCAAAAATGGGTCAACATGTAGCAGTAGAGCACGTGCAGCCAACGCTTGATGCCTGGATAGATGGGGATGCTGAAAAAAAAACCCGTGTATGGATGGTGTGGGGTGTGGAGATGTTGTTTGTACAGGTAGTTAAGTCACTCTGTGTGTGGAAGATGTGGAGGTGTGTGGAGATGTCATTCATGCAGGAAGGTACTGTCACTGTGTGTGGAAGGTGTGGAAAATGTGGGGAGATGTTCTTCATACAGGTAGGTACTGTGGAGAGACGTCATCCATACAGTTAGGTACTGTGGAGAGACGTCATCCATACAGGTAGGTACTGTGGAGAGACGTCATCCATACGGGTAGGTACTGTGGAGAGACGTCATCCATATGGGTAGGTACTGTGGAGAGACGTCATCCATACAGGTAGGTACTGTGGAGAGACGTCATCCATACAGGTAGGTACTGTGGAGAGACGTCATCCATACAGGTAGGTACTGTGGAGAGACGTCATCCATACAGGTAGGTACTGTGGAGAGACGTCATCCATACAGGTAGGTACTGTGGGGAGGTGCTATTCATGCAGGCAGGTACTGTGTGGAGATGTTGATAAACCAGGCAGGTACTTTCACTGTGTGTGGAAGGTGTGGAGATGTGTGGAGATGTCATTCATATAGGTAGGTACAATCCCTGTGTGTGGAAGGTGTGGAGATGTGTGGAGGGAGATATCATTCATGCAGACAAGTACATCACTGTGTGTGAAGATTTGGAGATGTGTGGAGATATTATGTGGAGATGTGTGGAGATAACATGTGGAGATGTGTGGGTATATCACGAGCAGGTGTGTGGAGATATCATGTGGAGTTGTGTGGAGATATCATGTGTAGATGTGTGGAGATATATGGAAACATCATGTGGAGATATGTGGAGATATCACATGGAGATGTGTGGAGATATGTAGAGATAATGGATATATCATGTGGAGATGTGTGGAGATAATCATGTGGAGATGTGTGGAGATACATGGAAATATCATGTGGAGATATCATGTGGAGACGTGTGGAAATATCATGTGGAGACGTGTGGAGATATCACGTGGAGACGTGTGGAGATATCACGTGGAGACGTGTGGAGATATCACGTGGAGACGTGTGGAGGGAAATATCATGTGGAGACGTGTGGAGATATCACGTGGAGACGTGTGGAGGGAAATATCATGTGGAGATATCATGTGGAGACGTGTGGAAGGAAATATCACGTGGAGACGTGTGGAGGGAAATATCACGTGGAGACGTGTGGAGGGAAATATCATGTGGAGACGTGTGGAAGGAAATATCATGTGGAGACGTGTGGAAGGAAATATCACGTGGAGACGTGTGGAGGGAAATATCACGTGGAGACGTGTGGAGGGAAATATCATGTGGAGACGTGTGGAAGGAAATATCACGTGGAGACGTGTGGAGGGAAATATCACGTGGAGACGTGTGGAGGGAAATATCATGTGGAGACGTGTGGAAGGAAATATCACGTGGAGACGTGTGGAGGGAAATATCACGTGGAGACGTGTGGAGGGAAATATCATGTGGAGACGTGTGGAGGGAAATATCACGTGGAGACGTGTGGAGGGAAATATCACGTGGAGACGTGTGGAGGGAAATATCACGTGGAGACGTGTGGAGGGAAATATCATGTGGAGACGTGTGGAGGGAAATATCATGTGGAGACGTGTGGAGGGAAATATCAGTCACCCAGGCAGGGACAGTCCCCGTACTTGTAGGGCAGCAGCCACTGAAGGACTAACAGTCACCGTGTGCTGAGGCCGTTGACTTTGAGGTGATGCTATCAGAGATCAATAACTGCACGCACATGTGTGTACGCACACACACACACACACACACACAAGCACAAGACATGCACATTCGTATATGCAGATATATACAAATTGCTCTGTATACACACACACACACACACACACACACACACACACAACACACACACACACACTATATATATATATATAATATATATATATATATATATATATATATATATATAAATATATATATATAATATATATATATATATAATATTATATATATATATATAAAACCTCACAAACTTTCTACGGACTAAGGGTGCTACACAACTCCCATACCCTGCTACCTGCCCATTCGACACACACGCACTCACTCTAGTGAGAGGTTCATGACAACCTTGGGCCGGTCTCACCCATCACAGACCACTGAAGGTAAGTGACGTTGCCGTCCTTGTAGCAATGCTCTTTGGTTCGCCTTTTTGTGGGCTCGCTCTGTGGATGGCCTCAGAGCTAACATGTCTCAGCTACAGTTAGCAGATGTTTTTCCCGTGCCACAACTGCATTTTGCAAGTCTCACTACAACCACGTCTGGTTCCTTCTTCACTACGTCTTTAGCTCCAGGAAGACAGGCAGATAAAGGATGGTGAAGGCAGCCCTCTGCTGTCAACACTTTTGAAGATCAGCATTTGGAAAGCTTGAGGGTTCGATCATGTTAGAATCACATAGCTTCACACACACAATCTCCTATGTTTAAGCATTAAAACACGTTTATTTCAGTGGTGAACCTGCCGTGTTAGCACAGAGAGAAGTCAGCAAGGTAGGTAAGATGCTGGGTAAGGAAGAAAACTGAAAAACCACCATCATCCACACAGTTTCTTCTTGAGGTCGTTGAGGAGCAGACGACATTCTGAGCGGAACTCCGGACTGTAGACGGCAAAGAGGACTGGGTTAGCGGCGTTGTTGATGAAGTAGAGCTGGTACAGGACCGACATAAACATCCTGTTCCGCAGACTGAGCTCCCAGTCCAGGTGAGGTCCGCACCATGTAGACCACGGTCAACACCCAGAAGGGCACGAAGCTCATGAGGAAAGTCCCAGTCACCACCAACAGGATTTTGGCCACGCGGATCTGTCGGGCAAAACGTGCGGTGTGCGTGTTTTGAACCCTCACTGACGTTCTCAGCTTGCTCTCACCAGTCGACCCACCCAGAAATCTCACTGACGTCAGCTGGCTGTTGTCAGGGGGCGAGTTCTGAGTCCCTGATGTTGTCTCTGTGTTTCTGTTCTTTGAGTTCTGAGCCCTCAGCTGCTTTGTCTGCTGCTGCTGCAAAGTAGGAGAGTTGTCTACTTTCACTGTTGTGGCAGACTTGTTCAGAGTGCAGGAGCTGTGAACAGCTAATGGCGCCTTCTGTTTGTCTGCCTGGTGTGGCTGTTGAGGCTTAAACGTCATGGCGGACCCTCTTTTGGTCAAAGACTCGTCACCATTTGAAGTAGGATTGACATTTGCCCCAGAATCCATGGATTCCATGAATCTACCATCAACGGGTGTTGCAGACCTGGAAGGTGAATCTTTTCTCTCAGGAGAAGACGTCTGCACTTCATCCTCTGAGTTGTACTGGATGGATGTCATTGTTTTGCTGAAAGACGGGTTTTTAGTGAACACAGTGTTTGATGAACTTGAAGCGTTACCTACTGAAGATTCCCTCTCAAGTGGAAGGGGCTCACACTGCTCAGGAAATACAACTCTGAGATTTTCTGCTTCCAGTTTGTGAAGAGAAGGCAATGGGTTTCCCAAGAGCGCCTTGCCAGAGGAGTGTCTTGCCCCGGTGAAGACAGCTGAAGAATTCCTGTCTTGGGCATTGCGAACAGAACCTTGAGCTGCATTGTCAGGCGTTGTGTGTGTGTCTACATTATGTGCTTTATGTGCTGATAATGATGGCGCATCTCTATCTAAATTCCGTGAGCTAATGCCGGAATCTTTACTGAGCATGAGCAATAGATGCTTATTATAGTTTTCAGAATCTGTGGAAGTTAAACATTTGTCAGAATCTCCAATCATTAATGATGTATATTTGCTGGAGTTTTGAGTGGATGAGGATGCGATTTTTTGACAGTTTGGAGTAGCAGGTGAGGTCATGTGTTTGACGCTGTCTTGCTGTGACGTTGTTTTATCACAAGAATGATGACGTAGGTATACCTCATCACGGGGTCCACACCCAGATGTTTTGTGTTCACTGGGCTGACCGGGCTCGTTGACAGTTATCCTCGTCACATTCTGAAGCTTCTTTTGAACACCACTGTTGTTCAATCCAACAGGACCAACTTTCTGATCGATGCCGAACACCAAGCTCCTTTTGCTGGAGTCCTCACCGTCACCAGTCTGGAACTGTCTAGCCTTGCTTTCTTTCTTTTTTCTCTTCCAGCTCCAGTTCTGTTGTGTGGAAGAGTGTCCAGTCATTGACGCGGGGTGTTTGCCAGACACAATAAAGATGTCGTAGTTGGGCTGATCCGGGGAGACGCCATTGACTTCTGAAGCCAGCAGGTTGCGCTGCTGAAAACCGTCACTTTTCTCTGAACTGCGGTCATCAACTCCGCTCCTTGTGGGGTCACAGAACAGCCCTGTCTTAGACCTGGAAGGAGGATTCTCATCACTGGGTCCACCAACACCCTCTGTCACGTCATCGTCGATGACGTCATTGTCCATATCCATGTCGTCTGTCACTGACTGAAGCTCACTCAGCACGTCAGCAAGAACCGTTCTCGATTGCTCCTCATGACACGCTAACATGACGTCGTCTTTAGCGTTGACAGTGACGTCAATATCCTTTTCGTCAGAACACAGGACGCTCTCACTCACTTCTGCAGGCAAGTTTCGTTTAGATTCCTTACTGAGTTGTTTGGCAGCATCTGACGACGGTGGTGGTTGCGGCACCGGTCTTCCCTGGTGAGAACTCCCGTTGCCCAAGACTGCACCCCCACTCGTCCGCTTTCTGAGAGCCAGGGCCTGCCCCGAGCATCGTTCTCGGTCTGAGATGGTGAAGATGCCCACGGGAGTCTGCCTGAAGGAAGAAGATGGCGGTTCTTTGAGGCGACTCCTCTGTTGGGGATGGCGGAACTCGATAGGGTGGGCGTCTGTACCTTTCAGGTGGTGATGCTGCCTGGCAGGCATCACTGGGGCCACTTTGTTCATGGCTGTGTGCAGGTTGCTGTGGTTCTTCTTGATCTGCAAACAGACGGTGGTGGTGGTGAGTAAGATGGATGGTGTCAAGAAAGTCCGGAATCTTCAGGACATTGTGCTGAAGAGGCAAGTTACCGGTGAGAAATCGTTGCTGATTGGAAAGTGTGATGTTTGGAGTGTTCGTTTCAATGTCATTTTTACAGACAGACACAGACTCATACATAAATGCATAAATAAATAAAAAATAAATAAATACATCATAATACATACTGGATGGGGACTGGATGAAAAAAAAGCACATGTATGCTTATTCCATTATCCTCGAAATAAAAGGATAAAATAAATAAATAAATAAATAAAATACATACATACATACATACATACATACATACATAATACATCCATACATACATACATACAACAGACAGACAGACAGACAGACAGACAACCAAACAGCCAGCCAGCCAGATACACATACGCACTCACGCACCCTCCCCTCCCCCTCCCCTCCACACACACACACCACACACACACACACACACACACACACACACACACACACACACACACACACACACACACACAACACACACACACACACAGGGGACTAGCATAACACTTCCAAGCCTCTATCTACGGCTGTCAAATCGCCCACACCTTGCCACGACTGTTGCCTTGGCCTCTGATGATGACGCCGGTACACAGGTCACGCGCCTGCCTACCTGTCAGCCATGCTGCTATGAATTATGAGAGAGAGAGAGAGAGAGAGAGAGAGAGAGGAGAGAGAGAGAGAGAGAGAGAGAGAGAGAGAGAGAGAGAGAGAGAGAGAGAGCTCAGGGTAAGCATCATCCTCTTCCACAGTTCTGAATGGCACAGCGATTTCTCTTTCCTTTCATTTAGTCTTTATATTGGTATCCGCTTTCCTCCTCGCCGTTCCAACTCTTTGTGTTCGTGTTTTGTCTTTCTCCTCGTTAGCGGTCATATCTATATATCTATCTCTCTCTCTCTCTCTCTCTCTCTCTCTCTCTCTCCTCTCTCTCTCTCTCTCTCTCTCTATATATATATATAATATATATATATATATATATATATATATATATATATATATATATATATATATATATATAATCATCATCATCATCATCATCAAATGGATGACTGACGCACGCTATAGCCGAGTGGTTAAGACCTTTCCACATAAACCACCCACGAAGTCCCGGGTTCGAATCTCGGCGGCGGTGTTCGGTGAATTAGGGATGGGGATGTTTACGATCTCGTAGATCAACTGCAAATGCACACCCGCCAGTGTCTTCATTTCCTTCGTGTTTAAACACGCGCAGAAGATCAAAATCAATACGCACGTTAAAGATCCCGGAATTTAGCGTTCTGTGTGTTACAGAATCACAAACATACTCAGCACGCAACCTGTGCAATGACATAATTATTGATCTGCTCTGGGGCTGGAATGTTGGGCTGAGGCCAGCGGGAAGACCTCTGCACGAAATGACAGGGACAGACAGACCAGGGAGGTATCCCTAACGTTCTGGCCTGGTTTCTTTACGGGCGGAAAATGCCCCGAAACCTAGAACTATGATCGTTATGGAGCAAGGTGCCAAAGACCCCAGCTTCTCTAGGGTCCAGCATCGTGAGGGCGGCGCCCATCTTCTCTCCCTCGCTGCTTCACCTTCCCTGTCATGTCCCTAAAGACCGGCGGGACGGGATAGCCTAGTGGTTAGAACATTGCGCTCGCAATCTGACGACCCGGGTTCGATTTCAGTTCAAGGGGGATATTTTCCCCTGGAGTTAACATCAGTGCAGACTCCACTCTCTCCAAAAGTCCTTCGGATGAGACTATAAACCGAGGCCCCGTATGCGAAGGCACGCAGAACATCTTGCGCACACGTTAAATCCTGTTCCGCTTTTCGTACGAGTAGGCCATTGTGTGCCGGTGGGAACAGATGACAAAATTTACAAAAACCGCATACACACAGGGACAGGATGTAAAAAAGCACATAAGTGCTTATTCCATTATCCTCGATATAAAAGAATAGTTTAAAAATATTAATAATCATAATAAAGAGGGCAGGTTCCCATTGACAGCTGGGTGAACTAGGGGACTGTACCGAAGCCAAGGCGCATGACGGGTCACCCATCCAAGTGGTAACCACGCTTCACGCTGCTGTACCTGAGCTTGGAGAGAGCGAGTTGCTGTGAGCCCTGAGCTGTCCTGTCCACACACTTCGTGTTTCTTGTGTTACCTTGTGGTAGATTTTGCCGTAGGAGCCGATGCTGACGACGACGACGGCGAGGAAGAGGAGGAGAGAGCTGAGGCCGAAGAGGCGAAGGCCCAGGGTGTGGTCATGCTTGTCCAGGTACTCACAGAAAACATCACAGCTGGCCAGACTGCCTGTAGCCTCGCACTGCTCTGCCCATTCCACACACACACACACACATAACATACACACGCGCGCGCCACAGACACACACACACACACACACTACCACACACACACGACACACACCACACACACACACACACACACACACACGGTGTGAACGCACGCACGCACACACGTGTGGACGCACGCACGCACACACACGGACGTACACACACATACGCATACACGCACGCGCACACACACACACACACAGGTATCATCATCATCATCATCATCATCATCATCATCATCTTCTTCTTCTTCTTCTTCTTCTTCTTCTTCTTCTGAATCTTCTTTTTTTTGCATTCTCCTTCTTTTTCTGCAAGATTTGATTTCTATGCAGATTTCAATACCTTTTAAGAATACACATCACTAAAAAAAAAAAAATCAAATCATCCAGTGGAATTGGATTCCGAACAGTTACGATGCAAATGAGAAGACCTGATTTAAAAGTCACCGCTTAATTAGCTCTCCGTGTAGACAAAAAGGCCTCACGATTCTAAATATTCACGCCATCTCCAGCATAAATCATGTCCTGCAATGAATACCTCTGCTGTGATAAGAATTTTTATGGAAGTTGATTAAATTGGTGTATAGTATAGCGAACGTGATTTGGCGTCAGATAGAAATAGCCGTTTTTGCTGAGTGTTGCTTTATGTATGTCGTAGTTCTTGTTTTAAAAAAAAGTGAGGGCAAACGAGGTTTTAAAAACAGAATCATTCAAGATTAAGTTTCCTCTGGGCGTGATCTCAATCCACTCCACCTCAATATAGCGTTCAGAGCTGCTGTTGTGCCGCTATACACACACTTGCTCCTTGCATTCATATCACAGGGAGCTATCACATAGACGCTGCTGGGAGCTCACCGTTTACAGGAAGACCTGCACTGCCAAAAAACGGACACAGTACTCATTAGCGCCTTTCCACCGAAACTAACGCAAGCTAAATAAGCTGCCTCTTCCTAAACACCAGCTGCTTTCGCGCCGTGGTTATCGCTGTGGGTTACGAACCGTCATGTCGCGGATTCCATTCCCATAAGACTTACAGGGATTGATTCTTCGGACTCCAGCCTGCTCCAACTCAGAGTGAGTGTGCTGTGGGCTCAGTGGGAAGACTGGGACCACACAGTCAGTCGAGCTTCATCCACTGTAGGATGCAGTTTCGAGAATGTTGCTCAAATTACCTGACCAACACTGCAGGTGTCTGTATCTCTCGGGATCGGTTGAGACTGGGATTATATTATGATAGGAAGCGTAGAGTACAGCCCTGGAAGTAGTCTCAAAGCACATGCACTTTCATAGCAGCATCATTACATCATCTTCAACGTCATTGATCATCATGCAACAACAGAAAATTGTCTCTGACTCGGTGGCTCGGCTGCTCTGGTCTCATGGTGACCTCCGTTTCCGTTTCCCCATACACTTCTGTGCCTGTGGTGAGTTTGTGTCAAAGCCTTCGGGGTTGGAGGTTCACAGGAGAAGGTAGTTGGAGGGACATTATGGTGGTCGCCATTCTAGATGGACGTCTCAATCAGTCTGGCCCCGCGACTGAGCTAATACTGTCGTCAGTAGGGGGCTTAGTAGGTGGTGTCCTTCATATGTTAGCTCAGAACAGGCGCCACTAAACACCACCAAAATGACCCAGCAACAGTGCAGGGCCCCTCTGGCTGGTGACCCCGTGGTGGGTTGACATTGATAGGCTCCCTGTGGACTTCAGATCCTGGGGATGCAACAAAACGAAGCTGGGTACAGCTGGGGTGTGGAGTATGAAATGAGCAGCGTAGGAACAGCAGGAAAGGAGCATCACAGATGAGCAGCATCCCCCATCCCTCCCACCTCATCCAAACAAAAAAGACCAAAACAACAACAACAACAACAAAAGAAAACAAACCCCCTCTTCCCAAGCACTTTATAGGCAATAAGAATAGTGGACAGCCCCAAGGAGCGACAGCAACAAAAGCCAAGCCCAGATCGTATCTCTTCTTGAAGCTTCTGACCACCCCCACAGTAACACGAGCTCGCCATCACCACACGACAGGAATGAAAGGAAATCGAAAAAAGAGATTGACACGGCAGCAGAATATGATCAGATCTGGGAGTCTGTTTCCGACTTTGTTCTATAATAGATCAGAAAATTGAGTATGATCATTCGGTTGGTTGTACTTTACAGCTAATGAGCATTTCAAAAGAAGGTATCTTCCTCCTCAGCAAAAACACCCCCCCTCCCCCACCCCATTCTTTCTTGTCCAGGCTGATTGAAAAAGAGTATGATGTTTCTTACCTTCGATCCAGTCCATAGTCTTCGTCACGTAACATCATTACAGTTGATGACGTTGACTGGGCTGTTTCGTTTTGGTACCTGTGTTGCTTCGTGTCCGTACCTGTGTTGTCTCGTGTTGCTACCTGTGTTGTCTCGTGTTGCTACCTGTGTTGTTTCGTATTGGTACCTGTGTTGTCTCGTATTGGTACCTGTGTTGTCTCGTGTTGGTACCTGTGTTGTCTCGTGTTGGTACCTGTGTTGTCTCGTGTTGGTACATATGTTGTCTCGTGTTGGTATATATGTTCTCTCGTGTAGGTATATATGTTGTCTCGTGTTGGTACATATGTTGTCTCGTGTTGGTATATATGTTGTCTCGTGTTGGTACATATGTTGTCTCGTGTTGGTATATATGTTCTCTCGTGTTGGTATATATGTTGTCTCGTATTGGTACCTGTGTTGTCTCGTGTTGATACCTGTGTTGTCTCGTGTTGGTACATATGTTGTCTCGTGTTGGTATATATGTTCTCTCGTGTAGGTATATATGTTGTCTCGTGTTGGTATATATGTTCTCTCGTGTTGGTATATATGTTGTCTCGTGTTGGTACATATGTTGTCTCGTGTTGGTACCTGTGTTGTCTTGTGTTGGTACATATGTTGTCTTGTGTTGGTACATATGTTGTCTCGTGCTGGTACCTGTGTTGTCTTGTGTTGGTACATATGTTGTCTCGTGTTGGTACCTGTGTTGTCTCGTGTTGGTACATATGTTGTCTCGTGTTGGTACCTGTGTTGTCTCGTGTTGGTACCTGTGTTGTCTCGTGTTGGTACCTGTGTTGTCTCGTGTAAGTACCTGTGTTGTCTCGTGTTGGTACCTGTGTTGTCTCGTGTAAGTACCGTGTTGTCTCGTGCTGGTACCTGTGTTGTCTCGGTTGGTACCTGTGTTGTCTCGGTTGATACTTGTGTTGTCTCGTGTTGATACAGATGCTAAATTGTGTTGGTACCTATGTTGTCTTGTGTTGGTACCTGTGTCGTGTTGATACTTATGCTGTCTTATGTTCGTACCTAGCTTGTACTTGTGTGTACTTGTGTTAGTACCTGTGTTATCTCGTGTTGATACCTATGTCGTCTCGTGCTGGTCCCTATGTCGTCTTCTGTTTGTTTCTGCGTTGTCTCATGCACTATTCCTGTCTCCAGAAGGAGGGCTTAGTTAGGCGATGTCCCGCGTATGTTAGCTCAGAATCAGGCACCACTGAACACCAACCAAAGTGACCCAGCAGCAGCGCAAAGCCCATCTGGCTGGTGGCCCCACGGCGACCTGACATTGATGGGCTCCCTGTGGACTTCAGACCCCGAGGGTGCAACATAGCGAATCTGGAAATGGCTGAGGGGTGGAGAGATTGAGATGAACGGCGTGGGAAGACAAGGACAGGAACGTCACACACGAGGCAGCACAAAAAAACCCCAAACCACAAAAAAGCAACAAGAAGAAAAAACCCCAAAACATAAAAACCACCCCCAACAACACCCACCCTCCTCAACTTCTTAGCAATCCAACAGTGACAAGGGCTTCACTGACGTGACCCCAAGCGCGGCCTCACCTGGGCGCTGAAATGAGCCACAAGCATGGGAGGCACGATCCTGTCTTGGATGCCCAGAAAGGTGGATGTAGGCGAGGACAGGAGCAGGGAGAAGAGGAGGAGGATGACGATGATGAGGATGGTCCCCCTCCGCCCCTGTCCCCGGGGAAAGACGTCGCTGCAGATGGCTCTGTAGCGCTCCACTGCCGTGGAGGTCAGCAGGAAGCAGGAGAGGCAGATGTTCAGGTTCCGCAATATTCAAACACATCGCACGACACTTCGTCCTGAAAACAACGATACGATCCTCGCTAAATTTTTCGTTATAAGATACACACGACGCGCGCGCGCATGCGCCGCGCGCACACAACACACACACACACAACACACAAACACACACACCAAACCTCAACACACTTGAAAACTAACAACACAAGAGCTAGCAACTGCACGCTAAACGAAGACAACCACAACACACACACACACACACACACACACACACACACACACACACACACACACACACACACACACAACACACACACACACACACAACACACACACACACACGACGACGACCACACACACACACACACACACAACACACACACACAATCCCAATCATCGTGAATGGTTCGGTAAAACTTTCTGACTAGATGCATTAAAACACGCAGAACATCTTGCGCACAGGTTATAACCTGTTTTGCTTTTCGGAAGAGTAGGCCATTGTGTACCGGTGGGAACGGATGACAAAAGTGACAAAACTGCAAACACACGGGGACTGAAGGTAAAAAACACAGGAGTGCTCATTTAACTATCCTCGAAATAAAAGAATAAATAAATAAATGATAAATAAATAAACATAAAATCAGAGCTGACATCTTGCTAAGAAAAAAATAAACACAAAGAAAGTCCCAACCACTGTAGCCATAAAAGGCTGAGCAACAATTGTTGACAACGAGCATTAAACGTGAAATCAAAGGTGCTTCTTGCTGTCTTTAAAAAAAAAAGAGAAAAATCAACAAATAAATGAAAGGTATAATTACTCTCAATATCTAGGCAAAAGTTTTAATCTGTGTATTCTCTATGTCTTGTCATAAAGGGAGCATAAGGGAAATCAGAGCAGACTTCTTGCTAACAAATTAAAAAAAAACTAAGTTTATAAAAAAAAATCCAAACAAGCTTCATCCCATAACAATTACTGTACATAGCTTGGCAAATATATATAATCTACGTCTTTGAAGTCTTTTAACTGAAGAAATCGACAACAAAAACCACCCCAGACAGACTTCTTGCTCAAATAAAAAGAAAAACAATACGCACAAAAATCCCATTCGCTGAAATGGCTAAGTAGAAACGTTAATCAATAAACTCCATATCTTTTGACTTAAAGGTATAAAAATGAAAGCAGAACTGACTTCATGCTAAAGTTTTGAAAATACATTTTTTTAAAAATCCCAAACCCGATCACCGTAAATAGCTGGAAATTTTTTTTAACCTCTGTATCTTCTTAAAAGAGGACAAAAATAAAATCAGAAAAGACTTCTTGCTAAAAAATTAAAAGAATGAACACTTAAACAAATCACCATTAAATACAGCAAACGGTTATATAAAATGTTGATCTATTCATTCTTAATCTGTTGACAAAAAATATAAAAGAAAACAAGAATAGGCTTACCGCCAAATTAAAAAAAACAACGCAAAAAATCCCCATGTCCATGGCAACAGCGGTAGGAAAACAAAAATTCCCTTTTCAGTATTCCGGAGACTATACAAGTGATTGTATCACTTCATAGTTGCCGACAGGAAAAACTGAAATCTGATCTTAAAAATAAAAACAAACGTAAAAAATCCCGATTTCTGTTGATGGCTGAGCAAAACACTTCTCTGTCTAGCCTACATCTTTTAAGTGAAGACATACCAAAATGAAACTAAAACGGACTTCTGGTTAAAACTGAAAAAAAAAAAAAATCCCCAATCACTGTGAAAGAGTACGGTAAACATTTTTAATCGAGGTATTCTAGGTCTTTTGCCCACCATTAAAATAACCACATTTCGACTTCAGAAATAATGTCTAAAAATGACACTAATGTGCACAAGTTTATTTTTTAATGGTCATCTGTTCCTGCCGTCGCGCAATGGCTTACTTTTCCAAAAGGCGGAACAGGTTTTAACCTATGTGCAAGATTGTTCTGCGTGTGTTAACGGGTTTTAACTTGTGTGCAAGATTGTTGTGCGTGTGTTAACGGGTTTTAACCTGTGTGCAAGATTGTTGTGCGTGTGTTAACGGGTTTTAACCTGTGTGCAAGATTGTTGTGCGTGTGTTAACGGGTTTTAACCTGTGTGCAAGATTGTTGTGCGTGTGTTAACGGGTTTTAACCTGTGTGCAAAGTTGTTGTGCGTGTGTTAACGGGTTTTAACCTGTGTGTAAAGTTGTTGTGCGTGTGTTAACGGGTTTTAACCTGTGTGCAAGATTGTTCTGCGTGTGTTAACGGGTTTTAACCTGTGTGCAAGATTGTTCTGCGTGTGTTAACGGGTTTTAACCTGTGTGCAAGATTGTTCTGCGTGTGTTAACGGGTTTTAACCTGTGTGCAAGATTGTTCTGCGTGTGTTAACGGGTTTTAACCTGTGTGCAAGATTGTTCTGCGTGTGTTAGCGGGTTTTAACCTGTGTGCAAGATTGTTCTGCGTGTGTTCTAGCACGGGACCTTGGTTTATAGTCACATCCGAAGGGAGTGGAGTCGGTACAGCTGAAGTTAACTCCAGGGGGAAAATCCTCACGAACAGTTGCCTGGAACTCGGGTCGTCAGATCACGAGCGCAACGCACTAACTACTGGGCTATCCCCCCCCCCAACACACACACCGCTTGAGACATAAAATTATGCAGTCACTTTCTTTATCTTTTTTGTTTAGATTCTTCTTTTTGACGTTTCTTATGTGAAAGGGGTGACCGTTTGCGCGCCTTGGCTTTAGTACGGTTCCCCCCCCCCCCCCCCCCCCCTCCAAACCAGTTCACCCAGCTGCAAATGAGTACATGCTCTCTTTAGGGCCAGGGAAGGAAAAGCAGGGAAGGAGAGGAGATGGGCACCGCCCTCAACATACTGGTCCCTGGAGAAGTTGAGGTCTCTGACGCCTTGCTCCCCTACGACCACATAGGTTATAGGACACCTTTTACCTTTAATATGAAATCGGGCACCTCCAGCAAACTTGATTAGTCTCACAATAGCAAACAGGCTATACTGTTTCACATTCTACAGCAGTATTTCTCTGCAGTATTGAATTCTGATATCGTGATGCTGGGGTCGTAAAATAATGCGTTGTGAGATGCAGCGGATGTGAACTCAGTCCTGTCGGGGAAAGCATTGTCTTTGTTTCGTTTATTCTGTTTAAATCCTTTTCTTTGGAGGATAAATCTTCTTATTTCGTTCTTAGGCTAGAGTTCTGAGGTTTACCAACGGTGAAAGAGATTTATGCGTATGGGACCGTTTCGCCCATCCCATACCATTTAGGGCGCTGCATTCCGACTTCGGGATGATGGCTAAACACGACACCTGTGTGTTTTTTGTTGTTGTCATCTGTTCCTACCAGCACACGAAGGCCTACTCTTCCGAAAGGCGGAGCAGGTTTTTAACATATGTACAAGATGGGCCTCGGTTTATAGTCTCTTTCGGACTGGAGGGAAATGAATAAGCATTCATGTGGGTGGGTTTTTTTTTTACATCCAATCCCAGTGTGCATGCAGTTTTGTACATGTTGTCTCCCGTTCCCACAGGCACAAAATGGCTTCCTCATCCGAAAGGCAAAACGGGTTTCAACGTATGCGCAAAATGTTCTGCGCGCGTTCGCACACAGGACCTCGCCCGAAGAATGTGATCGTTATGAGACCAGTAAGCTCAGTTTCCTTACACACCATGCACAGATGGAAATGTTCAGTTTTGCCTCTATGCTTATGCCCGAGAATTAAACTGTCTGAAGTCATGCAGCTGCAGAAAACTGTCTCCCATCATTGTCTGTGAACAAGATGGCGGCCCAAGCTTTGTTGCCATGGTAATGGTGCTAGAAGTATTCGAGTTATTCTAAGACATCCCACCCCCCGTCTCTCTCTCTCTCTCTCTCTCTCTCTCTCTCTCTCTCTCTCTCTCTCTCTCTCTCTCTCTCTCTCTCTCTCTCTCTCTCTCTCTGTTTAGACTTTGTATACTTATGTCATCTACTAACGAACGCATTAATAAGCGACTAGCAATTTATTTGTATAAAGCTTTTAAAATTAGAAATACTATCTGTACTTGAGGTATTATTCTTCTGTTCATATATGTTTCTTATGCAACATGTTTTGGAATGTTGATTATATACACACACCCCCTTCATGAGGGGCCAAGGCCTATAATGAATAAAACTTTCGCATTCGCATTCGCATTTCCCTCTCTCTCTCTCTCTCTCTTCTCTCTCTCTCTCTCTCTCCTCTCTCTCTCTCTCTCTCTCTCTCTCTCTCCTCAAATCGTAGGTTTTCAGATGAAACTGTGATGAAATAAGGAAAAATAAAGCATTGTTCTAATCGGAGTTTCTTTGGAAGACCTCACCATTAGCTTCTTGGTTCTAGGAACTCATTTCTTAATTCAAACCGGTCAGAGTGGGATGCTTAGCTCAGCCACTTACTTACCTTGTCCATCAACCTGTGTGTGTGTGTGTGTGTGTGTGTGTGTGTGTGTGTGTGTGTGTGTGTGTGTGTGTGTGTGTGTGTGTGTGTGTGTGTGCGTGTATGTGTGTGTGCGTGCGTGCGTGTGTATGTGTGCGTGTGTGCGCGCGCGCGCGCGTGTGTGTGTGTGCGCGCGCGCGCGCGTGTGTGTGTGTGTCCGAAGTTCCAAGACACAGAAAATGTCGCATGTACATACGCATATGTTTTCCTTCATCCTGAGCATAAGCTACTGCGCTGCACTGACAGTAGAGGCAGAGCCTTACCTGCCAGCACTAGATCTACCACGCTGTCAGAGAAGAAATCATGGACACTGAGGGGTCTTTTCTCCAGGATTTGAAGAAAATACTGATGCAGCTACGACACGAGTGCTGCAGCCCCGAAGTTCTGAAAGGATCTGCTTACAAACTCCTGGTGACATGGCTAGAGCTGGCTGTGTTTTTATTACAGATGTAATAATAATAGCAATGATAACGACAATAATAATATATAATAATCGTGATGATGACGATGATGATAATATTATTAACAATAATAATACTATCAATAATATTGATGATGATGATGATGATGTTGATGATGATGATGATTATGATAGTAACGATAATAATCTTGATATGATAATAATAATAATAATAATAATAATAATAATAATAATAATTATTATTATTATTATTATTATTATTTAATAATAATAATAATAACAGCAGCAACAACAACAACAACAACAACGATAATGATGATGATGATGATGATGATGATGATGATGATGATGATGATGATGATGATGATGATGATGATGATGACGACGACGACGACGACAGTAATGATGATGATGATGATACAAAATAAAAATGATGATGATGATGATGACGACGACGACGATGACGAAGATGATGATGATGACGACGATGACAACATTTCAGTTGCGCTGCTATCTCACTAACTGTAAGCTCTTGGCGCATTATTGTAATTATTCCGGTAGGTGTTTTGAGCCCTTCATGTTTTGAGCTTTAGAGTGTTAATAATCTCTGGTGACACGGCATTTCCTGGCACGACACCTTGACATTATATTAACACATCATCCTTGACTTTCTCCCACCCTGCCATCACATCCGTCAATGACAAACAGATGTGGGAGAAGCTAGCAGCTTTCTTCAGCGGCGTGCTGTCACTACATTACTGTTTGCTGCCATGTCTCCCATCATTCACACCTTGGATCGTCTCCATCAGTGACGGTTTTATCAGCACTACTTTTTGATAGAAGCTTTCTCATTGGCTGAAGGTTTCGCCATATTCGTTAGACATGCAGTGTTCATCCAAGTAAAAGAAAAAAAAGGTTGTTGATGTCGCTTTGATGTTTGAACTATACTGCGCGCATGACAGACTAATCTCTGAATGGCTGAAGCCATAGGCTGCTAATCCTACTTCTGTTTGATTTATATGGTCTGTCATTGTTTAGTTTTTTTAATTCTATATATACATACATATATCATCATCATTGTTTTTTTAGATAGCTGGCTTGATGAAAAAAAGCAGGTGCAAAGCTTATTCAATGTGCCATCTGAAAATAAAAGTTTGACGTTGATTTTGACTCTCCGCAAGACACAGGTTCGAATCTTCATGTCAGAGCTGACTGAGTCATTGCTTAACTATAGTGCCGCTTGCCATCATTTCACGGTTCCTAATTCCCATCACAAGGCTGTGGCAGTCGGCCAGATTCCAGTAGATGAAGAATGGGGATGTCTACAGTAGAATTTTTTAAAATGATTTGCTAGGTCAGCATATGGACAGATCTGCCAGTGCCTCAGTGTATACGACTACATACGTGAGAGGATTAAAATATGCATGTTTAAGATCCTGTCATCAATAACGGTATTTGCTGGGTTGCGTGCTTCAACAGGGAAATGCTCAGCATGTACCCGAGACATGCCCAGCACACTGGGTTAGTTTACCAAACTGATGGACTACTATCTGCTGCGTGGATTTCTTGGTTAATGTGGGATAATGCATGTGGAGTTTATGCACACTACGAAAGCTCTTTGGAGAAATAAGTAGCAAGCCGTTTTTGTGACCTTGTATAATTATGATTTGGTTTGCCTGGGCGTGATTTACTGTCTCCTGATACAGGATAATAATTATGAACGTGATCATGCGTTATGTCCTGACTTCTGGCAGCGAAAAAACTCTGTCTGTCTGTCTGTCTGTCTATCTCTGTCTTTGTCTCTGTCTTTGCCTCTGTCTCTGTCTGTCTGGCTGGCTGGGCTATCTGTCTATCTATCTGTCTGTCTGTCTGTCTATCTATCTATTTATTATCTATCTATCTGCCTCTCTTTGTCTCTGTCTATCTATCTATCTGTCTGTCTGCCTGTCTGACTGGCTGACTGGCTGGCTGGCTCTCTCTCTCTTTCTCTTTCTGATTCTGATGGCACAGCCATATCATTGTCAACTCAACCCCCTCCCCTTCCTCCTGATGAATTAATTCAATAGCCGAACGGAACCTGTACCTTTCCTATAGCGAGAGGATTCCTTTAGCTGGCCATCGTTACTGATGGAAAACTCTGTCACTGTGATGCTTGAGCAATCAACTGAACACCCGTCTGCCTCTGTGACAAAGCGCTAGTTAGTCCATACAAAGCTTTCTGGTGCTGCTGTTGACGGGTTTTTTCCTTCTCCTTTCTGTTGTTGCTGCTAATGAATTAAATCATTGTAATTTTAAAATGTCAGCCGTGTTATGCCGACTCTGCTCACAAACAACCTGCCAGCATGTCACGTCAGGATGAGCAGACAGGCACCCAACAATCACAGCCAAAAACAAAACCCAAACTAAACAGAATCAAAGGAAAGAAACAACACTTTATAGTCCTGAAAGCTCATGACTGCGTGCGATGCTTGGCGAGTCGGTACTAACATCCACCACCGGATAGTCAAAGCGTGCGTATGTTACTGTCTGAAGCTGTTCGAGGATTCGGTTTGAGGAGATAAGATGAAAAACCTGAAGTGATGAGTTGAGATCGAGAGAAACGTCGCTTGTGAAAGCGTAGTTAGACAACAAAGTTTTTGGAGGTGCTGAGAGGGTTTCGTTCTGGTTGTGAGTAGAGAGATAGAGAGATGAGATTTGAGAAGAGGCAGAGGTGAGATGAGAGAGAGAGAGAGAGAGGAGGAGAGAGAGAGAGGCAGCAGAGAGAGAGCAGAGAAAGACGAGAGAGAGAGAGAGAGAAGAGATCAGAGAGAGGAGAAGAGAGAGAGAGAGTAGAGAGAGAGAGAGAGTGAGGCGAGAGGTGAGGGAGACGGAGAGAGAGAGAGAGAGAGAGTTGAGTGATGAGAAGGAGAGAGGAGGAAGGGGTGAGAGGAGAGAGGAGAGAGAGAGGAGAGAGAGAGAGAGAGAGAGAGAGAGAGAGAGAGAGAGAGGAGAGGAGAGGAGGGAGAGAGCGAGGGGAGAGGAGAGAGAGAGGAGAGGAGAGAGCGAGGGGGAGAGAGAGGAGAGAGAGCGAGAGCGAGAGGAGAGAGAGCGAGAGAGAGAGAGAGAGAGAGAGAGAGGAGAGAGAGAGAGAGGCTTTGACGCTTTGACGAATTTATTGTCATGACCCATTGACAAACGGGGGTTACACACGACTTTCTTTTGTAAATACAAATAAATACAAGAAAAATTACATGATGCGTTTAACGTAATGAAAAACAAAAACAAAAACAAGAGCTCTCTATGAACCGGTACGACTTAAGCTCTGGATTAAACTCAGTGTCAAACTGAACACAAAGTAATATCAAGGATAAAGAACAGGAACCAATAAACAATAACTAAAATAATAATAAGAACATTCTAGAATGCTATATTAGACCATCCAATCAAATTCTATGTGAAATTTTCAATAAATATTCTTGCTGGGGATTATACGTAATTAAATGTTTCTTTCTCTTCTTTTTTTAGGAGAGAGAGAGAGACAGGGACACAGAGAGAGAGACAGAGAGAGAGAGAGAGAGAGAGAGAGGTGTGTGAGAGCGAGAGAGAGCGAGGTGTGTGTGTGTGTGTGTATGTGAGAGAGAGAGAGAGAGAGAGAGAGAGAGCAGACAGAGAGACAGACAGACAGACGGACAGACAGACAGACAGAAGATAGAAAGACAGACAGAAAAACAGAGATAGATATAAACAGACAGACAGACAGACAGAAACACACATTTTTTTATTTATAAAAATATTTTATACCACTTTAAGTCACGACATTTCTCTGCGTGAAAATCGGGCTGCTCTCCCCGGGGAGAGCACGTCGCCACAAGAGCAGCGCCACCCTCCCCCCTTTTTTCTTTTGTCTGCAACTGTATTCGTTTCCCTATCAGAGTGGCTTTTTTCTAAGAATATTGCCAGGGACAACTCTCTTGTTGCAGTGCGCTGAAAATTTTCTGTAACACACGGGACCTCGGTTTATCGTCTCATCCGAAAGACTAGCGCCCAGACCACCACTCATGGTCTAATGGATTTGGGGAAAGTTTCAGGCCCAAACGGGATACGAACCACCGCACACACTTCCGACCCGGACTTTTCGCATTCTAGACAGGCGCGTTACCTCTAGACCACCGTCCACAACATTTCACTCAAAGGCAGCATGAAGAGTTACGATGAGAGAGAGGAAGTGAATGCTTATTTTGTCCATGCCTTCAGGCCTGTCACTCTGCCTGACTGCTTGGTTGCACGTGATCCCGCTCACTCGTACAGAAACCTGCATAGCCACGTGCCTGCACAGTGCATTCCTTGAGAGGGAAACAAAGACACATACAGACAAGAACAATAAACTAATGGCGCTACCCCAAAATGTGTGCAAAATAACAAGAAATGTGAGTCAGGCGCTAGTCTTTCACAAAAAGTTGTTTTTTTTATTGGGGCTGGGGGTGGGGTGGGGGGATGCAATGGTAGCCTAAGTGCTGTATGTGTGTTTCAGTTGATATGAAAAACAGAAGGAAACGGGGCCGTGGTAGCCTAGTGGTTACAGCTTTGCGCTCGTGATCTGACGGTCTGGGATCGAGCCACCACGGAAGCACCCATTTGAAGGGATTTTAACCTGGAGTGAACATCAGTCTCCACAATCCCACATCTGACTCCACAATCCCAAAAAATCCTTCAGATGAGACTACATTAAACCGAGGCTCCGTGTGCTAACGCACGCAGAACATATTGCGCCCACGTTAAGAAAACCGTTCTACCTTCCAAAAGAGTAGACCGTTGCGTGCCGGCAGGAACGGATGAAAACGTTTTTCATTTTTAAAAAAATCCACCAGCAACTGCACGCACCTAGGTGTCGTGTTTACACACCATCACCGAAGTCGGAATGCGGCGACCTTAACAGCTTGGTTAAAAACGCGGTCACATACACAAAAATCTCACCATGGGTGAAACTCGGAGCTCTAGCCGAAGAACGACCCCCCCCCCCCCTCAAAAAAAAATCCAACAAACAAACAAAAAACCAAAACCAAAACAACAGCAACAAACACACACACAGAGGGAGAGAGAAAGAGAACGAAAAAAAGAAAGAGAGAGAGAGAGAGAGAGAGAGAGAGAGAGAGAGAGAGAGAGAGAGAGAGAGAGAAAGACAAAGAGAGACAAAGAGAGACAAAGAGAGACAGAGAAAGACAGAGAGAGACAGAGATAGACAGAGACAGACAGAGACAGACAGACACAGACAGAGAGAGACAGAGAGAGACAAAGAGAGACATAGAGAGACATATAGAGACAGAGAGAGACAGAGAGAGAGAGAGAGAGAGAGAGAGAGAGAGAGAGAGAGACAAAGAGAGACAAAGAGAGACATAGAGAGACAGACAGACAGAGACAGACACAGACAGAGAGAGACAGAGAGAGACAAAGAGAGACAGAGACACAGAGAGAGAAATAGACAGACAGACAAAGACATAGAGAGACATAGAGAGACAGAGAGAGAAATAGACAGACAGACAGACAGAAAGATAGACAAAGACAGAGAGAGACACAGACACAGACACAGACAAACAAAGACATAGACAGACACAGACACAGACACAGAAACAGACAGAGAAAAACAAGAGGAAAACGGACCACCCAACATCAACAGAACG
>CM054136.1:39405619-39415619 GCA_028751875.1 Rapana venosa
GGCATCTCTCTGTCTCTGCCTCTCTGTCTCTGTCTCTCTCTGTCAAATTCTCTTGAGTTTCAGATCGCGGCTACACATATATGTGCGCACTCGGCACCATGCCCTTACACACACACACACACACACACACACACACACACACACACACACACACACACACACACACACACACACACACACACACACACACACCACACACACACACACACACACACACACACACGCCCATCCACCCCCCTCCACCCCCCAACCCCCCCAACACACACACACAGAATGTACACATTCACGAGATTCTAACGTGGACACCAACTCTGACCTTTTCTCCAGGGAAACCCAGACTCCCCTAAGCAGGGCAGTATGCAGTGCTGTGATTGACCAGTTAGTTCATTGCAGTGTCTGTCAGTTGTGCGCCTACATTGGAACAAGTGTCACCAAGCCTGACAGCAGAGTGAAGGCACTGCACTGCACTGCACTGCCAGTCACAGTCTCAGTTCCCAAGAGACCTGAGTATTTTTTCCATTTTGTTAAGAACCACACTACAGTTTGCTTGTTTGTTGTTGTTGCTGTTGCTATTGTTGTTTGGGGGAGTCTTCTCTTGGAGAGAGCTCCGAGGTTTACCAATGGCGAGAGATTTTGCGTAATCTGCTTTTGCCCACCATTTAGATACTACTACTACTACTACTACTACTACTACTACTACTACTACTACTACTACTACTACTACTACCACTACTACTACTACTACTAAATAGAATTTACATAGCGCTATATCTTGCAAAAACAAATCAAAGCGCTTGCATTCATCCTACTCTTACACATGCATCACGTTACAATTATTAGTTTTTACAAATTCAAATGTATACATACTCATGCTCGCACGCACGCACGCACGCACGCACGCACACGCACACACAAAAGGAAACAAAAACAAAAAAAGGACTAGAGAAAGGTGGCTTTGCTCCTGTGGCGACACATTTCCCCGAGGAGAGCGGCCCATGTTTCACAAAGGGAAAGCTGCTGTGACTGTAATTAGTACACAATGCAATACAATACAATACCGTACAATGAAGTGCAATACAATATAATACTGTAAATCCAGTTCAATACAATACAATACAATGCATAATGCAATGCACCACAACAAACACACGACACGACATGTCACTACACCATACCACACCACACCAAATTGTACTACACAACACAAACACACAACCACACCACACCACACACATCATACCACACTACACTACACAACACTACACTACACTACACCACACCACACCACACTCTACCCCACTACACTACACTACACCACACCACACCACACCACACCAGTCCACTCCACACTACACCACACCACACCACACCACATCACACCACACTACACTACACAACACTACACTACACTACACCACACCACACTCTACCCCACTACACTACACCACACCACACCACACCACACCACACCACACCAGTCCACTCCACACTACACCACACCACACCACATCACACCACACTACACTACACAACACAACACTACACTACACCACACCACACCACACTCTACCCCACTACACTACACTACACTACACTACACCACACCACACCCCACCACACCAGTCCACTCCACACTACACTACAACACAACACAATACACCAGCGCTAAAAGGTTACACCCATTTCTTTTATTTCTCTTTCCACATGAAGAAAGTCAGGAAAGGATTGGAAGCAACGGAAACTGCCCATCAGCAGACAGAACATTGAGGACAGGTCAGACAGACAAGACGTAGCACAAAGACAAAGCAATTAGCTGTCAACTTCTCCCGAGCCCACTCCGCTTATACACTGTCCTCGCACAGACCATACAAACACTGCCTTCTTTTAAAGCAAAACAAAAACAAAAACAAACCTTCAGATAAAAACCTCGAATCTCTATTGTGCGTCTGTATACAGACAGACCTGTCTGACGTTCACAGATATTTTGTTTTGCTATATTTTGCTGCAGTGTATATGTATTTTTTGGGTCACCAGATGTGGTGTTGCACTTCAGTGTCTGTCTGGATAATCATGGCCGCAAGACAAAGGTGAAGCAGCATGAGCTGAGAGACGTGTGGATTCGGCATCTTCTTTCTGGCCATGGTTCTTCCTCAACCTCTGCTGTTTGTGGAGAATAAAGTACCACCATCTTTACTGCAGGAAAGGAGAGACGACGATGATGATGATGACGAGCGATGATGATGTTGATGTTGTTGTTGTTGTTGTTGATGATGATGATGAATTTGATGGTGATGACGACGACAATGATGATAATGTTGATATTGTTGTTGCTGTTGATGGTGGTGATGATGATGATGATGATGATGATGATGATGATGATGATGATGATGATGATGATGATGATGATGATGATGATGATGATGATGATGTTGATGTTGATGATGTTGATGACGACGACGACCATGATGATGATGATGATAATAATGATGATGATGACGACGACGACAATAAACATGATGATGATGATGATGATTATGATGATGATGATGATGATGATGATGATGATGATGATATTTGCAAAGATGAGAGATCAACGTGAACAAACCTGAGATGCAACAAAGCAACCACAAAAAATAAACAAGAGGGAGAGAGAGAGAGAGAGAGAGAGAGAGAGAGAGAGAGAGAGAGAGAGAGAGAAGAGAGAGAGAGAGAGAGAGAGAGAGAGAACAGAACAAAACAAAACAAAACAAAACAGAACAGAACAAAAGTTTATTTTTAGAAGATAATACAATAAGCACAAGGACTTTATTTTCATCCAGCCCTAAAAAAAAAGCAACAAACAAACAAAAACAATCCCCCAACAATCAGGGTAACATACAAGTGAAGAATATCCAAGCATGCAAATCATAACTTGTCACAGTAAAATAATGATAAAACATAATAATGGTATTAATCATGACAGTGATTACATAACAATTGAAAACGTCATCAAAGATAGATACACTAGCAGAAGCATCATCTGAGTTTAACAGCGGGGAAAAAAGTTTGAAAGACATGACAAAACAAAAGAAACAAAAAGAAATAATACATTATCACGATTTATCAGTACATATTCCGACGAAGCGAGATGAAATCAGAGAGATTCTTTACGTAACTGGACGAACTGGTGTTAGCTTTCTTTAAAGTCTGACTCGGATTTTGTGAAGTCTGGAATATTATTCCATCACCATGCTTCAGAACTTTTGAAACCAAATTTGCACAGAAGAATTGTGAAAGAAACGTTCAGTTTATGTAGGAGTCGATAGTCATTAACAGCAAATACGTTCGTAAGAGAAGATGGAGCATTGTCATGAAGTGTTCTATTGCGTAAAAATCCTTTTGTCAAGCACAAGTTTTACTCCAAGAGGAAGGACATTTGCTCGTTTGTCGGTGAGATGACGATGCTTTGTTGATTATAATTCTGACAGCTCTTTTAGAAGGCTAACTAACGGTTTAAGCACATTAGTTTTTGCTGGCCAAATCCCAAAGGTTAAAAGCATAATCAATATAAGATTGAACATGTGTGTAATAGAATAATTTTCTAGTATGCGGGTCTATAAAACATTTTACTTTTGTAAATTGATACATTTTTGTTCAATATTGAGACAGACAGACAGATCCACAAAGACAGAGAGAAACAGACAGAGAAGCAGGCAGACAGACAGACAGACAGACAGACGAACAGACAGATGGAGATTGAGTAATGATCTTTATTTCCAAGGGTAACAGAGAAGTATTAACATACGTTTATTTATTGGGTCCCTACCTCGGATAGATAGATAGATAAATAGATAGATAGATAGATAGATAGATAGAGAAGATAGATAGATAGATAGATAGATAGATAGATAGATAGATAGATAGAGAGAGAGAAGAGAAAGAAGAGAGAGAGAGAGAGAGAGAGAGAGAGAGAGAGAGAGAGAGAGAGAGAGAGAGAGAGAGGACAGAGTAGACACACACACACACACACACACACACACACACACACACATTCACACACAGACGAAGCAGAAACAAAACACAGACATTTCCCTGGTGTTGTGACTTTTCTGCAACTGCTAAAAACACAGCGAGGCAGGCAATGAGAGAGTTAGAGAGAGAGAGGAGAGAGAGAGAGGGGGAGAGAGAGAGAGAGAGAGAGAGAGAGAGAGAGAGAGAGAGAGAGAGAGAGAGAAGAGAGAGAGAGAGAGAGAGAGAGAGAGAGAGCATTCCTTATTGATCGCGCCATTGATGAGCCAGAGTGCCAGAGACCATTTACCCCCATCACTCTACTGCTGGAACCGTGCTATGCTTAACTGACGGATAATTATGATGATGACAGTGATGATGATAATGTAGTGTGTGTGTGTGTGGTGGTGTGTGGTGTGTGTGTGTGTGTGTGTGTGTGTGTGTGTGTGTGTGTGTGTGTGTGTGTGTGTGTGTGTGTGTGTGTGTGTGTGTGTGTGTGTGTGTGTGTGTGTGTGTGTGAGCGCTCGCTTGCTCGCTTGTAGGTATATGTGTTTAGAGAACTGCTTTTTTATTTTTATTCAACCTTTCTGTGCAGTTATTGATTCTTCCGTGACATTCTTTCATCCACCGACTTATTTACCATGTTGTCTTGCTGTGCTGTGTTTTCCCTTTCCTTGACACAAACGCTGGTCTGACAGGGCACTTAATCACTTAGCCACCATCGTTTATTTCATTTATTTTCATTTCAGTTATACCACTTTAAGTCACGAGATTTCTCTTCGTGAAATTCGGGCTGCTCTCCCCGGGGAGAGCGCGTCGCCACAAGAGCAGCGCCACCCTTTTTGTTATTTTGTTTTTATGTGTGTCTGCAACTGTATTTGTTTCCCTATCAGAGTGGATTTTTTCTAAGAATTTTGCGAGGGACAACTCTCTTGTTACCGTGGGTTCTTTTACGTGCGCTGAATAATTTTGTGTAACACACGGGACATCGGTTTATCGTCTCATCCGAAAGACTAGCGCCCAGACCATCACTCATGGTCTAATGGATGGGGGAAAAGTTACGGGCCCAAACGGGATTCGAACCACCGCACACTTCCGACCCGGACTCGTCGCATTCTAGACAGGCGCGTTACCTCTAGACCACCGATCCATCTACACCGACTGCGTCAGTTTCTCACAAAACAGAACCATGGAACAGTCTGCTGACGACAGTTGCAGAAAGCGTCTTCAGTAGGTCCGCGGAGAAATGATTCTGTCATTAGCTGCCTTTTCACCTCGGTGATATCCAACGGAAAATATACAGGGGGAAGGGTAGCGTAGTGGTTGGAGCGTTGAGCTAGCTCGCGGTGATCTGACTGCGACTCGGGTTCGAGCCACGACCGTGGTACCCGTTCCAGGAGATTTTGTTTCCCCGGAGTTAGCATCAGAACCGACTCCACTCCCCTGAAAGTCCTTTGGAGGAGACTATGAACTGAGGTCCAGTGTGAAAACGCACGCAGAACATGGTGTGCACACGCTAAAACCCGTTCTGCTTTACAGAACAGTAGGCCATTGCGTGTCGGTTGGAACGGATGAGGAAACAAACATACACTTCAGTCGTGTTTAGATATCATCTCTGAAGTCAGAATGCGGCTACCTTAATGGTAGGCAAACGGTCGCATATGCAAAAATGTCAACACTGGCGGAATCTTGAAGCTGTAGCTGAGGAAGGAAAAGTACTTAGTGTGTAGATTCTCTCTTAATCCTCCAAGTAGGAATGGTCAACAATATCAAAGACTGACACCACTGCGTGAATTGGGTTTTAAGAAATGGGATGAGTTGGAGGGATATGCGACCAGTTGCATTGTTGCTATGAATTTTTATATCTAGGTTTCCCTGTAATTTAACATTCTACGCCTTTCGTTTAAAAGAAATTCCCGAAGGAATGTCGGAGACCTGTCAGTATAAGTAGCATCCCCACTTTCTGGAAATTATGTTCTAGAATTTCCCTCTTTTCTATCCCTCTCCTTGTTTCTTCCTTGTTCCTGTTCTTCCTGTCACCTTTTTCTTGTCTATCTTTTGCCTTCTTGGTCCATTCTGCTGCCTTTTTATCAGGAAGTCTTAGCATTTTACCCTACGCCAAGCTCGAATATGCTGGGCCTGACTTGTCAGGCATTTAACGGTAGCGCAACGCATTTTCCTCATAATTATGGCACTGTCTAAGCGTTCGACGACGAAGAAGAATATAGCAGAAATAACAATGGTTGCTGTCTGAGTGTTCGACGACGAAGAAGTTTAAAAAGAAAAAGAAGCAGCCGACAGTTAGGTCATGGTGATTGGAAGCAGCTGCCTGTCTCTACAGCGCTTGCTGACGTCAATGGATGGATGCACGCGATGGACTTTCCAGTGCTGAAGACCAGGTCTGAGTGGACACCAGCGGGGACGGCAGTACCATGCCTTCGCCCTGCTCTCTCTCTCTACAAGGCATCTTTGTTTCTGTTCCTCCGAGGTTCACCAATGGTGAGATTCTGCGTATGCCTTTTTTTTCCTCCACGAAGGTAGCCGCATTACGATCGCGGGGATGTATGCTGGGTGTGTTCGTGTTTCCATAACCACCGAACGCTGACAAGAATGACGGGGTGCATAATTGATCTTCTGCATGTGTCTATTACACGAAATGAATTAAAGCACTGGCAGGTCTGCACCTGAATTTGACCCGGGAGATCGTCAAGATGCCCACCCTTAATTCACCAAGACGCTGCCGGGATTCGTACCCACGACTTCATGGACCCAAAGGATTGAAGTCGAACGGTCTTAACCACTCGGCTAGGGCATCCGTCCTGCAAGGAATGACGCTAGCTGATGTTGACCAGCACACACTGCCTTGTGGCAACTCTCACCCCTTCAGGCCAAGCTAAGGCACGCAAAGCTGCCTTGAATCGGTGTTCTTTCTTTATCCACATCAACAGAGGTTCTACACACAGTGATAAAGGGTGAAAAGAATCGGACAACATGGCGGCAGCCTTAACTTAAGGTATGCCAGATTTCAAGGGAAAAAATCGCTGTATACATGAATATATAGTTGAATAGCTACGATTTATAGAGAGCGTACACATCCTTTACTCCCTATACACATCTGTGAAAACTAAGCAAGATTGCAGTGCTGGAAGAGAACGTGACGGCGTTGAAAGGAAGATAGTAAGGACTGTGGGGAAAAGGGTAGGAGGTTGTAGAAAGTTTTAACAACTACATACACACATAATATGCGCGCACACACACACACACACACACACACACACACACACACACACACACAACACACACACACACACACACACACACACGTCCCCCCACCCGCCCCCGCCCCGGCCCCCCGCGCGCACAACACACACACACACTCACACATGTGCGCGCATACACCTAATTTAATTGCCTTTAATCGCGTCCGAGATCACAAGAGCCTCACCCCTTGCCTCCCCCTTCTGATGGCCCATCAAGCACTGCTCTTGTTCTCGCTGCTGTCATCCCTAACCTTCAATGCTACACTGCACCTTCTTTGGGAGATTCGGCCTGATCTCTGATGCTGCACACAGCACGGACCATTCTTCCCTGTTATTTACATCACCTCTCTCTCTCTCTCTCTCTCTCTCTCTCTCTCTCTCTCTCTCTCTCTCTCTCTCTCTCTCTCTCTCCCTCTCACTCCCCCCCCCCCTCTCTCTTTCTCTCTGATGCTGCGCACAGCATGGACCAATCCTCCTCGTTCTTACCCACACCTCTCTCTCGCTCTCTCTGAGCTCTATTACTGACGCACACAGCATGATTCATGGACCATTCCTCCTTGTTCTCTACAACCAGCTCTGCTTCTAGTGCACTGAGCACACTCCAGTCCTTTGCTGAAGATCCACATCTGTATGCTTCTGCCGCTCTGTCCATTCTTTTCCTTGATAATGACTTCTCCTCTCATCAACATTCTCTGTGTTTGCTTAGGAAGTAAAAGAAAAGGATCAAACAGATGCACTAAGGTATACCTGCATACTTATCCTCTACGAAACCTGTATCTTAAAGACATAGTTTCCAATCTGTTTGTGGTAATCAAATCAAATATCCACCTGTTAGGATCTTTCGTTTCTGCGTGACTGAATGGGTGTGGATACGTAGCTCAAAACATCTCCTTTTTTTTTTTTAAAGCAACCCATCAAAAAAAATCTTTGTTCCCATTTTGCCCTCTCCAACTATATCAGACCTATCCTATTTCAGTCAATTGTAGGGAAAGTTGATTAATGACCACGTGAACACTTATTTTTGGCCTATAGGTCATACACATAAAATGATGATTTAGAAAGGCACCTTTGCTTTGAATATTATTGTCATTGCAGTCATTTGAACAGCAAAGAATCAAAGCTCTATACCGCCTTGTAAAAAAAAAAGCCATACATGAGCTAACTTTTGTGTTGAAATAAGCATGCCTGGCAAGCACCTGGCCTTATGGAAAATGCAGGAGGTCTGTGATTATGGGAGTGGTAAATGGAGAAACACGCGTAGAGACTCACTGGAGACCATGCCCCTCATGAATTTTTCACTTTCTCCCATTGGAGGTTCTGAAACTAGTTTAATGGCCAAGCGATTTTGATGTTGCTCCGCTGTTATCAGAATTCTAGATTTATGAAGGATAGTAATCGTTTAACACCCTCTTCATCTCAGCACGATATTCTGCTATAGGATCTTAATGCATAGTGTGTTTATGAACTCGCTTGCACTGTCATATACACGTGCTCAAGCACACACACACACACACACACACACACACAAACACACACACACACACACACAACCACACACACACACACGTGCGCACGCACGCACGTACACACAGAAAGAGCGTAAAGTAAAATAAGTATTAATCATGATATATGCCCGTTTTCTGGCTTGTAACGTTGTGTTACTTCAGGACTACAAATTGTGTGGTTGGTTTGTTTGTTTGTTTTTCACTGTATGACATCTCTACTTCTCTTCATTTTATACTATTTATACTGTGTAACACCTTTACTCCTCTTCATATTACACCACCACTACTGCATGACATTTTTGGTTCTCTTCAATGATTGCAAATTGTTGTGATCATATTTACATCTCAGCGGATACTTTTCGCTTTAGGGACTGTACAGGATTGTAAACTCGTCTGCTCAATATTGATAGTCATTGTCGGTGATGTCCCTTGTCGACTGATTCCACCTGATTGGTTAGATCGTTTTTTTAACGCACCATTTGTTGCTTGTTTCATTTGACTTTATATTCAGTCGAAGTACCATTTTACTTTCTTAACCTTCTTCTATTTAAGAGAAGTAAGATTTAGTTCTTGACAACTACATAAGAGGAAAAAAGAAGACAAAACAAACATGAAGTCAAAACACTAGATAACACCCTTTGCTTGTGCCTTTTCTACGCAGGGATGGGCTTTTCTTTCAGTCCTTTGTTTTCGTAACCATTAATTTCGTCCAAATGATGAATTTTTCTTGAATTATATGACTAGAATATATACAAATATTCACCACAAGGAATTTCTTTTTTTTGTCACTCTTTGTTTGCATTTCTTGCTTCCTGTCACTCTTTTGTTGTTATTTTCAGCGCTGCTATTTAATTCTCTCTCTCTCTCTCTCTCTCCTCTCTCTCTCTCTCTCTCTCTCTCTCTTTTCTCTCTATTATATTTATCATATATATATATTATATTATATAGAGAGGAGAGAGAGTAGCAGACAGACGACAGACAACAACACAGATATATTATATATATATATCTGTCGTCTGTCTGTCTCTTTCCTCTTTAATATACATGTACCTCATATTATCCTTTACTCTTTGCACGTCCCATTTAGAATGCAAAATCAATGCCATGAGATGGATTCCACGTCATGATGCTCTTTTACCCTCTATGATATAAAACATCATTTCTCTTTCTCTCTCTCTCTCTCTCTCTCTCTCTCTCTCTCTCTCTCTCTCTCTCTCTCTCTCTCTCTCTCTCTCTCTCTCTCCTCTC
>CM054136.1:39420619-39425619 GCA_028751875.1 Rapana venosa
CTACAGTGCACTACACTACACTACACTACACTACATTATACTGCACTACACTACACTACACGACACTGCACTCCACTCCACTCCACTCTACTCCACTCCACTCCACTAGACTTGTCCATTAAGCGGTAGTAGTAGTGGACGCTGCACTGACGAAACCACCAGCTTGCTTCCAATTGTGGCAATCCTGTACCAACGCCTGTGTCTCGGTACAGCTTTCTGTGGAGTCCATGCAAGGATTTTGTCAACATATTTCACTCTCTCGTTTCTGCCCAGACTGTTTCTTGCAGACGGTTTATGTAAGGCTGTCAGATCTTAGGACATAACCACACCACTTTAGTTTTATTTCTGGACAATATGTAACGGCAGTACAGGTTTGTTTTTTAAATCCTATTTTAACCTATAAATGGTTAAACAGTTTTCATGAGAGATTTGAAATATTGAGAAGTGACAGCCCCGGCATGGCTTCTGTGATCAGCGGAGTTGTGAACAGCATGACTGGATTTGACTGGACTATGATTATAGTATATGTAACGATGGTTATGTAAAGTGTAGTGCAGTGTAGTATAGTGGAATGTAGTGTAAGTTGTGTAGTGTAGTTGAGTGGAGTGGAGCACTGTGGAGTGCTGTGCATTGAAGTGAAGTGTAGTGTAGTGTAGTGTAATGTAGTGTAGTGTAATGTAGTGTAGTGTAGTGTAGTGTAATGTGGTGCAGTGTAGTGTAGTGTGGTGTAGTGTAGTGTAGTGTAGTGCAGTGTTATGTAGTGTAGTGTAGTGTAGGGCCTTCACTGTAGTCTGCATCTTGTCTGATGGCGTTTGTTTTATTTAATAATGTATGCTATACATTTGAGACAATGGATTTTACAATATTATATATATATATATATATATATATATATATATATATATATATATATATATATATATATATATATATATATATATATATATATATATATATAACAAGCGAAGAGAACAAGCAGAGGCACAACAATACAGCAGAACACTAGCTCACAAATCAACTTCACATGCGATTAGTGAAACAACCAAACTAAACAGAGACACCAACATGAAAGACTATTTTAAAATCATCATATAAACCAAATTAACCTGCAAGTAAATGCATATGTGGGCAAGGGTCAAGAATATCTTCTTAGGCAAGTGGCTTTTTGTTCTTATGAGGGGTATGTTTTCTAACATGATTATTATGCCACTATTCAGTACACGATGACGCCTCAAACTTTTCAACTTCTAGCCTGTTTCAACAATATTTTTGAAAATAAAAACGCCAACTAGTATGGAAAATTGCCGATTTAAGGTTAATACTCCGCGTTATTTTTCAGTTTTATAGCATACTCCTAGAACACTTTGGAAAACACTAAAGTGAAATATTCATTATTCCATTTCGCGTATATATATATATATATATATATATATATATATATAATATATATATATATATTATATATATATAATAAGAGAGAGAGAGAGAGAGAGAGAGAGAGAGAGATTCACACACACACACACACACACACACACAGACAGAGACAGACAGAGAGAGAATCTCTATATCTATGTATCTATATCTATATATGTAGAAAGATATATAGGTAGGTAGATACATAGATAGATAGGTAGGTAGATAGATACATAGATAGGTAGGTAGATAGATACATAGATAGATACATAGATAGATAGGTAGATATATAGATAGTTAGATAGGTACGTATGTAGGTAGATACATAGGTAGGTAGGTAGATAGATAGATAGATAGATAAATAGACATAGATAAATAGAGATAGATAGATAGATGGATAGAGATTGATAGATAGATATATAGAGATAGATAGATAGATAGATAGATAGAGATAGATAGATAGATAGATAGATAGATAGATAGATAGATAGATAGATAGATAAACAGAGATAGATAGATAGATAGATAGATAGATGGATCTGTGTGTGTGTTCACTTCCAAAACATAATATGCTCTAAACTACCTTTTTCAAGATGACAAACACTACATCTGTCGTCAGCATGTTCTCCTAAGGGTGACGGCACTACAGCAGCTGCAGGTATTCTGTGTGTTTGTATTCGCATTTGATTGTCTGGCAATATTTCATTTCGTGCTCTCTTGCTCGTGACATGGTCCAGAAAAAGGGATGTCACCAATTTTCCTGTGTGTAGCCTCGCCTTTCCAGTGCCTGTGAATTCACTGAACGACTTTCCTCTGTCCTGTTAATCGCCTTTTCTCTGCTTTAGACAGCTGTGAAGTTTCTGCTATCACGGTGATTGATCTCAGCACTGCTGTTGACACATTTTGTTGACATTTTCCCCCTCGCCGACTCTAGAGTACTTGATGTACACTCCACCACTCTACTCATTAGATGGATCTTACTTAATGAAAAGAACACATACTGTGTCCGTTGCAGAATTTAAACCCAAGCTTTGAAATCTTCATACGGTGGTGTGCCGCAGGGATCAATATTCGGACTTGTTCTCTTTCTGCTAAATAGCCATCTGTTGCCAAGATGACAGAAAAATTGTGAAGTTTCGGACACTGCCTTGGCCGAGGTCAGTAAACTAGTTAATTCAGCAGTTGCTGAAAATCTTGTTTACTTGTAAAAAAAAAAAAAGAAGCAGTTTTTCATTAGGACTAGGGGGAAGGGTTGGGCAGAATAGCTTAGTGACTAGATTGTTGGACTCGTCGTCACCTGAGAAATCTGAAGATAAAGTCGACAGTGAAGCTCATTTGAGGATTTTTTCCCCCCTGGGGTCAACATAAGTTCCCACTTCATTATTCTGCAAGTCTTCTGGATGAGAGTACGAATCAAGGTCTCGATCATTATTATCGTATTAAGCTAAATTTCATCTCATCATCATTATTATATTAAACTTGTGAGGAAATACCCTACATCTCTTAACAGAGTAGACTGATACATGACAGAAATAGAGCAAAGTGTACAGACTGGAGCTAAAAGCCTAAACTAAAAACAAGCATAGAATAACGGAATAATTGAAACGCTGCACACACACACTAATTTTTTTTTTAAACAACGAAAAATATTATTTTAAAACCCACACACGAGAAAAAAGGGAACTGATAACAAAAAAACGCAAACTAATGTGGGCTTAAAAACAAACATATAAAAGTACAAAGCTTACAAGAAAGAAAAAACAAACTCACTAGACATTGAAATAAAGCGGATAAGAAGAAAGAAAGAAAGAAAGAAAGATAAATAGATAGATAGATAGATAGACAGACAGTCGGATAGATAGATAGACAGACAGACGGATAGGTAGATAGATAGACAGACAGACAAACATACAGATAGGAAGAGAGATAGATAGATAGATAAATAGATAGATAGATAGAAACACAGACAGACAGACAGATAGATAGATAGATAGATAGATAGATAGATAGATAGATAGATAGATAGATAGATAGATAGATAGATAGATAGATAGATAGATAGATAGATAGATAGATAGATAGACAGACAGGCAGACAGACAGGCAGACAGACAGGCAGGAAGACAAATAAATATATAGATTTTAAAAAAGAAAGAGAGAAACATTCAATTTTTCTTTCAGATATTCCAGAAAATGACCAGGGATACAGAATCAACCAATGACACAATGCTTTAATTGCTGACAGAAGTGGAATAATAAAGAAAGAACCCACTGACCACTCACCTTACAGAAAAGAAATCATCAATGATAGTTTCTGCTGGGTCCTCTCCGGCTAGGTAGCCTTCGCGCACCACTGAGGAAGGAATGGAACATGTATGACGATCGCGGCACCATCGCTAACTGCACTGAGAACATCACCACTGGCCACCACTTCACACACTTCCTGCTTCACCTCTTGAGCTAGCTGAGCTCTACTTGTAGAGTACAAGTCACATTTCTTTTTCAGACTGACGCAGAAGTTTTGATGAAATTTTTGTTATGGATAATTATCATCCTCTGGAAAACCTCCTGTGTGGATGCTGGCGGCCTCTCGGTGTGAAATGAATAGCATCTCCACCTTAATGGAAATTCTGTGCTAGAACTGTCCTCTTTTTCTATTTTTCTCTTCGTTTCTGCCTTGTTCCTTTTCTTCCTGTCGCCTCCTTCTTGTCTATTTTCTGCCTTCTTGGTCCAGTCTCCTGCCTTTTTTCCACAAAGATTTGAAAGACAACCATTTTCTCCCACGCCGAAGTCGGATGCACTGGGCTTGACTTGTCAGGTGCTGAACGGCAGTGCATCGCATTTTTATGGCACAGGACACTAGTTGCTGAATGAGCGTAGTAGAAGAATCGACTAGGGAAAAAAAAAGCAAACTGCAATAGAAGCTTTGAGCTTGTTGTCGCGCTGATTACAGATTTGTTAATTTTGTAACAATGTCACTGTGAATAACCATATTGAAGATAAGTTGTGATGTGTCTTAGCCGAGTGGGAAAGAGGCGAGCTTGTAACCTTACTGGCTCTGAAGTCATGAGTTGCTGGTTCCAAAAATCTCGGCAGGACATGGAAGATTACAAGTGTGAATTTTCATTGCGATTTCCCCGACCGGCTTGCATGCAGTCCTGCCAGTGCCTCGCTCCCCTCTGAATATACATGCAGACATGCAGGAGATCAGTTGTAAGCAGCCATCCATACATGCCAACAAGGGGCCTGGCGGGATAGTCCAGTGGTTAGAGCGTTGCGCTGGTGATCTGACGGCCCGGGTTTGAGCCACAACCGAGGCACCCGTTTTAGGGAATTAACATTAGCACTGAACCAGTTCCCCCAAAAGTCCGTTGGATGATACTATAAACCGAGGCCCCGTGTGCAAACGTACGCAGAAGTTCTTGCGCATACGTTAAAATCTGTTCCCTTTTCGGAAGAGTAGGTAATTTCGTGCATGTTGGGACGGGTGACAAAGTAAAAAACAAAAACAAAAAACCGCACACACACTGGTGTCGTGTTTAGACACCATCCCCGAAGTCGGAATGTGGTTACCTTAAAGGAGGGTAA
>CM054136.1:39428119-39440619 GCA_028751875.1 Rapana venosa
GTGTGTGTGTGTGTGTGTGGTGTGCGCGTGTGTTTACGGGCGGGCGTGTATGCGTGTTTGTGTATGATATGTGTGTGTGCGTGCGTGCGTGCGTGCGTTGTGGTGTGTGGGGGGGGGGGGGGGCCGTACTAGTGAGTTTCCACCTGTTGAATAAAAAACCAACATTGCAGAGAAACTCTGGTTATTTTGCTTCCATGTGTTCTGTCAGTTCTGGACTATCAACAGTAGATACACCATAGCCTTAAACATACTGGAACTGCATATCCCAAGTAAAAATTTTAAAAAAGGACATAGCTTTTGGCGTCGTATAAAAACTGAAAATAGAATGCACATCATCTCACCACTGATCATGCAAGCCATGACAGCTTAACATCTTCCAGTGTCTGTTTCACGAGTTAAGGAGATGAGCAAGTCAGACTGCATTCCACAGGATCTGGTCCACGACAGACGACAGAGATCTGGACTAACCGGCACGCTCCCTATCAGAGAGACGACACACATGGTGGCTTCCTTAGTGGCTTCTCTCTCTCTCTCTCTCTCTCTCTCTCTCTCTCTCTCTCTCTCTCTCTCTCTCTCTCTCTCTCTCTCTCTCTCTCTTTCTCTCTCTCATACCAAAATAACGTTGTTTATGTTTGCGTGAAGTTATTAGTTGTGATTATTAATGATTGTCTCTTCTCAGGGCAAGGGCCGGATGAGATAAAAAAAAAAAAAGTATGTCAATACTTATCTGTAACCTTTGGGAATAAAAAAAAATTCAATAAAAAAAATACCCGAAAATGAATGGCTGTCTACAGAGATACAGTAAGGAATGGTTGTCGAGAAGAGAAGGGAGTTAATGGTTACCTAATGGGAAACAACAATGGCTGACTATTGGAGAGCAGCAGCAGTAACCGTCTGTAACAAAACACTCTTCTCTCTTTCTCTCTTCTCTGCCTTCCCTTACCAGATGGAGGGCGTAGTGCCTGGTCTTCAGCTGTACTTGTTATTTTGCAGGTCTGCCCGCTGGCATAAGTCAGCCTATTCCCACTCCAGAGCAGCTCATCTCATTGTACAGGTTGCATGATGAGTATGTACCTGTTTCCGTAACGCATAGAGCTCTGGCATGAATGACAGGATCTTTAGCACGCATATGTAATCTTCTGCATGTGTATGTACACGATAGAAATCAAGGCAGTGACAGGTTTGCACTTGAAGTTGACTGGGAGATCGTAAAACTCCCCATCCTTAATTCACCAGACAACACCGCCAGATATTCGAACCCACACCTTTATTGACCCACGGGATTGACGTCAAACGGCTACAGCCACCCGGCTAAAGCCTCAGTCTAAAACAGAAACAATAAAAGCTGATTGACAGACAGTGAGACTGATTTATGCCCGACAGCTGTCACAGAGGGCAGACGATCAATTCCAAGAAATGAAGCTGTTGTCTCCCTTTTTTTTCATCATGATAGACACTTTGGAATGATTGGTTTTCATCATTCAACTCACTATGATGAGTGTCGACATTAATAAAAACCCAACGAAGGAAAAGTAATTTAGAGCTACTTCATGGCACGAGTCCCTAACTCTCTGCAGAGTCAGCGGAGCTCTTCACTACATTGTTGCCAGGCCGTGTGTGGTGTGGGCAAGTCTGGCCTACCCTGAGACAGCTTGAACTGAAAAGACTTCATGACACGAAGAAACATTTCTGACAGTACCTTGTGATATCATGTAGTAGTCACCCGTTTGTGAGAAATAGTTTTTTTTTCTTTACCTTTGAAAATAGTGATCGTGTTATGGGATGTTTCCTATGCAAACACTACAGACCCAGAGCAGCACAACCTTGCCAAAGATGTGGGTATCACTGAAGATTCCATCGTCTCTTGGGTTTGAGGAATCACAATGCAGAAGAGCATGTTTTGTTGTTCCATTGTTATTCCTGAGTGATCTTCAGCAATGAATTGATCGCGCTCGCGCGTGTGTGTATGTGTTTGTGTGCGCGCGCGTGTGTACATGTGCGCATGTCTATGCATGTGGGGAATTTTGCATGCCTGTGTTATTGGTATGCTCTTGTCTTACCGATATCTTCAAAATGTTGACAACATTTCTGTGGTTTCTTTTGTGTAGTTTGACTCAACATCAATTTTTCATTTTTGTTCCTAAAATGAACAAACTCCAGCATATTAACAACCATAACTTTGTAGCACACAAGACAAATCCTATATCACTCAGTAAACAAAATGCTTCTCTTAAGATATTTTTATATCTGTCTTTCTAATGAACGTGCACAGGAGACTAGAAAGAAAGCCCGCATTCCACTTATTTCGTCCATGCCAGACGACACAGAAATAACTTGCGCACTCTGTGAAAGAAAGATGACGCACACAGGATGGCTCTTGGGGAAAAAGAAACACGATAATCATTGGCTGTCTAAAGAGATACACTAATGAGGGATTGTCTAGAGCACACGAAAACGAACGACTTCTTAAAGGGGAATAAAAACGACTGACGAAAGGGAGATAACAACGAGTGACTATCTAAATCAGAAACACCCGGGACTGTTGGACCAGACACTGAGACTGACTGGTTCATGCTGGACAGTGGAAACAGAAAACGCTTGGTTAATTCCGAGAAATATTAATGAGCTTTTGTGGCTTATCATTTTCAGTAGAGACGAAATGTTGGATTATAAGCATAGTGTAGTGTTAGGCTGGTCCTCTCACTGAGGTCATTTGTGCGGAGGGTTTTTATGTGCTTTTTAATCATAAATTCGTTCATTCATGAAAAATGTCTGGGATGATTATACTCACCGACCCAATTAAGAAAATGTGCGTGTTAATGTTTAGCCAGATAAAAGAGTGAGAATTTCTTTTTCTTGCCTCAGCAAGAGCTTCGAGGTTCACACAATACAGGTGACATGTCTGTGTATGCCACCCATTCTACCCGCCTAAAAGGTGGCTGCATTCCGACTGTGGGGCTTGTGTCTCAACAGGACACCTGTGTGCATGTGGGTTTGTTTTTCTTCAGATTTTGTCATTGGTTGCTACCAGCAAGAAATGGCTTTTTTTCCCCATAAGGCGGAAGGATTTCAATATGTGCGCAAGATGTTCTGTGTGTGTTGTGTGTGTGTGTGTATGTGTGTGTGTGTATGTGTGTGTGTGTGTGTGTTTACACACAGGGTTTCGGTTTATAGTCTCACCCGCAGGACTTGAGCATGCATTTGAAATGCTTTATAACACAAGTAGGTAGATATCGTTCTCGCAGTAGCTTATTGACATGCCGAGGTCATACCTTGTGCCTGTGAGAAGCATTGTGATTTACTATCCCATAATGTTTTCCAAGCATGAAATGAATCCTTGACTGTGATCAGCGTGGTTTTGCAGCCGATGGTGGGTGGTGTTCACAGTGGGCATTTCTCTGTCTGGTGGCCTGAGGTCTCACAATAGACAAAGGCATCCTTCACTTATGTTCATTGGTATTATGTCAGCAGCATGTCAATCTAATGTGTGTGTGTGTGTGTGTGCGTGCGTGCGTGCGTGCGTGTGTGCGTGCAATGTTTTTCTTGCTAAATTTCTTGCGTAATAATTATATTCTTGTTTTATGTTCCTTACCATGACATCCCCTCATATCTTTTTGCTCAACAATCCTCCAGCGCTCATTCAGTTTTACGTTTTCATCTCGGGGAACGGGATAGCCTAGTGGTTAGAGTGTCGAGCTCGCAGTCTTACGGCCACCATTGAGGCACCTGTTTGAGGGCATGTTTTTCCACTCGACTACCCGGAGAGTTCTTCGGATGAGACTATATATCAAGGTCCTGTGTGCAAACGCACGCAAAACATCTTGTGCACGTGTTAGAACCCATTTCACTTTTTGAAAGAGTAGGCCGTTGTGTGCAAGCAGGAACAGATGACAAAATTCTAAAAATCAAACCCACATGCACAGTGGTGTTGTGTGTAGACATCCTCAAAGTAGGAAGGCGACTACCTTCATGGTGGGCAAAAATGGTCGCATACGCAAAATCTTACTATGGGCGAACCTCGGGGCTCTAGCTGAGGGGTGAACACATTTGTTTTTCATCCTTAAAGACAACAGACACTAACGTAGTCTTGAAATGCCAACTCACAGCACATGAAATACATGCTTGAGTCTACATTCTCAACATGTCACTTTGTATCTATCACAAAGCTGTTACTTTAGAGTGACACCAATTTTTCTGTTTACATGTAAGATAGGCGAAGAAAGTAAGACGGCATTCCATCCCCTCCAGACGACAAAGACATTAGAGAAAGTAAGACAGAATTCCACCAATTCCATTCCCTCCAGACGACAAAGACATTAGAGAAAGTAAGACAGAATTCCACCAATTCCATTCCCTCCAGACGACAAAGACATTAGAGAAAGTAAGACAGAATTCCATCTATTTCACCCCCTCCACACAACAAAGACATAAGAGAAAGTAAGACAGAATTCCACCAATTCCATTCCTCCAGACGACAAAGACATTAGAGAAAGTAAGACAGAATTCCATCTATTTCACCCCCTCCACACAACAAAGACATTAGAGAAAGTAAGACAGAATTCCACCAATTCCATTCCATCCAGACGACAAAGACATCACAGAAAGTGAGACAGCATTCCATCTATTTCACCCCCTCCACACAACAAAGACATTAGAGAACGTAAGACAGCATTCCATCTATTTCATACCCTCCAGACAACAAAGACATCACCTGCATACTCTGGCAGAAAAATGACGCACACAATACGGCTCCCTGGCAACACCCCCACCCCCCAAAAAAAAACAACAACAACCCAACCCAACAATAACAACAACAACAAACAAACAAAAAACAATACAAGAAACAACAGATAACGACTATCTACAGAGATACAATAATGAATGATTGTTTAGAGGAGATCTGAAAAAAAGACAACAACAACAAAAGACTATCAAACGGGAGACAAAAATGAGTAACTCTCTAAAACGGAAACAGTAATGGCTGTGTGACAGCGGGACAGATTAATGTCTGACAGTGAAAGCAGGAAACAAAGGATCTGCTCCAAGAAATGGTCTTTTCCTGACCCATCTTCTTCAGACTAGACGCAGTGTTAAATCATAGGAATAGTGCTAGGTATGTGCCCTTACTGTGATTTCGCCTCTGTGTGTGCGCGTGTGTGTGAGTGAGATAAAGAGAGAGATGAGAGAGAGAGAGGAGAGGGAGAGAGAGAGTGTGTGTGTGTGTGTGTGTGCGTGCGTGCGTGCGTGCGTGCGTGCGTGCGTGTGTGTGTGTGTGTATGATTTTGATTTGGAATGCGGAAACAAATATCTATCACAGTTGGTTTTTTCCTGAGTTCTCTTTTCTCCGAACTGTGTGCCCGTCAGTACTGTGCTCTGTGATAGCCCTTCATGGGATGATTCATGTAGTTTTGGGGCATGACGTGACTTGACTTGACCCGAATGAAAAACTAGACTTTATTCTTCCCTGGTCATAGCTCTGAGGTCCACCAAAGGAGAGATTTTGAACATGCAACCGTTTGGTCATCCTTAAGGTAGCTGCATTCCGACTTCGAGGATGACGTCTAACCACAACACCAGTGTGCATGCGGTTTGCAAAGTTTGTCATCTTTTCCTAATGGCATGCCAAAGCCTACTCTTCCGAAAGATGGAACAGGTTTAATGTGTGCAGAAGGTGTTATGCGTGCGTTTGCACACGGGAACCTCAGTTAATAGTCTCATCTGAAGCACCCTTGTGGAGAGTATAGTCTGCACTGATGTTAACTCCAGGGGAAAAATCCCCTCGAACAGGTGCCTCAAACTCGGGCCATCAGATTGCGAGCTCAGCGTTCTAACCACTAGACCTTTCTAACCACTAGACCTTTCTAACCCCTAGACCTTTCTAACCACTAGACCTTTCTAACCACTAGACCCCTTCCTTTTCTTCCCCCCCCTCCCTCTCCCCCCCCCCCCCCCCCCCCCCCCCCCAGCCCACACACACCCACAAACTCAGCTAGCATTTAGCAAATAGTGGTTTTCTTACAATACTTTATGATGAAATTCAGCACCCACTCTTTTTGCCCCTTTTTGCACTGAAAAAGTATTATGATCTACTTGGATTTTATCTTCTAATGTTTTTTCGAGGCTAAATCATTCCCTGTGATCAGCAGGCCTTTGCGGCCGACATTGGTGTCCATAATGAGAATTCGTTTGTCTGTTAAAATCTCACAATGGAGGAGAACATCTTTTGTTATTGCTTTGTAATATTCCATTCATTTATATATTTATTAAACAAAAAATCTGGGATGTTTATGCTCATTGACCAAATCATGAAAGTGTGCTGCATTGTCTACATGAATGAGGGAACTAGAATTTGAACTACTCCATGTCACAAAATGGAGATTTTTCTCACAATACCTTCTAATGACATGCAGCAGTCACTCCTCTGGCTCTTGCTGTCGTGAATGAAAAGCTTTATGATTGACCTCGATTCTGTCCTATGATGTTTTCTCTAGCTTACATTATTCGCCGTGATCAGCCTCTTTTGGTAGCAGATGGTGAGATCCATATCGGGGGTTTCTTTGTCTTGTGGGCCAGAGGACTGACACTGGAGAAGAGCGCCTTTTGTTGTTGTGCTTTTGTTGTCTTGTTTCGTGCAGTATATCGATGTGTGTGTGCGTGCGTGCGTGCGTGCGTGCGTGCGTGTGTGTGTGTGTGTGTGTGTGTGTGTGTCTTTTGTTTTATATATATATATATAATATATATATATATATATATATATATATATATATATATATGATTAAGAACTTAGAAACACATATCTCTGAGAAAGAGAGAGAGATATATATATAGAGAGAGATTCATGCATCAAACAAACAGTAAGAAACGAAATATTGTATTTGGATCTGTCAATGAAAATAAAAAGAAATTCAACATGTGTTCAACCTGATAAAAAGATCAAAAGCATGTATAGTAACATAAAGCATACAAAAATTAATATTATACTCAGGTAAGTAAAATAATATTTGTATAAAACAGTGTCAACATTGTCTGAAAACTTATCACCGAAAGTCAGTCTGAATGTAGAAATAAAGTACTGAATAAGATTATGTCACAAATAGCGTCAAAGAATATCAGTATATTCACTGTAAAAGGTAGAAGCCTAAACAAAAAGTTATAAAAAGTAAAGGTTGTAATGTGTAAATACGCCTTTTCTTTTTGTGAGTTAAAAGACTCTTTCCACTTCCGGAAACAGTAGGGTTAAAAAAAAATTGCTATGTCGAAGTTTGCCTCAATTCGTCAGCTGTAGACAGGATATTTTTTTTAGCGGCGTTTCATTTTTTCTCTGAATGCCCCTGCCCTCCCAAAGTTCATCTTTTCTCTGAATGCCCCTGCCCTCCCAAAGTTCATCTTTCTCTAAATGCCCCTGCCCTCCCAAAGTTCATCTTTTCTCTGAATGCCCCTACCCTCCCAAGGCTTCCTCTGACAATAAATTAACTAGAATTCATTGTGAAAAAGTTGATAAAGATCTGAACCCTTCCCCATACACATCATAGCTCTGTGTGTGACTTAAATACCAATATTTCTCCCAAGACTGTCACAGGAAATAACCTAGCTTATATGCTTTCCTGAACAGAGATAAAACGATCATAAGGGACAGAAACCTAAATGAACATTTTCTTATAGGTTTAGTCAGCAATTCTCACGGATAAAAAATAACACAAAAAAGAAATGCAATAAAGGGGGGTGGGGTGGGGAGGGTGTCTTCAGAACCATGAATAACCGTAGAGGTTCTATGATTAAGGGTTTCCTTGGAATGAAAGGACAGTCTAACTCAGCCAAAGTTCAAGAGATTCTAATGCCTACAGCGTAATGCCACGGTAAAAAAGGGAAGATGCGGTGATGAATTGATACTTGAAGATGGTCCATTGCCTGATACTGCTCTGTCCCCAGTGTGCTTCAAAGTGGCAATGAAGAATGCCCATGTGTAAAAGTTGAAGCATCATTAGAGAAGCAACGGGCTTAGTTTTCCCGAGGAAAGAAGGCTAGCTCTCTTTCTGACGCTGAGCAAGGTGATGGAGGTTAAGTTAACAAAGCCTACAGATACAGAAAATGTGCATAGTAGGACTGCATCAATTAGTGACTGGTGTTGAAAGTTTTTCTTCTTTGAACTCTGCTTACAGGGCTTCAATGCCAGTTTCATGAAGCTGTGACATGACCTGGTTTTAATCATGTCAGAATTGTTTCCAGGTCCATAGACTGGGAGTCTGCTAGGAAAAACCATTCACCAACCTTGCTGGGAACTGCTTGAAATGTATGCCTACTTGCAAAGTGTACACACCCATCTTGATGAATATGATGGAGGTAAATGGGAGGTCAAAAGAGAGCGCCCATAACTAACACGCTATAGTCATAACTGATGATATGGTATACCATAAGGATGTAAAAATGGTAGTCGCTATTTGGCTTACAAAAACATCCCAGTCCCTTGTACTTGGTGTACAGTTAGTCTCACTTTGAGATACATTCTTATTTCACACAGCCAGTGCCGGCAGAACTGGTTAGCATCTGAAAAGTCTGAAACTGGACCCTATCCTTCTCAGGACTTCAACAGAAACAAAAAGTTGCCAATAGAAACTGAGAGACAAGGTTTTGCCTTTGCTTGGAGAGCGGGGAAGCCACATCTTGAAGAGCGTTTTCCATACAGACTGTTCCACTGGAAAGCGACGAGGAGAAGCATGAGCCGTGCATTTTTCCCATGGAAGTGATGGCAAGCCAAACAAGAGGACGAGGCTGCTGTTGTATTTTTGTGAAGAGAATATTTTGTCTGCAGCAGACACTGACTGCCTCTGGTCTATGTCTTCTACTGACCCAGCTCAATGCCAGGGACCTAAGTCTTCCCGCTTTATACTGGCACATGAAGATGAGGTACTTCTCATTGTAATGCCACAAAGTATATCAGAAAACTGTTTCAGTGTTAGGCATGCGAGTTTTAGGTAAGGGTATGTTGCAGTTAGCTAACTCACCTTTTCTCCTCGTCTTTCCAGAGTGAATTTCAAAAAGAGAAAGAAAATGTGCACATGACTTTGCAGCAAGTAATGTAAAAGATGTACCGCTAAATTCACCCAACACAGGACCCCTAAAAAGTACCAAAAAAAGAAAACCCAACAGGTTTGCGAAAAGTCCCTCAGTTGACACGACACTGATCCCTGGAAAAGAAAATCCCAGACGTGTGTGGACAAAGAGCAGCCTCTGCAGCGAGATGAAGAGGACGATGGCCAGCCCCTGCCGTGCTGTCCCCGCTGGGCCCTGCCCCCTCCCTCGTCAGGCCTGGTTGGCGAAGTTGGCGATGGTTCGCTGTCGCAGTCGATGGACCTCTGCCCTCAGGGCCGCTATCTCCTGGGCCTGGGACCGTGCCTGGTCCACCAGCCGTCGCCTCAGCACCACGTGCTCGTAGTTCTGCTCTCTGGTCTTGGCCTTTGTGCAGTTGGTAGCTGTAGATAGGCATCACACACACACACACACACCACACACCAAACCACATACACACACACACAAACCACATACACACACAGACACACAACAACACACAACACACACACACACACACAAAACACCACACACACACACACACATCACACACACACCACACACACACACACACACAACAACACACACACACACACACACACACACACACACACACACACACACCACACACACACACACACACACACAACAACACCACACCACAACCACACCACACCACTCCACACACACACACACACACAACACCACACACACACACACACACACACAACACACACACACACAACACACACACACACACACACACACACCACACACACACACACACACACACCACACACAAACACACACACACACACACACACAACACACAACACACACACAAACACACAACCAACACAACACCACAACACACAACACAACACACACACAACACACACACACACACACACACACAAACACACAACCCACACACACAACACCACACCACAACAACAACACACAAACAACACACAACCACACAACACACAACACACACAAACACACACCACACACACACACACACCACACACACACACACACACACACACACACAACACACAACACCACACATTGTGTGCAGGTGTGAATAGATGACAAAATATACAAAGCCCCATACACACGGGGACTAAATGTAAAAAAGCACATGAGTGCTTATTCCATTATCCTCGATATAAAAGATAAGATAATAATATATATATATATATACATATATATATACATATATATATATATATATATATATATATATACAACAATCACCACCACACACACACACACACACACACACACACACACACACACACACACACACACACACACACACACACACACACACACACACCACACTCACAATATGCTAGCGTCTACTGCTATGAGACTACTTCAATTTCCTGTGAGCTGTGATACAGGCTACTTTACGCCAAAGCCACCAAGATACCCACCCAGCTGATGCCTCCAAAACTATTGTCATCTGTCATCATGAGCAAAAATGCGGCCGTTCAACGCCTTAAGGCATCCGACTTACGAGTGCGGGAGAACTGTTATCTTAAAAGTCTTTCTGGAGAAAAAAAGGAAGAATAATGGACAAAGAAGGCAGAACATTGACAAGAAGGAGGTGACGAGGAAGAAAAGAAACAATTGTATTGTACTGTATTGTACTGTATTGCATTCTATTCTGCTCTATTCTATTGTACACCCCTTTAAGTCACGGCAGATTTATCTGCGTGAAATTTGGGGTGTTATCTCCGGGAAGAGGATGTCGCCACAAGAGCAGTGCCACCCATTATTTGTTTTTCTTTTCCTGTCTGCAAGTGTATTTGTTTCCCTATCAGAGAGGCTTTTTTTAAATACAATTTGCCTGGGACCTGTCTTGTTGCCGTGGGTTCTTCGGCGTGCACTAAATGCGTGTTGCACAAGGGACCTCGGTTTATTGTCTCATCCGAAAAACTAGCGCACGGTCTAGAGGATGGGGGAAAGTTTTGGGCACCAACCTACCGGGAGAACCCCCCAACACCTCGAACTGGGACTTTTCGTTTTCGAGGCAGGTGCAGTTCCTCTAGACCACCAATCCACCAATGCGGACAAGGCAAAAACAAAGAAACTGATAGAAAAGAGGGAATTCCCAGCACAGTATTTCTAGAAGGAGGGGATGCTATTCGTAGTTACAAGCCCCCGCTATCCCTACAGGGACGGACCTCGGGTTATAGTCTCATCTAAACCACTTGAAGGGAACACGAGTTGCAACACATTTTCTTTTTTTCCTTTCCTTGGCTAAAGCTCCGAGTTTCACCACTGGTGAGATTTTTACGTATACGACTGGTTTTTCTCACCATTAATGTAGCTGCATTCCGACTTCGGGGGTAATGTCTCAACATGACGCCAGTACCGTGTGTGTGCATTAAAAATGTCTTTGGTTCTTACCGGCACTTATGGTCTTTAACTCGTCCTCAAGATTTTCTGTGAGCATTCTTGCACAAGAACTAAGTCCATATTCCATCGCTGGCGGAGTCGAGTCGGTACTGATATTCACTCCAAAAATTAAAAAAAAAAAGCCTCCTCTCGAACTGGTGTCTCGGCGGTGGTTCGACCCTGAGGCCGTCAGATTGCGAGCGCATCGCTCTAACCACTAGGCTATATCCCCATCCTCGGTCCTCTACACCTCCACCCCCCTTCTCCGAACCAATACCAACCACAGGGGAGAAATCCCCTCTAACAGGACACCCCAGTGTTATCTCCATCTTTAATATACGGAAAACTAATAATTTATGAGCTAGCTCTAAGCACAGGGCTAGCTACTTCTATTCCTTACTTAGTGTCTGACTGTACAGACCTACCTACCTGCAAGCTGTCTGTCAATACAGTGACAGAAAAAACCCGACAGACAAAATACTGTGAAGACAATTTTTTTTGTCTACTGAGTTCGTGGATATTATGAGTAAAAGGCACGAAGAGTATTGTTGTCTGACGCGCTATGTCTCAACAACACGCTGTTTCACAAATTGTGACACAGTGCGTCGAGCACAAGACCCCCAGAGGGAGATCAACGTGCTATGTCATAACTATGACAAAGCCCGTTAGTAGGGCATAGCGCGCCAGGGCAAATATTCTTCCGAGGTAGGGCTGGTTAGTATTGAGTTTGAATGCTTTGTGTAGTAGGACATGTTATATAGTAGCTATTATTTGCTTATTGTTGCTCTTTACATCAATTCGCATACAACATAAGTTTCTTGCCGTATAAATATCCATTTAACTAAAACCAACTCGGGCTTGTAGTGATGTCACTTGTGATAGCCATATTTATTTAAGGCAGGGAAAATATATATCTCCCACCCCCTTCCACCCCCCCCCTGTGTCCAAGTAAAAAAAAAATTGTTTTAAGCTGGCAGTCATAAACTAGCCATTTCAGACTCATACAATGGTCAGCTAGTTTTATA
>CM054136.1:39443119-39453119 GCA_028751875.1 Rapana venosa
TAATATATATATATATATATAGACACACCTCTCTCTCTCTCTCCTCTCTCTCTCTCTTATATATATATATATATATATATATATATATAGAGAGAGAGGAGAGGAAGAGAGAGAGAGAGAGAGAGAGAGAGAGATGTATTTGTATCCACACACACACACACATACACACACACTCGCGTGCGCGCGCCCTCGCACCTACAGAACTATCAGTCCCAATGGAAGCAATCCTCTTTTTCTTTGTGTGTGGATAATTATGCGCTGTATGCTTGTCACATGGCTTCCACAAGACTGAGCACTTGTGTCACCTGTCTTCTCCCTGGAGTCGCTAGAATTCAGATCATGGCGCAACCCCCCCCCCCCCCCCTGTGTGCGTTTTTTGTGTGTGTGTGTGTGTGTGTGTGTGTGTGTGTGTGTGTGTGTGTGTGTGTGTGTGTGTGTGTGTGTGTGTGTTATGTTCTTTGGTGCTTCACATCCCCCTTCCCCATCCTTCTGTCTCTAGAGGTGTGTCTGTGTCCGTCTGTCTATGTTCTTTGGTGCTTCACCTCCTCCTCCCCCCCCCCCCCCTGCCCCTCTGTTTCTGTCTGTCTGTCTGTCTGTCTGTCTCTCTTTCTCGTGTTCTTTGGTGCTCCTCATGTTGCTCTTCCTTGCCCGCTCTCTCTCTCTCTCCAACCCCCTCTCCGCATCTTATTATTGTTCTCTTTGCCATGAATTTATACACGATTCTGCAGAAAAATCCATTCATCTTCGTTTGTACTTTCATGTCTCTTTGAATCAATAAACTGCCCTCCCCCTCCCACCCCCCCCCCCCCCCAAAGTGGAACATGGCATGTGTTCTAAAGTGTGTGACTGTAGACATGAATTTTTGTTGCTTTAGTGTAGTATGTTGTTGCATAAGTGTGTGACTGTAGACATTAATTTTGTCTGAGCTGATTGTTGCTTCAGTGTAGTATGTTGTTGCATAAGTGTGTGACTGTAGACATTAATTTTGTCTGGGCTGATTGTTGCTTCAGTGTAGTATGTTGTTGCATAAGTGTGTGACTGTAGACATTAATTTTGTCTGGGTTGATTGTTGCTTCAGTGTAGTATGTTGTTGCATAAGTGTGTGACTGTAGACATTAATTTTGTCTGGGTTGATTGTTGCTTCAGTGTAGTATGTTGTTGCATAAGCGCGTGACTGTTGACATTCACTTTGTCTGGGTCGATAGTTGCTTCAGTATAGTATGCTGTTTGTATAATTACTTTCTGGTGATGATGATGACAGGTGTTTTGTCAGTGACACACTCGTCTGTTTCTGGGCACTGTCTCACCTGTCTCTGCATGGCGATGGTTTGTTCCAGAGCTGCTATGTCCTTGGCTTTCTTGGCTGCATAGTTGGTCTCGTTCAAGTACTGGCCAAAGACAAATAAATTGGGGAACAGTTACAGTCAAACCAACTGCTGTCTTCTTGTCATATTATTATCTACGAAAGCATTCCAGTCACACTATGCAAACAGGGGAATACATGGGGCTTGGCAGTCTTTCAGTCCAGACACCAGTATTTTATTACAGACACCAGTCTTTCAGTGCAGACACCAGTCTTTTAATACAGACACCAGTCTTGCAGTAGAGACACCAGTCTTGCAATACAGACACCAGTCTTGCAATACAGACACCAGTCTTGCAATACAGACACCAGTCTTGCAGTCTTTCAGGGCAGACACCAGTATTTTATTACAGACACCAGTCTTTCAGTGCAGACACCAGTCTTGCAATACAGACAGCAGTCTTGCAATACAGACACCAGTCTTGCAATACAGATACCAGTCTTGCAGTACAGACACCAGTCTTTTAATACAGACACCAGTCTTGCAGTACAGACACCAGTCTTGCAGTAGAGACACCAGTCTTTCAGTGCAGACACCAGTCTTTTAATACAGACACCAGTCTTGCAGTAGAGACACCAGTCTTGCAGTAGAGACACCAGTCTTGCAATACAGACACCAGTCTTGCAGTCTTTCAGTGCAGACACCAGTCTTTTAATACAGACACCAGTCTTGCGGTACAGACACCAGTCTTGCCGTAGAGACACCAGTCTTGCAATACAGACACCAGTCTTGCAATACAGACACCAGTCTTGCAATACAGACACCCGTCTTGCAGTACATACACCAGTCTTTTAATACAGACACCAGTCTTGCAGTACAGACACCAGTCTTGCAGTACAGACACCAGTCTTGCAGTACAGACACAAATTTTGTTTACACTAGTCATGCGATGCAGACACTAGCCATGCGGTACAGACACTAGCCATGCGGTACAGACACTAGCCATGCGGTACAGACACTAGCCATGCGGTACAGACACTAGCCATGCGATACAGACACCAGTCTTGCTATACAGACACCAGTCTTGCTATACAGACACCAGTCTTGCTTTGCAGACACCAGTATTTTAATGCAGACACCAGTCTTGCTCTGCAGACACCAGTATTTTAATGCAGACACCAGTCTTGCTTTGAGGACACCAGTCTTGCTGTACAAAAATCTGTTTTCCCAGACATTGTTCCAGCAAAGACGAAGAATGGTCAAGCAGCAGTGCAGACCGTGGTCAAACACCCATCTGGTTTCACATGGTTATATTATACATCACTCTATGTCTAGATTATTGTTTGTCAGCGCCTGGGTTTTATCACAGTTCTTGAGTAAACCATTGATGCTGGGGGCAACAGCAAAGTGAGAGGCTGTATGACCAGTGGCTTTTCCACTCATGGAATTCCACTTTACAGCTTAGTCTTTAGTGATCCACTATGACTCTCTGACTAGGAGGCTTGACTCGCACAGTCCTTATGTGCTGCAGCCCTGAGGGATGGTTGGCCTTTGGAGAACTTCTCCAACGCTGACTGTCCTTATGCCCACTTGGCCGAGAGAGTGGGGATGTACTGTGGGCAAGGCATCTCCACTATAATCAAATTTCTGCCCAATTTCCGAAACAGCAGCTGCCTCCTCTGCTGTTTTGGAGGTCATCGTCGAAAACGACGGACTAACATACATGTTTGTCTCATGTAACAACTCATGCCAGTTTTTCCTCCTCTGCTCCTCCGCTAGAGCTCGGGAAGTTCACCACAGGAGATTTTACGTATGCAAATATTTACCCACCATTAAGGTAGCCGCATTCCGATTCGGGGCAAGATGTCTAAACACGACACCAGTATGCATGCGTTTTCAAAATTTTGTCATCCAGTCCTACAGGCACGACGAAATGGCCTACTCTTCCGAAAAGCGGAACAAGTTTTGAATGTCAGTGTCATAGCGGTTATGATGTGTTTTATATATGTGTATGGTGTGTTTAGGGGAACACAAAAGTTGTTTCTGTGATGGGTCAATGTCAGGTTAGCAGGTGAGGGTTGTGGACAGGAAGGTTTCATAACGGGTCAGTTTCACGGCATCAAGCGAAGATTGTTGGTGGGCAGTTTTACCGATGACGGGAAGGTCGGTTCTCGGTATACATATTATATATAAACACACACACACACACACACGACTGAATGTTGTTTCGGGGGTTTCCTGTCAGTCTTTCAGCAAGGTTTGGTTGTGTTGTTAGGTTTTGCGATAGTGGGTAGGGAGGTTGTAAATTTCATTGTCTGTCACTAGTGTGGGAGAGATCTGGTCACCTGAGGTATTGTGTATCACAGGGAAACTTTTCTTTGTAAGGAGCAGAGTTGTATTCTATTCTTCAGTGTAGTTCGCAGTTACTCCAACGGTAAAGGTGTGTCCTAGTATGGGGAGTGGCAGTAGCGCAATCTCCAGTATGTCGGGGTCAGCGTGTCTGACTGAGCGCCTGCTTGTGACTTTGTACAAGTCTTCGGGTGACACCGACATCTGTAGTTTCTATGTAACTATACCGCTCGCTCCAATGGGTTCGTTTACGTTACGTGTGTGCGCTAAATACATATTGTACATGGGACCTCAGTTTACCGTCTCATCCCAAAAAAACACCCCAGCACACAAACACAAGGTCTAGTAGATGGGGGGGGGGGGGGGAAATTCGGCCTCAGGGTAGCGACTTGGTTCTTGTATGCTATTGTGTGACTTCAACTTTTTATTGATTTTATTAAAATTTATTTTACTCTTTTATATCGAGGATAATGGAATAAGCACTTATGCGGGTTTTTTTACATCCAGTCCCCGTATGTATGCAGTTGTGTAAATTCTGACATCTGTTCCCACCGGCACACAATGGCCTACTCTTACGAAAAGCGGAAGAGGATTTAACGTGTGCGCAAGATGTTCTGCGTGCGTTCGCACACGGGGCCTCGGTTTATAGTCTCACCCGAAAGACTTTTGGGGAGAGAGGAGTCTGCACTGATGTTAACTCCAGGGGAAAATATCCCCTTGAACGGGAATCGAACCCGGGTCGTCAGCTTGCCAGCGCAATGTTTTAACCACCATACTATCCCGTCTCCTTAAAGTAGATCCAGCTGTTTGAACTGAAATTTTGTCCCCAGAGTGTTCAGATGGACAGAGAACCGCTGGCTCAGCTCCGGGTCACTCACCACTTGCACTTCACGAGTGACCTTCATGAAGTTGATCTCCTTCAGCTTCTGCTGCAGGTCCTCCATGTGCATGGCGTTCTTCTTCAGGTCCCTGCACGATGAGGAAGTGTCCCTGAAGAGCACTTTAGCAGAGTGCACTCTAGCGTCGGGAAGGGGAGTGGGGGGGGGGGGGGAGGGGGGGGGAGTAAAGAAAACGGAGTGTGCAGATCGAAGCGATACGAAGACAGACATGTGTTTTTGTAGACAGTAAAGACAGACATCAGTGACGGACACTTTCCCTGAACGAAGAAGGGTGTTTGATTTCAGTATCCAGCCTCCATGATGTCGTGGGTTCGAATCTCGGCAGGGGCGTCCGGTGAATTCAAAGAGGAGATTTTTACGATCGCCCAGGTCAGCTCAAAGTGCACACCTGCGAGTTTCTTCATTCCCTTCGTATATATGCGCACGCAGAAAATCAAATCTACACGTTAAAGATTCCCTAATTCATTTAGGGGAGGCGGGCGGAAGGGGGGGGGGGAGGGTGTTGCTGAGGCATGAAAATGCTCAGCATGCACCCTGCACCTGGAGAGAAATGGGCTCCGCCAGGTTCAACTTGCTTACGTGATATAGCCTGAACAATTCAGTGCAGTCAGTGCCCACAAAGACTTCATAGAGAAGTCAGTAAGGGAGGAGAGAAGAAACAGTCAGACAGAGACAAACACCCATCCACCACCCATCCACCAAACACACACACACACACACAACTACACACACACACACACACACACACACACACACACAACACACACACACACACCACACGAGGGCTGACAACAAGCCATCATCAGGTGCTACCACACCGGGACGTTGCCATGCCAGAAGCATCATTACTGACCTTGCGCTGAGTGGCCGCCTCAGACAAAAAGACCCCATTTCGTGACACATTCTCACTGCCATCAGGATGATTTCTTCCCCACTTCTCACACATTCCACTACCATTAATGGATCAATCATCTCCGGGGCTCTGTCTGTCTGTCTGTCTGTCTAGACTGTCTGTCTGTCTGTGTGTGTGTGTGTGTGTGTGTGTGTCTCTCTCTCTCTGTCTCTGTCTCTCTCGCTCTCAAAACCGTCTCTGTTTTCTGTTCTGTGCATGACTTAGAATTTGTGTGCACAACAATCATTATTGTGTGCAGCGTTGTGTGTGCAGCCTTCCTCTCTGTTCAGTGGTGTAGACTTTGAGAATTTTGTTTGTTTAACCAAGTTGTAACATTTTGAAAATCAATGTAATTATTTGAATATATATGATAATGGCTGTAGTGAGAACAGTCACCCCTCTTCCTCAATATAATGAAGAGAAAGTTTCTCTGTTGCAGTCAACAGATCATCCCTCAGCAAGTTTAGACGCTGTTGTTTACATTTAAATCACCGATTCCAAGTCAAAATTTGTACAAGAATATACCTGAATCTGCCTATCGTGATAGCAGTAAGATAGTTGGGGTTTTTTTCCGGTTGTAAAAGTGATTTAAATGACAGATATACTTCACATCAGTCACTTTCAGTCAGTTCTGTATGCCAATCTTGGCGAAACATTTCCTGTTGGTTTGCTTTTGGTTAGGTGTTGCCGCAGACAGAGGTGTAGTGTAGCCTACTAGCTAAGTGACTGACTGACTGACTGACTGACCATTGCAGCTGGATGATTCCTTTCCCGTGCTGCTTGCTGTCCTGCATACGCTCGATTTTCTCTGCCCCCAGATTCTGGCAACAAACACACCCTCTGCATGTACATTACAAGCCTCTGTATGTACAACACAAGCCTCTGCATGTACAACACACGCCTCTGCATGTACAACACACGCCTCTGCATGTACATCACAAGCTCTGCATGTACATTACAAGCCTCTGCATGTACAACACACGCCTCTGCATGTACATCACAAGCCTCTGCATGTACAACACACGCCTCTGCATGTACATCACAAGCCTCTGCATGTACAACACAAGCCTCTGCATGTACAACACACAAGCCTCTGCATGTACAACACAAGCCTCTGCATGTAAAACACAAGCCTCTGCATGTACAATACAAGCCTCTGCATGTACAACACACAATCCTCTGCATGTACAACACACAAGCCTCTGCATGTACAACATAGCCTCTGCATGTACAACACACAAGCTTCTGCATGTACATCACAAGCCTCTGCATGTACATCACAAGCCTCTGCATGTACATAACAAGCCTCTGCATGTACAACACAAGCCTCTGCATGTACAACACAAGCCTCTGCATGTACAACACAAGCCTCTGCACGCTGTCTACACTAGTCTGCCAAGACTTTGCAGTCATACTACAGGGTCAGCTAGTAACACACACACACACACACACACACACACACACACACACACACTTTATGCATGCACGCACGCACGCACGCACGCACGCACGCACGCACGCACACACACACACACACACACACACACACACACACACATTCGGATGGGACTATAAACCGAGGCGCCGTGTTCGAACGCATGCAGAACATCTTGCGCACACGTTAAATCCTATCCCGCTTTTCGGAAGAGTAGGCCATTGTGTGCCGGTGGAAACAGATGACAAAATTTACAAAACCGCATACACACAGTGACTGGATGTAAAAAAAGCACATGAGTGCTTATTCCATTTTCCTCGATATAAAAGAATAAAATAAATAAATAAATAAAATAACACACACACACACTCTCTCTCACACTCACACAAACACACACGCGCGCGCGCACGCACGCATGCATACACGCCTGACATAATGAAGTATGCACTCGATCGTCCATGTATAGTACATTGTATTGTATTGATGTGGATTAGCATGAGTTGAGAGGAAAACTTTCTGCAATATATTATTATATATAACGATTGAAAACAATTTACACTCAAGGTGTCCCATGTAGAATAACTCTGTGTGTGTATGTGCGTGCGTGCGTGCGTGCGTGTTGTGTGTGTGTGCGTGCGTGTGTGCGTGCGTGCGTTGTGAGTGTGGTGTGTGTGTGTGTGTGTGTGCTGTGTGTGCGTGCGAGTGCGTTCGTGTGTGTGGTGTGTGTGTGTGGTGTGTGTGTGTTGTGTGTGTGTGTGTGTGTGTGTGTGTGTGTGTGCATGACGCCAGACAAATGTTTCCATGTCTGGGTTTTTTAAGATCCGTTTCTGCATCCTCTGCACCCTCCATTTAAAGAAACTAAGACCCTGCATGACATGCCATAGTGGTGATATTAGTGGCGAGTTTCAGTATCCTTTTATTTGCCAATTCTTGGATGAAACTTCATAAAGAAAATCTTACCAAAAGTATATCATTAAACATCCAAATATCTTAAAGCCATAAAAAACTCACTTTTTTTCTTCAACACACAGGAAGACCCTGCTCAATTATGTAAAAAAAAAAACCAACAAATTAATACAACAGATATATCATACCAAACATGTTCCTTGAATTGGAAGTAATTATGGCAACAGAAAATGATTGCCCATTTTTATCCTATGATATAGTGAGTTGAGAAGTTGAAAACTATGGTTGAATGATATACACGTCAACTAAGTTTTTCAGTTCTGATTTTATTTCTTGATATGTGTAACCCAATCCCGAAAAGAGGTGACAGAAAATACAGAATTTGATTTGGGTTTTTTCTTCTTTTTTTTTTGGGGGGGGGGGGGTGCTCCTCGGCTAGAGCTCAGAGGTTTATATTTTTTTTAATTGTTTTTTTATCGAGAATAATGGAATAAGCGCTTATGTACTTTTTAAAAAATCCAGTCCCCGTGTGTATGCGGTTTTGTTAATTCTGTCATCTGTTCCCACCGGCACACAATGGCCTACTCTTACGAAAAGCGGAACAGGATTTAACGTGTGCGCAAGATGTTCTGCGTGCTTTCGCACAGGAGGCCTCGGTGTATATTCTCATCCGAAGGACTTTTGGGAAGAGTAGAGTTTGCGTTGATGTTAACTCCGGGGGAAAATATCCCCTTGAACAGGAATCGAACCCGGGTCGTCAGATTGCCAACGCAATGTTCTGACTTCTTTTAGGCTATCCCGTACCCACACAAGGTTTAAAAATTGATTTTTTTTTTTTTGGCGTCTGCGACCGCGTTTTGCCTACCATTTTTCAACTTTCCTGGGACTTTGAATTCGATTTTCTATGTATGCTTGTCTCTTACCACCACCCCCCCACCCCCAAATAAAAAACCCAACAACAAACAAACAAAACAAAACAAAAATACACCCAATCCAAAAGTCACCTGCTATTGTTGTTCTGTGACTTACTCTGATGCTGTTGTTGTTCTGGAACTTACTCTGATGCTATTGCTGTTCCCTGACTTACTCTGATGCTATTGCTGTTCCTTGACTTACTCTGATGCTATTGCTGTTCCCTGACTTACTCTGAGGCTATTGTTGTTATGTGACTTACTCTGATGCTATTGTTGTTCTGTGACTTACTCTGATGCTGTTGTTGTTCTGTGACTTACTCTGATGCTGTTGTTGTTCCCTGACTTACTCTGATGCTATTGCTGTTCTGTGACTTACTCTGATGCTATTGTTGTTCCCTGACTTACTCTGATGCTGTTGTTGTTCCCTGACTTACTCTGATGCTATTGTTGTTCTGTGACTTACTCTGATGCTATTGCTGTTCTGTGACTTACTCTGATGCTGTTGTTGTTCTGTGTGACTTACTCTGACGATATTGGTGTTCTCTGTGACTTACTCTGATGCTGTTGCTGTTCTGTGACTTACTTTGATACTATTGCTGTTCCCTGACTTACTCTGATGCTATTGCTGTTCTGTGACTTACTCTGATGCTATTGTTGTTCCCTGACTTACTCTGATGCTATTGTTGTTCCCTGACTTACTCTGATGCTGTTGTTGTTCCCTGACTTACTCTGATGCTATTGTTGTTCCCTGACTTACTCTGATGCTATTGTTGTTCCCTGACTTACTCTGATGCTGTTGTTGTTCTGTGTGACTTACTCTGATGATATTGGTGTTCTCTGTGACTTACTCTGATGCTGTTGCTGTTCTGTGACTTACTCTGATGCTATTGTTGTTCCCTGACTTACTCTGATGCTATTGCTGTTCCCTGACTTACTCTGATGCTGTTGTTGTTCCCTGACTTACTCTGATGCTATTGCTGTTCTGTGACTTACTCTGATGCTATTGTTGTTCTGTGACTTACTCTGATGCTGTTGTTGTTCCCTGACTTACTCTGATGCTATTGTTGTTCTGTGACTTACTCTGATGCTATTGTTGTTCCCTGACTTACTCTGATGCTATTGTTGTTCCCTGACTTACTCTGATGCTATTGCTGTTCTGTGACTTACTCTGATGCTATTGTTGTTCTGTGACTTACTCTGATGCTATTGTTGCTCCCTGACTTACTCTGATGCTATTGCTGTTCTGTGACTTACTCTGATGCTATTGTTGTTCTGACTTACTCTGATGCTATTGCTGTTCT
>CM054136.1:39463119-39465619 GCA_028751875.1 Rapana venosa
GGTCCGACAAGGATGCCTGTTATCTCCAGTCCTGTTTAATCTGTTCTTGGAAAACATTATGAGAGAGACCCTCCATGACTTCCACTCTACCATCTCCATTGGCGGCAGACCCCTCAACAACTTACGGTTTGCCGATGACATTGACCTCATGGGCGGAAGTAACACAGAGCTGCAAGATCTTACGACCAGACTTGAGAACAGAGCTGGAGCATATGGGATGGAGGTGAGCTCGGAGAAAAGTAAAGTACTTGTGAACAGTACGAGCAGCGCCACTGCTAAAATTTACATGAACGGCCAACAACTGGAGGAGGTAGACGCTTTTAAATACCTTGGCGATACACTCACAAAGGACGGGCGATCGACGACAGAAATCAAAGTCAGAATAGCCATGGCAACATCTTCCATGACAAAACTCACCACCATATGGAAAAGTAAAGAGATCAGTTTCCCAATCAAACTAAAGCTCTACAAAGCCCTAATTCAGACGATCCTGCTGTACGGAAGTGAAACCTGGACATTGACTGCTGAAACAGCAAAGCGAATCCAGTTATTCGAAACAAAATGCCATAGAAAACTACTGGGCATATCCTGGAGAGAACGAAAGACCAATGAATTTGTCAAGAGTCAAATAACACGGCTGGCAGGTCCACAGGAACCCCTTCTCACCATCGTCAAGAAGAAAAACCTGACATGGTTCGGCCACGTCACCCGCCACAACACTCTGCCAAAAACAGTACTGCAGGGAACACTCGAAGGTGGAAGAAGGAGGGGAAGACAGAACAAGTCATGGATGGACAACATCAGAGAATGGACCAGGATGAATGACTCGGCACTACTGCGCAGAGCCGAGGACCGAGATGGATGGAGGAGGCTTACCACGGCATCGTCTCTCGTGTCTCCTCCACGACCGCCAAGGTCACGGGTCTGATGATGATGATGATGATGATATATGGTGCATGTATAATGTTCAGTTATGATTTTGTTCCTTGATATTGTGTAAAATCCTCCATATCCCTAAAGGGATGACAGAAAATAAAGAATTTGAAGATACAACTAGGAGTTCTATCAGACAAGTTTGGCCAGCCACAGTCTGTTTCGTTTTTCTGTCCAGTTTTCTAAGGTCACGCTGCAAACAGTCTTGCTTCACGGCCAACAACTTGCATGAACTCTGCTTCTACTATATCCATTCCCTCTGTCGTTCCTGAACATAGGAGATAAGAAGTGAGGGATAAGTTTACCTTGAGCTTGGTCAGTCTCTCCAGTTTCTCTAGCTGTCCCTTCTCCGTGGTCAGCAACTCCTCTTCTATCAGCAGCGAGCGGCGAATACGCATGATTTTCAACTCCTCCTGTCGCATAGTATAGCAAACAGGCCACTGTCACTTTCCTACCGTCAATAAGTAATAACAATAATAATAATAAACAATAATAATAATGTATGGAATTTATATAGCGCTGAATCTTGTAAAGCAACAAATCAAAGCGCTCAGATGAAATTAAAAAAAAAAATTTTTAATGTATGCGTGTGTATGCGGTTTTTAAAATTTTGTCAAATTTTCCCACCGGCACACAATGGCCTACTCTTTCGAAAAGCGGAACAGGATTTAACGTGTGCGCAAGAGGTTCTGCATGCGTTCGCACACGGGGCCTCGGTTTATAGTCTCATCCGAAGGACTTTGACATTCAGTTCGATTTTTTTGTGGTCAAACTGGGAAGAAAGGGCGAGGCTGGGAATCGAACCCAGAACCTCACGGTTTACTTGTTGGCAGGCGAACGTCTTAACCATCCTGCCACCTTCCTTCCAGTAATAGTAGTAGTTACTAGTCACTCCCTTGACCAAGAAGGTTAGTTCGGGGGCGGGGGTTGGTGGTGGTGTGTGTGTGGGGGGGGGAGAGGGGGGGGGTCAAGGAGAGGGGGGACTCGAGGGAAGCGGCTGGTCAGCAGTGTTCTCCAGTCTGGTCTGTCTTCTGTCTTTCACAGCAGCAACAGCGCCATGCCTAGGCCGGCCCAGTCTGTGATGTTCCGCATCCAGCTCTTCCTCCATCTGTCTGCCCCTGCGTCTTCCTCCCCGCAAGTGTCTGTCTCCCGAATAGAGCTGGTAGAGCAAGCAGTCTTGGCAAGAGAGCTGTGAGGGGTGACGTGATCAGGTTAACCACGCCAGCTTCCTCCTCTTTACATCGCCAAGCAGGGAATCGATTTTTGGAAAAAGCATCGCGTGTCCACTCCAAATTTGGTGAGTGGGGATGAGAAGTGGGGGAAGGGTGGTGATGGGGGTGTAAAAACATTCAATGCCATGACGTTGAAACACAGTAGTGATGGGGGTGTAAAACATTCAATTTGTCAAAACGTTGAAACACAGTGGTGATGGGGTGTAAAACATTCAATTTGTCAAAACGTTGAAACACAGAGGTGATGGGGTGTAAAACATTCAATGCCATGACGTTGAAACACAGTGGTGATGGGGTGTAAAGCATTCAATTTGTCAAAACGTTGAAACACAGTG
>CM054136.1:39473119-39615619 GCA_028751875.1 Rapana venosa
GGGGAGAGAAACTCGAAATTTCACACAGAGAAATCTGCCATGACTGAAAGTGGTCTATGATACAATCCAATCCAGTATAATACAATACAATACAACCAGTATGGAACGATACAGACGTATAGGCTTCCTAGAAATGTGCAAAACACTCATCTTTGGAAAAAAAAAGCTGTGGCAGATCCTGTGGGCTCTAACCCATAATTATCGGATTACTGCTTTGATGGGAAGTGCACCCCAAACCCATCATTTAAAAAAAAAATTATTCCATGGATCTACAGTTGAAAAGTGTTTGCATTCCCAACAGAAAATGTGTGAGGCATTTTCCCACTTGTCCTTTCAACAGGTTCTACAGCCATACAAAATAGTTATGGCTGCATTCAGATCAGCCGTCACTTAAAACTACAATGTGTGCTTTGACAGCAAAATGTCAACTTCGGTGACGTCACTTATAGACTACAGTGTGTGCTATGACAGCAAAATGTCAACTTAAATGACGTTACCAATAGACTACAATGTGTGCTTTGTCAGTAAAACGTCAACTTAGGTGACGTTACCAATAGACTGCAATGTAAGCTTTGTCAGTAAAACGTCAACTTAGATGACGTCACTAATAGACTACAATGGGTGCTTTGTCAGCAAAAGGTCAACCCAGGAGTCTGTTTTATAGAAACATGTGTGGATGCACATTAAAAAAAAGATCTGCAAAACCCTTCATCATCTGATTTTATTCTCAGAGAAATCATCTTTGGTTGAGTGAGAAATGAAAGACTCACTACAGCCATACGATTTGGCTGCTTCATTGTCAGCCCTTATACTTTATCAAACCTGCTCTTTAAAAAAAGAAAAAAAAGAAACGTAGAGATGCATCAGTTTGCATAAGTGACATAAACGTAACGTAACTAATGCAACTGACACAAGCTCACAATGGCTTGGTCTCTCCAGAGGGCATTACGTCTAGTTGGTTGGCATGATGATCAGGATGAAATGAAATCCAAAGAAAACTTTGTCTTCATAGAACATATATAATAATAATAATAATGATAATAATGTATGGAATTTATATAGCGCTGAATCTTGTAAAGCAACAAATCAAAGCGCTCAGATTTTATTTCATACCACTTTTAAGTCACGGCAGATTTCTCTCCGTGAAATTCGGGCTGCTCTCCCCGGGGAGAGCGGGAGAACGCGTCGCCACTTAGCGCTGCGCCACCCTTTTCACCCTTTTTTTTTTTTTTTTTTAAATTATTTTTTTGTTGTTGCAGCTGTATTTGTTTCCCTATCAGAGTGGCTTTTTTCTAAGAATTTTGCCAGGGACAACTCTCTTGTTGCCGTGGGTTTTTTTACGTGCGCTAAATAATTACGTGTAACACACGGGACCTCGGTTTATCGTCTCATCCGAAAGACTAGCGCCCAGACCACCACTCATGGTCTAATGGATGGGGGAAAAATTTCCGGTCCAAACGGGGTACGAACCGCCGCACACTTCAGACTCGGACTTTTCGCTTTCTAGACAGGCGCGTTACCTCTAGACCACCGATCCACCATATATATAGTCTAGTCATTGGTTACAGCTGCGCTGAACGTCCTGTTTCTCCCCACTGCTGTTACAGTGAAGTGTCCCGTGGCCGGGACTCCTGCTCCTTCCTACCTGTATCATCACAGTCTGCCATATCTTGTGGTGCCGCGACCGAAGCTGGAACTGACTGTAGAATATATTGTTCTGGCCCCCGTAACTCGGTCCTGCAAGACAGAATACAATACATCGTTCCTTTCTCTCCTGGCAGAAACATCTGATCTCTCTGTCTCTCTCTGTCTCTCTCTCACACTCTCTCTCTCTCTGTATCTCTCTCTCTTTCTTTCTCTCTCTGTCTCTCTCTGTATCTCTCTCTCTCTCTCTCTCTGTATCTGTCTGTCTGTCTGTCTGTCTGTCTGTCTGTTGCTCTCCTCTCTCTCTCTCTCTCTCTCTCTCTCTCTCTCTCCTCTCTCTCTCTCTCTCTCCTCTCTCAAACTACAATTAATTTTTTAAAACTATGTTCCTTGCAAATCCCAACGACACACCAGCACCAAGCTGCAAGAACAGCACACGAGCACAACACTACTTCACAGTTTACTCCCTGCATGCAGCACTCGATGTTAAACCTCTCATCTCTCGCAAACACTATGGACACCTCTATCTCTCCTAAACACGTTAACGATCATGTTCCCTGAACAGAGTGGCTGGTTCTCTCTGAGCCAAGCTCCACCTGACAAACACAAATCTTGACATCCATCTTGCCTGCGAGGCAGAAGTAAAACGGACTCCGACAATGAAAACAAAGGGACTCTGCCACCGTGTGTTCTACAGGCTTTATTACGCCTCACCAGAGAACAGTCCTAGATGAAGTCTGAACAGTTTAAAGGGCTTAGTAAACCAGAACATCTTCCATGACAAAACTCACCACCATATGGAAAAGTAAAGAGATCAGTTTCCCAATCAAACTAAAGCTCTACAAAGCCCTAATTCAGACTATCCTGCTGTACGGAAGTGAAACCTGGACATTGACTGCTGAAACAGCAAAGCGAATCCAGTCATTTGAAACAAAATGCCATAGAAAACTGCTGGGCATATCCTGGAGAGAACGAAAGACCAATGAATTTGTCAAGAGTCAAATAACACGGCTGGCAGGTCCACAGGAACTCCTTCTCACCATCGTCAAGAAGAAAAAGCTGACATGGTTCGGCCACGTCACCCGCCACAACACTCTGCCAAAAACAGTACTGCAGGGAACACTTGAAGATGGCAGAAAGAGGGGAAGACAGAACAAGTCATGGATGGACAACATCAGAGAATGGACCAGGATGAATGACTTGGCACTACTGCGCAGAGCCGAGGACCGAGATGGATGGAGGAGGCTTACCACGGCATCGTCTCTCGTGTCTCCTCCACGACCGCCAAGGTCACGGGACTGATGATGAAACCAGAACATCTGAACAATACATTAATCGATCAGTCACTGAATCAACCAAATCAGCCAATAATCAATCAATCAATCAGTCAACAAGTACAGCATTCTCTTTTTAGATCAATTTCCTTTCGGTTTAGTTCACAGGCTTGGCGTGGCTATAAACAGATCCAATGATACACACGGTTGCAGATAATGGTGAATAACACCACCCTATACAAGATTGTCTAGGTGGTTATCATATTTTTGTCTGCACACACACACACACACACAAGATTCAAGATTGAATTCCTATCACTCTTTTGGGGTATGGAGGATTACAAACAAATTGAACAGGAGAATAAACCTAACAGCAATACACCCCAAAACAATATGAATACTAACAGGAACTCAAAAGCAAGAGTTCATTGCAAAATGATAAGCAAACAGTATTAAAGACTCAATGCTATTTTTTAAGTATACATATTTCTTTAAAAGACATAATCTACACATATGAAAGACAATTGAAATTTCAAGAAATACCTGCAAATCTTATGAATTTTGAGAGCGACAGAACTTTTCGAGATTTGCATTTCCTTAGACATAGGTAGAAAAAAAAGTCGGGGAATAAAATCTTGTAAATGTTTGAAATGGGGACATTCCATGATAAAATGAAATTCATCCCCCCAAACAGACATATTGCATTTTTTAAAACATATTCTTTTCACCTTTGGTATATTATGGAAACGTCCAACCTCAATAGGAAGCTTGTGACAGCTACAACGAAACTTCATAAGCGCGTAAACATATACATCAGGTAGACAATTTATATATTTTTTCATACCAAAATCGATCTTATAGTTTTATAATAAAGGCATCTACTATTATTCCACAGCCCAGTTCTCCATTCATTAACAACATTTTCTATTATGAAGGCTTTGATATGTGAACTTGTAGAATCAATACTTGAACGAAACTGTCTCTCCCACAAACAGTCAAATCCGCTTTGTACTAAAATATTTGTATCGTATTTAGCCATGATGATTGAATCAAAGATTCGTCATGTAAATCTTTCATCATCTGATAAACATTTGACGATAGCTTTTCAGACTGGATGTCAAGCAGCTGAATCCAGAATCGAACCATTCGAACAGAGACCAAAGTAGACAAAGGACATCTGCCCGTTTTTCCTTATACTAGCGAAGTTGACGGTGTACGCTTTAAACGAAAAATATACTTTAAAGATCTTAACTGAAAGTTGTCAATTATTGTTAGGTTTTCATATCCCCAAATTTCACATCCATACAACAAAACAGGTACAACGATTTTATCGAATAAATCAAGTGTCACATGTATAGGTAGTTCTTTTTGCCGTGCAGTCCTTATCAAACTAAACATAACTCTAGTAGTTTAAACATATTACGAGATTCATTGTGGCCGAATATCATCATTTTTGTTTTCACCGGATTCATAACAAGTTTCCACCGAGAACAGTAAGCATATAAACACACATACTACACACACCACACACACCACATCACACACACACACACACACACACACACACACACACACACACACACACACACACACACACACACACACACTGACCCAAACTGCCAAACAAAGAAGGGTGGTTGTAGTGCACGTCTTGTCCTGTTTCTTCGTCATGGTCGTCAATCTAAGGCACACAACCAGGTCAGAAACCAGGTCAGAAACACACACTGACGGCAAGGCTTGCTGCTTTTTGCCGCATGCAAAACACAACAGGGTGATTTCAGTGTCTGATGCTAAGCCCTGCCAGTATTAATAGCAAAGGATTCGAACATCACGCATACGCACACACGCTCACACACACGCTCACACACACCACACACACACACACACACACACACACACACACACACACACACACACACACACACACACACACACACACACAACACAACACACACACACACACACCACCGATTCAAAATCCTCGAAATATAACCAAATGTCAAAACAAAACTAATATGAAAAAAATTTACCAACAAAAATATCTTTTAGGAAAAAGATTAACACCAAACGCATATCTTTTTCAACACAAAGGAAATCTGTGATATGGATTCTTTTTAAGTATTCCTCTAATCATTTCTTTCTTCTTAATTCTTATCAAAGCAGTAGGGAAAAAAGTTTGGAACAGTGTGACACAAATATAGAGAAACAGACATATCCTATCGGAAACTTTTTTTTTTTTAGAAATATCTGATAAAAAAAATGACTTCCGGTATTTAAGAAACCCATGATTGGGGCCGGGATAGTCTAGTGGTTGAAGTTTATCTCCTCAGCTCTATTGCAAAGTCGTTCCGGTAGACAGAACAAAAGTGTTCAGGAATATGAAAAATATCTTATACATGAATGTACACATACTATCATTAAAGCTTTTGAAATAGTATTAGTCTTGAATATGTTGCACTGGCAATTAAAAACAAATTTTGCATTCTAAAATGATTCAAGCCTACAACTAAGAAGGAAAGTGGCAGGACGGTTTAGACGTTCACCTGCCTAACAAGTAAACCGTGAAGTTCTGGGTTCAATTCCCAGCCTCACCCTTTCTTCCCAGTTTGACAGGAAAATCGAACCGAATGTCAAACCTTTAGGTGGGGACTCTGGACCAATCATCCCGTGTGCTTATGGACTTGTGCAGGTCATAAAACCCACGACAATTGAAAATCGGAAAGAACTGAGAGGTACCTCCTGACTGTCCTGGCAAAATTTGTAGGTTTGATTCTCACTGTACCTCGAAGCTGGCATGCAGTTGGGTAAAAACGGTAGCATACGTCAAAACCTGACCATTAGTGAACAATAGAGCTTTAGCCGAGCAACGAAAAGAAAACCAATAAAAAACCAAAACAAAACAAATGCAATGAAAACCTAGGCTGTTTCAGCCAATAATCCAATATGATAACCACTCTACCACAAGGCTTACATGACCACAGAAACAAGTCACTTACACTGCCAGAAAGACTTAAGTCAAACCGCTGATCCTGTTCATTCACGTTCTGGGATCTCGCCTGCAAGGACCAGAAGATATGACGTCATTGCCTCGTTAATTAATTAATGCTTTTGGAGATAGAGGGGCAGACAGACGGACAGACAGAGGGAAGAGGAAAAGAAGCTTTTAGATGAGACAGAGAAGAGAGGTTGGTAGAAAGTGTTAGAGATCACACTAGAGACAGACATACACTCAGGCATCATCCGTCCACACTCCCTTCAATGAATGCACAACTCTGCAGCTCGACTGGTCCTTAGAAAGATGAAACCTAAGCACATCACTCCTCTCATGCGGTCTCTCCACTGGTTGCCTGCCCCGTACAGAGTAAAGTGAAACATTCGTACACTTTGTTAAAAATGTCTCCACAACACGACACCCTCCTGTCAGTCTCTGTGAATGTCTTCACTGTACGCTCCATCTCGTACCCTCCCTTCTGCTACAGATATCCTATGTGTACTGCACTCATGGTCGCCAGGCCGACACAGCTATCACAGAAACAGACAGTCTTTTTTTCTGGTTGTAGAAATTAGTTAGATACCAGTCTGTAGAAAATGGAAGCTGCGAAAGGAAGACGTGAACTTCAAGGGTGACAAACATCTTCCTTAACTTGACATCACTTTCGTTTTGTGGAAAAGGTAGATCGTGAAGTTCTGGGTTTAATTCCCAGCCTTGCCCTTTCTTCCCACTTTCGACGGGAAAATCGAACTGACATCAAGACTTTCAGAGGAGATGTTAAACCAGTCGGACACAAAATACAGGAGGTTTGCAAGCTGGCTGAAGCCGACACGTTGCGATTTCGGTGTGGGTCATTTGTTTTTTCAGGAAGCTTGCTGAGTGTGTGTGTGTGTGTGTGTGTGTGTGTGTGTGTGTGTGTGTGTGTGTGTGTGTGTGTGTGTGTGTGTGTGTGTGTACGTGTGTGTACGTGTGTGTTCGTGAGTGTACGTGTGTGTGTGTGTGTGTGTGTGTGTGTTTCAACAACCCATAGGACGCTGATATTAATTACGGAATCTTTAACGTGCACATTTGATCTTCTGCATGTATACACGAAGGAAATTAAGGCACAGGAAGGTCCTCACCCTGGATTTGATCTGAAAGATCGTAAAAATCCACACCCTGAATTCACCAGACTCCGCAGCCGGGATTCAAACCCACGATTTTATGGACCCCACGAGATTGAAGTCAAAGGTCTTAACCACTCGGCTACAACGTCCGTCTTATGATAATCCTACAAGGCGCATTGTGTTTTGTTGTGTCACATTCATGCACAGACTAGACTAGCCTAGCCTAGACAGCCCCGAAGGCCAGCCAACCTCTCACCGCCTTGTCTCTCAGTTCCAGCTTGCGTCGTTTGGTGACTGTCTGCAGCTGGCTCAGAAACTCCTTGCTCTGGGCTCGCAGAGGGAAATTGGCCACCGACATCTCAGAGTTGAAGGCCTGCAAGATGAAGACAGGAGCAAGGTTAAGAGCCTGCAGGTGCTGCTGAAGGAAGGACCTTATGCTGATTGGGGATGACTGTTCAGTTGTCCTGGATCCCTGACACCTACTGTCTTCCCTTCTTCCTTCATTATTTCACTCTTTTTCAGTTGGGTATGGAAGAGATGTTGCCAGCGCCGTGTATTTTGTGAGTGCCAGCATTACATTTCTGTGCAGCACCCCCGGCACTATTATTTCTTATTCTTGATATCATGAATATATCGATATTATTTTACAATTATACCATCTAACTTCACTGACAGTGTCATGAAAATATGGATATAATATTGACAATATCATCACCTACCTTACCTGACCGTATCATGAAAAAATCGACATCACTAACAATATTGTCACCTACCTTCACTGACCGTCCCTTCACTAGCATATTGTCCCAGCATTCTGTTTTGATGGCGTTCCTCATGGCGTGTTTGACCAGGTTCTTGAAGGTCTCGTTTAGATGAACCTTCCACAACAGACAGGTGACGACACTTAAGATGAACCTTCCACAACAGACAGGTGACGACACTTAAGATGAACCTTCCACAACAGACAGGTGACGACATTAATTTTTAGATGAACCTTCCACAACAGACAGGTGACGACATTAATTTTTAGATGAACCTTCCACAACAGACAGGTGACGACACTTTAGATGAACCTTCCACAACAGACAGGTGACGACACTTTAGATGAACCTTCCACAACAGACAGGTGACGACACTTTAGATGAACCTTCCACAACAGACAGGTGACGACACTTTAGATGAACCTTCCACAACAGACAGGTGACGACACTTTAGATGAACCCTCCACAACAGACAGGTGACGACATTAATTTTTAGATGAACCCTCCACAACAGACAGGTGACGACATTAATTTTTAGATGAACTTTCCACAACAGACAGGTGACGACACTTTAGATGAACCTTCCACAACACACACACACACACACACACACACACACACACACACACACACACACACACACACACACACAACACATATATATATATATATATATATATATATATATATATACACACACTACATATATACACAACAACAACAGCAACAACAAACCCTCACATACACACACATACACACTGCTTTACTCCCTGCTAATAATGACGCCCGAGGCCCACCCCACCCACGCGGAAAAAACCACGCTCCGCTCTGAAAACATCACCAAAGACACCAGTGACAGCTAGTTACTACGCCCTGCTTCCTCAGCTGACATGAGAGAAGGCCGAGAAGGCCGCAGCCACACACACACACACACACACACACACACACACACACACACACACACACACACACACACACACACACATTCACACACACACACACACACACACACACACACATCACACACACACACACACACACACACACACAGGCCTGGCCACTCACACTGTCCAGCAGAGATTCCTCCTCACACTGCCACTGAGCTGACTGGTCCATGTCCAGGTGGAACTCGCTGCTCTCCAGCCGCTCTACCTCCGGCAGCTCGTCGTTGATGCCTTTCAGGGTCACCACCTGACCACCACAGCCACGCACCCGTCCTTCAGCTGCTTTCTTTCTCTCTTTACTGCGTTTATCTTTATTCACTTCTTTTTCCGGATGATTTAGACATTTTGTTTGGTTTGGGTTTTTTGGTTTTGGTTTGGGGCTGGGTGGGTTGTTTTTTTCATCCTGGCAGCTAGAGCTCTGAGGTTCACCAATGATGAGATTTTTGCGTATACACGATTCGGGCTTTTTTGTTGGGGGGGGGGGGGGGGGGGGGGGTCGGGGGTTGGCTCACTTCAAGGTGGCCACAGTCTGGCTCTGGGGATGATGTCTAAACGTGACACCAGTGTGCTTGCACTGTTGTTTCATTTCATTTCATACCACTTTAAGTCACGGCAGATTTCTCCCCGTGAAATTCGGGCTGCTCTCCCCGGGGAGAGCGCGTCGCCACAAGAGCAGCGCCACCATTTTTTTTCTTTTTCCTGTCTGCAACTGTATTTGTTTCCCTATCAGAGTGGCTTTTTTCTACAGAATTTTGCCAGGGACAACTCTCTTGTTGCCGTGGGTTCTTTTACGTGCGCTAAATAATTATGTGTAACACACAGGACCTCGGTTTATCGTCTCATCCGAAAGACTAGCGCCCAGACCACCACTCATGGTCTAATGGATGGGGGAAAAGTTTCGGGTCCAAACGGGGTACGAACCACTGCACACTTCCGATCCGGACTTTTCGCTTTCTAGACAGGCGCGTTACCTCTAGACCACCGATCCATTGTTGGTGGAGTGTTGCTGTTATTGTTTATAATTGTGTCATCAGTTCCTATCGGCATACAGTTGCTTACTCTTCCCAAAGGAAGGTGGCAGGATGGCTGAAACGTTCGCCTGCCAACAAGTAAACCGTGAGGTTCTGGGTTCGATTCCCAGCCTCGCCCTTTCTTCCCAGTTTGACCCCAAAAAATCGAACTGAATGTCAAATTCCTTCGGATGAGACTATAAACCGAGGCCCCGTGTGCGAACGCACTCAGAACATCTTGCGGACACGTTAAATCCTGTTCCGCTTTTCGTAAGAGTAGGCCATTGTGTGCCGGTGGGAACGGATGACAAAATTTACAAAACCGCATACACACAGGGACAGGATGTAAAAAAGCACATGAGTGCTTATTCCATTATCCTCGATATAAAAGAATAAATAAATCAATAAAAGACGGAATGGAATTGAACATATGGGCAAGGTGTTTTTCATGTGTTAGCGCACGGGATTTCCATTCATAGTCTCATCCGAAGCACTGTTGGGGGGAGCGGGGAAATGCCTTGAACGGGTGCCTCTGTGGTGGCCCGAACGCGGGCCGTCAGATCATTATGCACAATGGAAACCACCACAGTTTTCCACCCGTAGACTTTAATAGGTATCTGCGTTGATGGTTGCGCAGAGTTAGGAGACACACAGCACGTCTAACATTACTGTATTTTGCACTGATGTGTCGTCCTTTGGTGACGGGATGGGACAGCTCAATGGTCAGAGCACTCGCTCTCCCCAAGCTGAGATGAGGGGAAGCAGCGTTGAGAGTGGTGACCTCATGGATGGGTGACATTCGTGCGCCTTGGCTTCAGCACAGTCCCCCACTCCACCCAGCTGTAAATGGGTACATGCCTCTTTAGGAACAAGGAAGGTAAAAGCAGGGAGGGAGAGGAGATGGGCGCCGCCCTCAAGATGCTGGTCCCCTAGAGAACCTGTGGTCTCTGACACACCCCTCTCTTCAACAACCGCACAGGTTGTGGTAACGACTTCATCTTTGTAATCCCCTACTCTGATATAACGCTGTGAGCACAAGACAGCCTGGCCTAACAAGTGATGGACTGAAATGGTTTTAGAACAGCTGCATGTTAAATGGAAGTGAGGGAACTATGAAATCAAACAAGGATCTTTTCTTCCGTTTCAGGGCCCAGCTGTTGAAAACAAAGGTCCCTCTATTATCAGGTACACTGTTTCTCAAGACTTCAAACCATCTCTGGAAACGTGATTGATTGATTGATTGATATGTGTATGCGTGCGTGCGTGCTTGCGTGCTTGCTTGGTGTGTGTGTGTGTGTGTGCGTGCGTGCGTGCGTGCGTGCGTGCGTGCGTGCGTGTGTGTGTGTGTTTGTGTGTGTGTGACGGTCACCTTTTTACGTAGAACTAAGAGAGCTTCTCTTATCTTTCTCTTCTGGTCGGCATATTTCTTCTGGTCTTCCACAAACACCTGTCGAATTACAAAACAATGGTTTCTGTCAGTCAGCAGCATCTTTCCCTTCAGAAAGAACAGAGACACACACGGAATGACTGCAGATGTTCGCTACTGTACTGTACCCGTCCAAGTTGACTGACTACACTCATCCATCATGACTATGGTCAGTCTGTTCTCAATCAAGGCTGTGCTTCTCATTCACTACTCAGAATTACAGTTTGTTACACTTTTTAAAAAACAAATGTGTGCGTGCGTGCATGCGTGTGTGCGTGCGTGTGTGTGTGTGTGTGTATGTATGTGTGTGTGTGTGTGTGTGTGTGTGTGTGTGTGTGTGTATGTATGTGTGTGTGTGTGTGTGTGTGTGTGTGTGTGTGTGTGTGTGTGTGTGTGTGTGTGTGTGTGTGTTAGTGCAGACTTGTTTGTATTTTTGCATTGGTGTTGTCGTTGGTGGTCGCACACACCCACACGCACGCACGCACGCACGCACTCGTGCGCGCGCGCACACACACACACACACACAGACACTCTCTCTCTCTCTCTCTCTCTCTCTCTCTCTCTCTCTCTCTCTCTCCATCCATCCTCTCTCTCTCTCTCTCCTCTCTCTCTCTCTCTCTTCTCTCTCTCTCTCTCTCTCTCTCTCTCTATATATATATATATATATATATATAATATTTATATAAATGTATGACTCCCCCTCTCTCTCTCTCTCGCTCCTTTTCTTTCCCACTTACCTACCTACCTATGCCACCCCCCCCCCCACACACACACACACACACCCCTACCCACCCACACATCCCTACACACACACACACCACCCCCACCCACCCTCACACCCCCACCCCCAACACCCACACCCACCCACACATCCTTACACACACCACCCCCACCCATCCACCCCACCCCCACCCCCCATCACACACACACATACACACACCACCCCCGCCCACACCCTTCCCCCTCCACTCCCACTCCCCCCCCCCCCCACCCACCCCCAACACACACACAGATAATTAAAGAAGCTAACTTCAAAGTTCTTGCTCTCCAGCCACGTGGAGACAGGTTTGGGGGAGGGCGGGGGGCTGACGAAGATGGTCTGCTGCTCGAAGGCCTCTCTCTTCAGCTGCTCTATCTGCTCCTGCCCACACCGCGCCACATCACAGTCAGGCCCCACACCACTCACCTCCCACCCCACCCCCCACCACCACCACCACCACCACCACTCTTGGCCTGAGGTGTGGTGTGGTGTGGTGTGGTGTGGTGTGGTGTGGTGTGGTGTGGTGTGGTGTGGTGTGGTGTGGTGTCGCGTCGTGTATAGTGTGGTGTAGTGTGGTTTAGTGTGGTATAGTGTGGTATGGTGTGGTGTAGTGTAATGAGATGAGGTTTGTTTGGTTGGTGCCGTGTGTGGTGTGGTGTGGTGTAGTGTGATTTGGTGTGGTGAAGTGTGGTGTGGTGGTGTAGTTTGGTGTGGTGAAGTGTGGTATGGTGTGTCGTGTCGCGTGGCGTGGTGTGGTGTGGTGTGTTGTGTGGTGGGTTGCGGTGTGGTGTGGTGTGGTGTTGTGTGGTGTAGTGTAGTGTAGGATCGTGTAGTGTTGTGAGTGTGGTGCCGCGTGGTGTGCCTTGTGTTGTGCTGTGCTGCGCTGTGTGGTGTGGTGTGGTGTAGTGCAGTTGTGCATATCATCTTGTATTACATTCCTTTATATTACATTGCAATACCTTGTATTGTATAGCATTGTATTGAATTCTACTGTATTTTTATTATTATTATTGCATTACTCTGCATTTCATAGCATAACATAGCACTGTACTGTACCATATTGTATCGTATTGTATTGTATTGTGTTGTATACCTCTATATTTTCTTTTTAGTCGAGACAGATTACTCTGCATGAAATTCAGGCTGCTCTCCCTGGGGAGAGCACATAATTATCGCTTTGCTACAAGAGTGCCAATACCCATTAAATCTTTTTATGAAACAATTTTTTCGATCTGCATAGGCATTTGTTTTCCTATGCAGGTGTTTTTTTCCTACAAAATGTGTCCATAAATAACTCCCTCATTAGCGTGGGTTCTTTTACGTGCGCTGAATACAAGTTGCTAATGTATGATACTTCGGGTAAACATCTTATCCGAAGAACAAACCCTAGCGCTCGGGTCACGACTCAAGGTCTGGACGATGAAAGGAAAGGTTTAGGCACAGACAGGGATCGAACCTGGAACTGCCCACCCCATGGATGGCTGTGTTACCTCTGGACCACCGATCCACTCAGCGGTACTTGGGCAGGACTGCTATGACCACTTTCATTGGCTCATGGTGCACTCCGTCCTACGTCCTTGTGTCGGAGAAAGGTGGAAAAACTGCTTCCCCATCCAGTGTACGAGTATAAACTGAAGTCATGCCAGTTAACAGTCAATGTGCAGTGAGGGTGTATTACTTTTGATACTGGCAGCTTTTCACCAAAACTGCCACACAGGAAGTTCCTGGACTGATGCAGCCACAGCTCTGGAACTCTAGACGACTCTCATCTGTATCAACCCTATCTCACGGTGACCTGTGTGATATATTTATTTGATACGCAGTCTATATCATCCCTCATCCCATGGTGACCTGTGTGGTATAATGTGCAATCTCTATCAATCCTATCCCATGGTGACCCGTGTAAGATATATTTGGTATGTAATCTACATCAACCCTATCTCAAGGTGACCTGTGCGATATATTTGGTATGTAATCTACATCAACCCTATCTCACGGTGACCTGTGCGATATATTTGGTATGTAATCTATATCAACCCTATCCCATGATGACCTGTGCGATATATTCCATATGTAATCTATTTCACCCTTATCTCACGGTGACCTGTGCGATATATTTGGTATGTAATCTACATCAACCCTACCTCATGGTGACCTGTGTAATATATTTATTCCATATGTAATCTATATAAGCCCTCATCTCATGGTGACCTATGTGATATGATTTGACTTATAGTTGACACTCCCCCTTATACGATGATATGATCGATACATCGTCCCTACTAGCCCTAATCCTTCTTCCTTGTTGAAAGTAAGTCTTGACTGTTGCTGTCACTGTTCTGTCTTTTTCTCTTTTTGTTGGTTCAGTTTTCTCTTTGTCCCTTTGCCGTGAGTCAACCGTCTTTTGCAGCTCTCCTCAGTATTGTCAGCAAATTTTTTAGAATTATATAGATCACAGATCAAAATGTATCACACATGTCACCGTGAGAGAGGGTTGATATACATATTACAGATCAAATATATCACATAGGATAAGATTCACTGACACAGGATTAAGCTGTCATCATGGTTTTTGTATATTAAAAAAATGTAGCAAAATAGCAAAAAGCCACCCACGAATAAAAAGAAGAAGAAGAAGAAAACAACAACAACAACAATAAGAAGAAGAAGAACAACAACAACAACACTAATAATGATGATAATCATCATCATCATCATCATCATCATCAGAAATGGAACTTATATAGAACTGTATCGTGCAAAAAACAAATCAAAACGCTTGCATACAACCTACTCTCATATACATACAACCAGTTACAATTAATAGTTTCGACAAATTCAAGAATTTGAACGTATACACACACGCACGCACGCACGCACGCACGCACGCACGCACACACACACACACAAAGAAGAAGAAGAAGAAGAAGAACAACAACAACAACAAGAACAAGAACAACAAGAAACAACAACAACAACAACAACAATAGCAAGAAGAAGAAGAAGAACAACAACAACAACAACAGCAACAACAACAACAACAACAACAACAAGAGCAGCCTCTCAGCATGCTAAGGCAGAGGTGTGACTGACTTGTCGCTGTTTTTCCACAGCTTTGGCCGACTGTGTGGGGGCGGGCGGGGGTTCCCAGGTGTCCATGGCCTCCATGACAGCGTCCTCCTCCTGCAGGATGGTTTGCTGGCACGCTGTCCGGTGAGCCACGTAGTTCTCCGAATCCAGCCGCTCTACATCTAGCCGTGAGGTGAAAGAGGACCACCTGTGTGAACACGCCATACAGCACTGGGTAGCTGTTTTCCTCAGCAAAAAAAAAAGAAACACACAGGGGTCATTATTAAAATGGCTAGAAGAACAGTTAAAGTTTTGCTCTATATAGGGTAGAACTCAATGCTTTCGTTTACAATTTTCAGCCCAAATTGCAAGTGCTTGTGTTAATTTTAATTTTTCTTTTTTTTTTTGTTCCTGCCCCCTCCCTTCCCCACCCCACTCCTTCAAACCCTTCCTATCTTCAACCTCCGCCCCACCTCCCACCCACCCCCCATCCCTGTTTTTTTCTCTCTGTCTCCTCAGGCAGTTGTAAAACTGTATGTGTGTCAGTCAGGTCAGTGAGGAAGGAAGGAAGGAAGGAAGGAAGGAAGGAAGGAAGGAAGGAAGGAAGGAAGGGAGGGAGGGAGGGAGGGAGGGCGGCGGGCCGCCAGGTGAAGTCACGTTCTGTCTGTACCCTGTTACTATGTGTGCATCAATGCTTGAGCCTCTGTCTGCCTCTATCTGCCTCTGTCTGTGTCTGTCTGCCTGTTTCTCTCTCTCTCTGTCTCTCTCTGTTTGTCTGTCTTTCTTTCTCTGTCTGTCTCTGTCTGTTTCTCTTTCTTTCTCTGTCTCTCTCTGTCTGTTTGTTTTTCTTTCTTTGTCTGTCTGTCTGTTTCTCTCTGTCTGCCTCTCTCTGTGTCTGTTTGTCTTTCTTTCTCTGTCTGTCGCTGTCTGTCTGTTTCTCTCTCTCTGTCTCTCTCTCTGTCTGTTTGTCTTTCTTTCTCTGTCTTCCTTTGTCTGTCTGTCTGTCTGTCTGTCTCTCTCTCTCTCTGTGTCTCTTTGTCTTTCTTTCTCTGTCTGTCTGTGTCTGTCTGTTTCTTTCTGTCTGTTTTTCTCTCTCTGTCTCTCTCTGTCTGTTTGTCTTTCTCTGTCCCTCTCTCTCTGTCTGTGTCTCTGTCTGTCTGTCTCTGTCTGCCTCCCTCACGTCCACTTGTAAGCACAGAGCAGGCCGCCAGCTCCGGCAGCCAGAACGAAGCTGCAGTCTTCAGCCACCAGCACGTGGCGTATGCCCTCCTCGTTGTGGCTGAAGGGGCTGACCTCCACCGCCTCGTCCTGCCCACAGCCCAGCCACCCTGTCATGTGGCGGCGATTTTTCCTTTTTCCGGATAGATTTAATAATAATAATAATAATAATAATGTATGGGATTTATATAGCGCTGAATCTTGTAAAGCAACAAATCAAAGCGCTCAGATGATTTTTTTTCCCCGAGGATAATGGAATAAGCACTCATGTGCTTTATTTTTTTTACATCCAGTCCCTGTGTGTATGCGGTTTTGTAAATTTTGTCATCCGTTCCCACTGGCACACAATGGCCTACTCTTTCGAAAAGCGGAACAGGATTTAACGTGTGCGCAAGATGTTCTGCATGCGTTCGCACACGGGGCCTCGGTTTATAGTCTCATCCGAAGGGCTTTGACATTCAGTTCGATTTTTTGGGGTCAAACTGGGAAGAAAGGGCGAGGCTGGGAATCGAACCCAGAACCTCACGGCTTTACTTGTTGGCATGCAAACGTCTTAACCATCCTGCCACCTTCCTTCCAAATATATTTCGATATATAAATGGAATAGTTCTATCAAAGTAGTATTGGTTTTGCTGTTGGGTATGTTATATGTTGGGGTTGTTGTTTTGTTTTTTTCGTTCCTCGGCTAGAGCTCCGATGTTCAGTTTCACCAACGGTCAGATTTTGCGTATGCCACCGTTTACCCACGATTTATGTACTCCCCATTCCGATATCGTGGAATATGCAATATTTGATTTCAATGTTTTTCATGGAATTTATCGCAGGAACCTGGTACGTGTTTCCCTATATTTTTTTAATGCTATATTTGATTTGAATGTTTTAAATGAAATGTATTCTAACACCGCGCACGCGCGCACACGCACACACACACACACACACACACACTCCCCCCTCCCCTCGCACACACACACACACACACACATACATACCACACACACACACACACACACACACACACACACACACACACACACACACACACACACAGAGGATCTAATATCACTGAGAGTGAACAGACGTAAAATCGAAGAATCGAAGACACACACAGGAAGGAAGGTGGCAGGATGGTTAAGACGTTCGCCTGCCAACAAGTAAACCGTGGGGTTCTGGGTTCGATTCCCAGCCTCGCCCTTTCTTCCCAGTTTGACAAAAAAAATCGAACTGAATGTCAAAGTCCTTCGGATGAGACTATAAACCGAGGCTCCGTGTGCGAACGCATGCAGAACATCTTGCGCACACGTTAAATCCTGTTCCGCTTTTCGGAAGAGTAGGCCATTGTGTGCCGGTGGAACCAGATGACAGAATTTACAAAACCGCATACACACGGGGACTGGATGTCAAAAAGCACATGAGTGCTTATTCTATTAATATTATCCTCGATATAAAACAATAAATAAATTAATTAAATAAAACACACACACACGCACACAAACTCTCAGCTCCCCCCCCCCCCCCCCCCACACACACACACTCCCCCTGCAACCCCCCCCCCTCAAACACACACACACACACACATACAAACTCTCACCCCCACCCACCCACGCACACACTCACCCTCCAACCACCCCCCCCCCCCACACACACACACATACAAACTCTCACCACCACCCCCTCCAACACTCACCCCCCTACACACACACACTCCCCCCTCCCCCCACTACACACACACACTCCCCCTCCCACCCCCACACACCCACAAAACGTACTAACCAAGTGACTGACAAACTGCAGCTTGACGACCCCATCCGGACCGTAGGAGAGCAGCCACTGGCGGTGGGGGGAGAGGAGCACCTGGCCCCTGGGCAGCTGGCAGCCAGGGATGCTCTTTTGCAGCTGCAGCAGCACCACGCTGTTCTCCTTCTGCCTCACCCCCTCACCCAGCCACCACCCAACACACACACACACACGCGCGCGCGCACACACACACACACACACACACACACACACACACACACACACACACACACACACACACACACACACATATATATATATATATATATATATATATATATATATATATATATATCAGGCAGCAAAGAAGAACCGTATCAATGACAGCCTGCTAGAAAGAGTTTTCTTTTTCTTTTAACCTGTTACAATGTGTACGTCAATGACAGCCTGCTAGAAAGAGTTTTCTTTTTCTTTTAACCTGTTACAATGTGTACGTCTACGCTTGAGCCTCTGTCTGCCTGTGTCTTGTCTGTCTCTGTCTGTCTGTCTGTCTGTTTCTGTCTTTCTCTGTCTCCGTCTCATGTTAGTGACAGCGTACTGGAAAGATTTTTTAAAAACTTCTTATAATGTGTACATCTATGCTTGAGCCTCTGTCTGCCTGTGTCTGTCTGTCTCTGTCTGTCTGTCTGTTTGTCTGTCTCTCTCTCTCTGTCTGTCCTCTCTCTCTGACTGTCTGTCTCTGTCTGTCTGTCTCTCTCTCACTCTCTGTTTTTGTTTTTACCCCCTCCCATGTTATATAATATTTTACATACCAGTATGTTGATTCTCCTCCCCCCCCCCCCCCCCCTATATACTATTTGATTATCGTTTGTTTATTGTTCTCACTCATTCTTGTAAAACAAACGTATATATTTTGTGGAACAACAGTCAAAATGTTGACTTGTTGATTAGTTGCTTTCTCGAATTTAAACTCATTATCATTTGTTGACATCTGTTTAATTACTTAACAGCTAAATTATTCAATTGGCTAGTTATTTATAGTGTAAGAATCCCTCAACTGTTGTTTAAATACAGTGAAGTCATCCTTCACAAAGAATGTATATTATGACAGGACCAATATAGGTTTACTTGTTGTCTAGTTAAGATTATAATTTGTGTTTTTGTGATGCCTTTCTACAACAGAATTATTTTATATAATTAAGTTTTTGTATGCATTTATGACATAACCCAGCATAAACAAAATAACATATTAGAACGTAAGATAATGCATCTAAACATACAAAAACATCTATTATACAAACTGTGTATATCCCCTCACGCACGCGCGCACACACAAACACACACACACACGCGCGCGCGCGCGCACGCGCGCAACAGAATTCTGTTGAAACCAAGGAAAACGTGCCAGTTATGGTCAGGGCAGAATTGTCGCTAATGAAAAGTCGGGAGAGAAAACGGATTTCTTTACATTCTTCCTTTGCCTCTCAGCGGTAGTTGTATGACTGTGTGCGTGTGTAAACTATTTTGTACAGAAAAGATAACAGAAAAAGAGGAAGAGACAAAACGCACAAATAAAACCCCAGTGAAAATTGGATATCCATCGAATAAACACGAATAAAAGCCAGCATTGAATAAAACGATAAGACAGGATAGCCTGGTGGTTAGAGCGTTGTTCATTGCGCACCTGATCCGCTGACCCGCGTTCGAATCTTGTCCATGCCGGTTTTTCTCCTGCAGTTAACGTCAGTGCCGACTCCACTACCCACAAAAGTCATTTGAATAGACTATAAACCGAAGTCCCGTGTGCGAACGCACGTAGAACATCTGGTGCTCGCATTAAAACCTGTTCCGCTTTTTGTAAAACTAAGCCATTATGTGCCGGTGGGAACGGATGACAAAATTTACAAAAACCGCATACACACGGGGACTGGATATATAAAAGCACATGAGTGCTTAGTCCATCATCTTCGAAATAAAAGAATAGGCCTAATAATATTTTAAAAAATCACACACACACACACACACACACACAACTACTAGAGGACGGGTTTAATGAAAACACAGCTGCCCCATTGTTGGTGAACCTAGCATGTGTTGATAGACAAATTATAACCTGCCAGACAACTGAAACGGAGTTCACCATGTCAGAGAATGGAACCACACTCGAAAAAAAATTGGCAAACTGAATTGTCTCCTAAAAATGCGGTTAAAAGTGTTTGTTTTTTTAAGTCTTACGTCACTTCCGATTTACTCTTTTACAAAGTAATCAAGCTTCCATTGCAGTACAGAACGACAAGGGAGGTAATCTTATCCACGCATTAATTTCGACCTGTCTCTTGACTTGACTTCAACCATGGTTGAGACCGATGGTCTGTTCAAGAGGACAAAAACAAAAGGGTAGGCCCGCTGAAATTCTCCCTAATTCTGAATATTTTTCGTTTGAAGTGCAATAAGCTGCACTTGGCTGCCTTTATAAACGGCCACATAGTGAGCTCCTTAATGCTTGATTCTTTATTGTCTGTCGTTAGTTTGCATAAAACTGTCCTCAGTTCAATAGCTCAATAGTGGGGGGTTTTCAAGATATGGCGCTATATAATTTCCATGTATTATTATTATTATTATCATTATTATTGTTGTTGTTATTATAATAGTTGTGCGAACATAATTTTGGGAAAAGAGCATCACCGGGATTGCATTACCGTGAGGCGGATTGGTTTTGGTCGGATTAAAGTCGTCAATTTCTTTAAACCCAGTTTATTAAGACAACGCTCATTAGCTCGGAAAATGGCTGTCGAGCTACTGCGAATGCTGTTCATGATTAAACTGACTACAATCTCTCTCTCTCTCTCTCTCTCTCTCTCTCTCTCTCTCTCTCTCTCTCTCTGTGCTGGACACCACAAGCGTACGGGAAGGTGTTCCGTCTGGGGAATTTGGAAACAGTTGATTTGTCCCGAGATGGCGCACACAGCAAAGAGCTGCCCAGTCCTCATCAGCGCAATGCTGTGCGGTATCATGTCCAGGTCGTAGGTCACCTTGCGGATTGCAACGTTGAAGAATTCACGGGTTGTCTCGTTTTTGTAGATCCTCTTTCCATCCTGTTTAAGCCCTGAAACAGAGGTTTGGGTCGATGACAAACCTACTGCCTTCATATCCATAGCTGGGAAAAGTGTTGAGCGTGTTGCTCTTCAGTGTCACCTACAATAATTATGTTCAACAAGTCTTTGGACCCTGACCCAAAATCAACAGTGCGCCAAAAACAGCGTGACTAAAACTAACATAATAAGAAAATAAGACATTACTGACATTTGAGACCATGAATGCTTAGTGTCTGTGATAGGGAATAAATTCCAATTTGAATCCAAATACATCAGAATAGTGTCTGCAAAGAAGCGTTCGGCCTGATTGATATTTGATCCCATTACCAATATTCAAGTATCGTACGTAACTTTCTGGAAGCAAGTTAAGGCGCTAGTTTAGGCACAACCTGAAAATTATTCTGTTAGCAAGCCAATTTCAAATCTACTTCTTGTAGGTGTTGATGGGCTGGGTTTTTAATTGTTTTTAATGAAGTTTCCTGCACGGCAACCTGTAAAAGTTGCTATTGTCAAACAGTAAAGACATCGTAATTTGAATATGGGTGAATAAGCGCTGGACAGAATGTCTGCAAACTGGCAAGCGCCATCGACGAGTGTATTTGGCCACCAGTTCTTGTTCTAGTGGTCCCGAGGAGGTCATAGCCGGGCCGCAGGTTCAAACCTCTGCTGCGCTTAGTGGACCTACGCCTGGAGAGTTGTACAACTTTCCCCAGCAGACTTGCCAGTGCCTTGCTCCCCTTCCATACCTACAAGGCCCGATCATGCAGGCCTGTGCTTTTCTGAAAAAAAATGGGAAGGTTTAATCTATTAAAAAAAACACCAACAAAAACGAGGTATGGATTAGAGGTCTTAACATAAAACTGGCCAATGCAGATGGAAAAGATTCTTCTAATAAATGATTTGGGGGGGGGGGGGGGGGGGCACTTGGTGGAGTGTGATAAGACTGTTTTCCTACACTGTGCTACTCTCTTGTTACAAGTGAAAACCGACGTAGCCCTCCCCCCCCCCCCCTCCCCCACTCCCCTCTCCCTTCAAAATAGGAGTGGCAAAAATATACTTCAGTTGGAAGCTGATGAAAGGAAGAGGAGACGAAGAAGTGTAGAGTACCATAGAACAATGAGTGGCCGATTTCGAAGCAGACGAGAAGTGTTTTGGGGAGCTGCTTGAGAACAGGCTTGGAAGTAATGATGGCTACTTTCACGTTGAAGTTGTCGTTGACTGTTGTGAACTTCTCCACATTACCAGACAGTTCTGGACAAAGGAAGCATGCAGGTGTTAGTGGATACGTGCACATTTAGCAGCATGCAGGTGTTAATGGATGCGTGCACATTTAGAAGCATGCAGGTGTTAGTAGATACGTGCACATTTAGCAGCAGGCCATCATTAGGTTGTGTAACTAGTAATACATTTTGTCTCGTGCTGTCACAGGTCAATTCAGCATCCTTTTCTCAAACTGACATCATGGACTTCTATGCTAATTGTGTTAAACTGTTATCCTTCACACCACTATTATCTGTCTCAAACTGTCGTCCTTCACACCACTATTATCTGTCTCAAACTGTTATCCTTCACACCACTATTATCTGTCTCAAACTGTCGTCCTTCACACCACTATTATCTGTCTCAAACTGTCGTCCTTCACACCACTATTATCTGTCTCAAAGTGTTATCCTTCACGCCAATATTATCTGTCTCAAACTGTTATCCCTCACGCCAATATTATCTGTCTCAAACTGTTATCCCTCACGCCAATATTATCTGTCTCAAACTGTTGTCCTTCACACCACTATTATCTGTCTCAAAGTGTTATCCTTCACGCCAATATTATCTGTCTCAAACTGTTATCCCTCACGCCAATATTATCTGTCTCAAACTGTTATCCCTCACGCCAATATTATCTGTCTCAAACTGTTATCCCTCACGCCAATATTACCTATCTCAAACTGTTATCCCTCACGCCAATATTGTCTGTATCAAACTGTTATCCCTCACGCCAATATTATCTGTCTCAAACTGTTATCCCTCACGCCAATATTATCTGTCTCAAACTGTTATCCCTCACGCCAATATTGTCTGTATCAAACTGTTATCATTCACGCCGATACGATCTGTTTCGAACTAACATGAATCACATGCATCATAATTATCATTATCTTCCTCAAACTGTTTTCTGTTTTCAACGTTATCTCAAACTTTCTCTCCTTTCATTCACAACCCTGTCTCAAGTTGTTTGGTTTCATTTCGATTACATCCCAAACTGCTATTGTCCACATTGCCAATGCGTTGCAATGTAATGCAGTAATGCAATGATTTGATTTGAATTAATGTAATGTAGTGCAATAATGCCTTGTGCTTTGCATGCAAGTAGCTGAAACCACTATAACTTTTTAAATAATATAAATGGGTCAAACTAACCTGACAGTCAGACAGGAGAACAACCCGGAAAACTAATAGTCACGATAACAAAACAGCAATCACAAATACAAGCACAAAAAACCCAATCAGTTACTCAGTACAACTCTAACAATAATGGGATCTGACTGATTACAAGTTTGGTAACACTTAAATGTTTATTTATTAATATTTATTTATTTTTTTTATATCGAGGATAATGGAATAAGCACTCGTGTGCTTTTTAACATCCAGTCCCCGTGTGTATGCAGTTTTGTAAATTATGTCATCTGTTCCCACCGGCACACAATGGCCTACTCTTACGAAAAGCGGAACAGGATTTAACGTGTGCGTAAGAAGTTCTGCGTGCGTTCGCACACGGGGCCTCGGTTTAGAGTCTCATCCGAAGGACTTTTGGGGAGAGTGTGGTCTGCACTGATGTTAACTCCAGGGGAAAATATCTCCTTGAACGGGAATCGAACCCGGGTCGTCAGATTGCGAGCGCAATGTTCTGACCACTAGGCTATCCCGTCCCCCTGTTAACAAGTCCTGTGCTTTGTTCCTTCAAACGTACATCAGAGTAAAGCAGAGAGACAAAAGAAAGGAAGCTAGAAAGAAATAAAGAAGAAAAAGCCCAGAGAGTGTACAAAAAACACGTGGTTTGTCAACACCCCCCACCTTCCTCCCCCGCCCCACTTCCAAAATAAATAAAAAACAACAACAAAACTCCAGCCAAAATTAGAAAAGTGACAAAGAAATACGTATTCTCACCAATATATCCCAAAGGATCAAAACCACTAGAGGGTCGGCCATTCAGAACATAGATATTGCTATCATAACCCCCAGTACACAGGTAAAGGCCATTTTCATCAAACCTGAAAAAACGAATTGTTGAACACTGGCCACCGTGCATGTGATTCAGCGCAAAGACATTTACATCATTACTCCACAGTACACAGATTCAGGCCACCTTCATCAAACCTGAATAAAACAGGAAGACAAACCACTCTAAAGCAGACATAATTATGATCCTTAAATTCATTGTTTTTATAACCTGTGCCTCTATACAATGTATCTATTTTAGGTATGTCTGCCCTCTCCTGTTTCACTTATAAGAATTCCACGTCAGGCGTCAAGTTGCTTCGATTAAAAACAATCCAGTCCTATCCTGGCAGTGCGATGCACTGTCACTTAACCCCTTCATTGCCAAGTCTCATTACACAACGAAAGGATAATCATTCTTAGAAACCTCTGGCAAGAAAAACACCGCATAAAGTATACAGTACTCTAGTTTTTCTTATGTTAAATGGATGAAATGTGTGGTAGCTGAGACGCGAGTATGACGCGAGTGCCAAAATCTAGCAGTAGCTCACACTGACTCCTCAAGCTTTTTCGAACAACAGTTTCTACCATTCTCAGATCACTTCTCGTCTGTATGAGAGAGTCATCTCTACTTCGGGGTTCAAATGGATCTTTCTTGCTCCTCGAGTGTGGACAAGTGTACTGGATGATTTTCCATAGTACCCGCAGCCAGAAAAAACATGCTCCATCTGTGGACTTCTTTCAGCTTTTCAAAAACCGCTAGTAATGTCTCTCTGCACTGAACAGAGATTGAAACTGCCTCTGTTTCAAACCCTGTCACAGATGGTTAAAATTCAGTCACAGATTAATAATGTATCAGCCTTTTTATTTGTTAGATATTTCATTCTTTTTCACCACGGGTATCACTTTACTCCAAGTACCTTTGAGTGTCCCAGTGATTTCTTACTTCTGCCTCCCAAAAAGTTCCGACGTGAAACTTTGATTTTACTCTTAGCAGACACAGAGGATGTCTATTCATGAGGTACTGGCATCACTTCGAGAGAAACAAGTTCTCTCATAATTATTATTATTGTGAAAGCATGCTGGGACTAAACGAATCACACGAAATGAGCAGTCTGGGTTGTGTTTCCCTGAAAATGGATAGCTCATCTCATGACGGCCAAAACACTACGAGCCCTTTTTAAAAAAACCCTGTATATCAACATTTTTTGAAAGAATAGCGTGTGTACAAATCAACATTCAAAGGAACTATCAAACTAAAACTTAATTTAAAACAAAAGTTGTATGTGTTATTTTGTATAGCATATTAAAGATAAAAGCCAAGAGCCAAAACTTCACCCAAAAACGCCATAACAATTTTGAGGAGAATATATCTTCTGCCTGTGCACCAGTTTGTTTCAAAAGCTTATGGTCAAACACTCAAGTTGGATGATAATAATCAATACGCACACTCCTTCAGCTGTGAGCCACAGATCATTTGAAATCAATACACAGTAGCAAAGAATATCATAACGTCCCCCCCCCCCCGCCTTTTACGATCATGTTTACAAAATGTACGTGCTTCTGAAATCATCGAAAATCCATGCTGCAGCAACATCCCAATAATCAAAGGCTACTCTGCATCAAAACCAATAACGTCACTGACGATCCAAACACAGCTCCAGCCATAAAACTTCACCACAGAGCTGGCCGGGCCAAAAGCGTTGTCAGTTAGTGATGAAGCCGAAGTGCCCAGGCCCCCATCAAAATGGTGTTTTGCTTTAATGTGTTATGTTGTGATTGTCTGCAGCCTTGACAAGCTCCTAGCATGATTAGCAGCATGCAGTCTCTATAGTAAAGGAGAGAAAAACAAACCTCTCTGCAATCTGAATTTGCTGCCTATATGGGGAGGTACTTGAAAACAGTCATGCACGCAACCTTCTCATCCAGTGGGTATGTACTTACAATCTCACAGTGATTCCCAGGTGGGATGAGGGAGCCAGAGTACACAGTCTGGGTGACCCCTAGGGCCTTAAGCTGGGAAATGAACAACAACAACAACAACAACATAGCAAAACACGGTGTAAGATACGACTCTACTTGCTTAAGAGAGAGCACTATTCATGCATTACGTAGTAGACTTTGCACGTACACTTTTTGATGATATAACGTGACGAAGGTTGTGTTTTAATGTCAGGCTTGTCCAGAGAGTGACATGACCGGGGGAAAGAAAGTATATATATATATATATATATATATATATATATATATATATATATATATATATATATATATATATAATACTTACGCCAGAGCTTTGACAGGGCCCTTGTAGAGGTAGGCCCGGTGTATGAGGCGTGGGCTGCGGGTGTCGGTGTAGTCCAGGAAGTAGACGTGGCCCTCTGTGGTGCCCACCGTCACAAAGTCGAGCAGAGGACTGCAGGCCAGGCAGGTAGCCTGCAGTAAGTCACAGACATGCACACACAGAAATGTACCTATACACGCACGCCCGCACGCACTCATTCGCGCGCACACACACACGCGCGCACACACACACACACACAAGCACTTACGTGGACACACAGACACACAGACACACACACACACACACACACACACAAGTGCACAAATATATAATTACACCCAGCTTAAAGCAACTTTTCATTACTACATGGAGCACCAGATGCGTGGACATGTCAGCGTCGATGTGTAGTAGATACAGATTGGGAAATAGGACCAAATGAGCACCAAAAATAACCGACTGACGGCACAAACAAACAAAACCATACCAAAATCGCTCTTAATGCATGATGGCTCTTTTAAATTTTTGGGGAGGGGGGCTGTTAATGGAAGATGCATGCTATCATACAATCATCTTGTCCATTAATTTTGTATCTAATAATAATAATGGAATTTATATAGCGCTATATCTTGCACAAACAAATCAAAGCGCTTGCATACAACACACCCATACACATGCAGCCAATACCAATTAACAGAGTTGACAAATTCAAATGTACACCCACACACAAGGGCGCGTGTGCGTGCGCGCGCGCGCACGCGCACGCACGCACGCACGCACGCACGCACACACACACACACACACACACACACACACACACACACTCACAGAGGTTATGCACTTTGGCAGGGTGGTGGGGATTTTGGCTGTTGAAGGCAGGGACAAATTTGAGATGAAACAGGAGGGAAAAATCTTAGGTTTGGAATTAATATGTCTTGAGGCTGGATTATAAAGTGTCATAAGTAGGTTTTGGGCAAAGGGGAGAGGAGGTCATTCCAGATCACTGGACTAGAAACAGAGACAGAGCGACGGTCAACGGTGGATTGGCTGAATCTTGATATTCGTAAGCACAGGGTATCTGCAGCAGAGCGGAGGGAACGAGAAGGAGTGTATGGGTGAAGACAGTCACAGAGGTAAGAAGGAGCTGTTTTGTGGAGACACTTATAACAGAGGGTACTGATCTTACAGCTTACTCTCTGTGGCACAGGCAGCCAGTGGAGAGATTGCAAGAGAGGAGTTTGTGCTCAGGACTAGTCGAGCTGCAGAGTTTTGTATACGTTGAAGGAAGTGGATTATCCTGGAAGACCAGCCAGAAGAGAATTGCAATAGTCCAGACGTGAAAGAATGAGATACGCCACTAGTCTGGATGTTGCATCAGTGGACAGGTACTTTCGAATTGCACTAAGACGCCGTAATTGATAGTAGCATGACTGGCAGGTCTGGGTGATGAATTTTTGCATCGAGAGTGTGTTGTCGATAAGGACCTCAAGATACTTCACAGCAGTAGATAGAAGATTGACGTATTGCCAAATTCTATTGAAGCTGTTGTGATAGGAGAGTGTTTGTGTTTGGTCCCTACAAGCATGGCTTCGATTTTATCTGCGTTTAGCTGTAACTTGTTCTGTATCATCCAGTTTTGGATATCTTGAAGGCAGTAGTCCATGTTTATCAAGAGAGAGGGCAGATTTTCAGGTGTATCACTGCTAACAATCTGAGAGTCATCGACATAGAAATGATGGTTGATCTGATTATTGTTTATTATATGTGAAAGAGGAGCAGTGTATAGATTAAAAGAACATGGCCCAGAACTGATCCCTGAGGGACTCCACATTCCAGTTTTGCAGGTGATGATTGAATTTTGTTTACTGTAACTGTGTAGAATCGGCATGTAAGGTATGAAGTAAACCAGGTGAGGGCTGTGCCTGTTATCTATCTATCTATCTATCTGTCCCGTAGTCTAACGACCGTGGGGGCACCTTCAAAGACTCAGCAACCAGTTCCCTCCATTCTTCTCTCTGTTCTGCCTTTCTCAGGGTTTTGTTGAGTTCTAGGCCTGTCCATTCACTGATGTTATCCTCCCAGCTCTTCCTTGGTCTGCCTCTTCTTCTTCCTCCTTGGACAGTGCCTTGCAAAACTGTCTTTGTAATTCCTTGGGATCTTGTGACATGCCCATACCACTTAAGTTTACGCTTTTTCACGATCGTTAGAAGGTTCTCATAGGGTCCAATGGTTTGCTGGATTCTGTTATGCACGCTTTCGTTGCTTACGTGGTCTTTGTAGGAGATGCCAAGGAGTCTCCGAAAGCATCTCATCTCCACTGCCTGTACTCTTCTCTCCAAATCTGCAGTCAGGGTCCATGATTCACAGGCATACAGAAATATAGATATGACAAGGGAGCGCATTAGTCTGATCTTGGAGATAAGTGAGATATTCTTATCTCTCCAGATGGTGTTTAGTTTTGACAAAGCTGTTATTGTCTGTGCAGTCCTGCATACTACTTCTGGCTTGGATCCCTGGTCGGATACAATGGCTCCCAGGTACTTGAAGCTTTGAACTGTTTCCAGCTTCTGGTCATTAACCCTGATATCAGTGCTAATGCCGTTGGTGTTATTAGTCATCAGTTTGGTCTTCTCTGCACTGATTTCCATGCCGTATGTTTTGGAGGCCTTATCCAAGTGTTCTGTTAGGCTGGCAAGCTCTTTTTCTGATCCTGCTATTCCATCAATGTCATCTGCGAAGCGGAGGTTTGTGATCGTTCTGCCACCAATGCTGACTGATCCTTCATGATGTTCCAGTGCATCAGCCATGATTCTCTCAAGGAAGATGTTGAAAAGGGTGGGTGAGAGTAGACAGCCCTGCCTTACTCCAACTGTTGTTCGAAACCATTCTCCAATGTTGTTGTTGTAGTACACTGCACTGGTGGCCTCGCTGTACAGCTGTTTGATGACTCTGATCAGGTTTGCATTGATGCTGTACAAGTTCATGGTTGCCCACAAAGCTGCATGCCACACCCTGTCAAATGCCTTCTTAAAATCGATAAATACGTGGTATAGGTCTTGTTGATGTTGAAGGTACCGCTCACATAGTATTCTGAGGTTGAATATCTGTTCTGTTGTGCTGCGTCCTGCTCTGAAACCTGCTTGTTCCTCAGCAATGATGGTCTCTGCTTGTGGCTTCAGTCTATTCAATATTATCTGCAGCATGACCTTGCTTGGGTGACATATGAGGCTGATTGTGCGGTAATTATGGCATTGTTGTAGATTTCCTTTCTTGGGGAGGGTGATGATGAGCGACTGCGTCCATGGTGTTGGCCATTTTCCTGTCTGCCAGATCTTGTTGCAGATTCTTAGTAGGGCGCTGATCATGGCTTCCCCTCCAGCTTGGACCAACTCAGCTGGAATGTTGTCAGCCCCTGCTGACTTCCCCTTTTTCAGCGATCTGACTGCTGTTTCCACTTCTTCTCCACCTAACATCCTACAACTATGCGACAAGCGTAGAGAGTTGAAGAAAAAGAAAAATGAAACAAAAGAAAGAGCAGAACAATATAGGGCAGTCAACAAAAGAATCAGGAAGTCCATGACGGAGGCAAAAGAGAAATGGATCGGTGAACAGTGCCAAGACATTGAAGAGAATATCAAGAAAAGCAATAGCAAGAAAGCATATCAGCTGGTGAAAGACCTGACTAGCACGAAACAGAGAAAAGGTTTAACAATCCAAGACAAAAATGGGAAGTGTCTCACTGACGACCAGGATATTCTGAACAGATGGACAGAATACTGCTCCGACCTGTATAACTATAGAACCGCAGGAGATCCAGAAGTCCTTAATGTACCCGAAAGCAAAGACACAGACAGTCACCCTATCCTCCGAGAAGAAGTGCCTGTTATACCAAACGTATTTTGGAGACGGGACAGAAGAATTGAATGGTCTATAGTGTCAAAGGCTGCAGATAAGTCAAGATGAGTGAGAATGGAGATTTTTCCCGAGTCAGAAACATGTAGAAGCGTGTTTAACGTGTGGACTAGAGTGGTTTCAGTGCTGTGGTTGGCGCGGTAGGCAGTCTGGAAAGGCGGAAGAAGACTATTGGAATTAAAGTGGCTGTTGAGTTGTTTCAGAACAACTTTTTCAAGGACTTTAGAGATAAAAGGTAGGTTAGAAACAGGTCTGAATTCTTCAGAATGTTAGGGTCAAGGTCGTGCTTTTTGAGAAGAGGTGTAACTATTGCAGTTTTGAGATGTGATGGAAACATTTCTGAAAGAAGAGATGAGTTTACTATTTTCGTGATAGTGGGTATGAGCTGTGGAATGCACTGAGTGAGAAGAGAAGCAGGTACAGGATCGAGATCGCATGATTTTATTGTCATTTCTTTCACAATTGCCTTGATTTCTTTCTCGCTTGTTGGATGAAAGAAATGGAGAGGAATGCCAGTGAATTGGGGATCGGGAGGCGCAGGTTGGAAAGAAGTCTGATCCAGTCTGGACAGATGTTGTGGACTTTGTCAGAGAAGAATGAAGAAAATACAGCAGGAAGTTCGGAAGGGCTGTGAACAGTGGGTAGAGGGGTTGCCTTTGCGGATCCCAGAAGAGTTGAGGTGAGGGAAAAGATATTTCATGGACGTAGCATCAAGAACTTGAGCAGGGTAATACTTTGTCTTTGCTGAATGGATTAAGATTTTGATTTTGTTTGTTTTCGAAAGAGCTGTTTATTTATTTCACTTTTTGTTTTTCGCCATTGTCGCTCGAGTTGTCGGCGTTTGCGTTTTGCGACCAGGATGTCATGGGTGTACCATGGGGCACAGGGCCTTTCAGGCAGAATGAGGTCAGTGGGAGGTGCGTGCTCATCGAGCAGTTGGCTAAGAACAGTGTTGTAGTGTTTAGAAGGGTTAGTGTGGTCAGGGATTTGTGATAGGCGTTCAGCAGCTTGGGTAGAGAAAGTTTGAATATCTATGGCCTTGGGATTGCGACGGGTGACGCACTTTTTCTTTTTAATGAGCCTTGCAATGTTGAGAAAGATAAGAATGGCAGAATGATCAGAAAGCAGTTCATTAGTGACGGATACAGACCTAACGAGATCTAGTGACATATTGGTGATGAGCCAGTCTAAAATATGACCTGATCTGTGTGTAGCTTCAGATGTATCTGTCCTCTGTATCTGTGTGAAGCTTCAGATGTATCTGTCCTCTGTATCTGTGTGTAGCTTCAGATGTATCTGTCCTCTTTATCTGTGTGTAGCTTCAGATGTATCTGTCCTCTGTATCTGTGTGTAGCTTCAGATGTATCTGTCCTCTGTATCTGTGTGTAGCTTCAGATGTATCTGTCCTCTGTATCTGTGTGTAGCTTCAGATGTATCTGTCCTCTGTATCTGTGTGTAGCTTCAGATGTATCTGTTCTCTGTATCTGTGTGTAGCTTCAGATGTATCTGTCCTCCGTATCTGTGTGTAGCTTCAGATGTATCTGTCCTCCGTATCTGTGTGTAGCTTCAAATGTATCTGTCCTCTACCTTTGCACAAACATATGAACACACGATTAAACAGCCAAAAGACACCAGTACATAACACACACACGCGCACACGCATACACACACACACACACACACACACACACTCACGCACGAAAACACACACACACACAGCGCGCAGACACATACACACACACTCACGCACGCACGCAAACACACACACACACACACACACACAGCGCACAGACACATACACACACACTCACGCACGTACGCAAACACACACACAAATACACACACATACATAGAGGTGTCTAATGTAAATAAGAATGACAATTTGAATATAATGGTTTCTAATGTCCGATCCCACATTCATCATAAGTATTTTGACCATTTACAAATTTATACAGACGGATCACGTCTAGATAATCAAGAAACAGGTTCTGCTTTTGTTATACTAGCGTTGAAAATTGAAAAATCATACTATGTTGGTCAATATCACTCGATATTTACAGCAGAACTAATAGCAATATTAATGGGTCTTACTTATATTCTTGATTTGCCATTGTATATTAAGTCGGTATTGTATGCTTTAAAATCCCCATGTTATAAGAAAACTTCGAAAATTATATTAGAAATTAAGCATGTCATCCATCTCTTAACATTAAAGGGCATAAGTGCGAATTTTTGTTGGGTGCCTTCACACACTGGATTCTTTCCAAATGAGTGGGCAGATAGAGCTGCCAAAAAAGGTGCAAAACATGGACGGGATGCAATAGAATTGCATGTACCTTTATCCTTAAAAGATGGGTACAGCTTACTAGAACAAAAATCATGGAGAAAGATCACCGAAACTAATCAGCAAAATGAGAGATTTTTAACTAGAACTGCAATTAATACCGATAATTTAACAGTCGTGAACCATTCAAAAGCTCGTTTAAATGTTTTTACGTCAAGAAGAATTACTGCTTTATTTTATAGAATGAAACTAAATGCATTGATAACCAAATTCAGCAAAAATGGTAAATGTCTATGTGGTGAGAATATCACCAATACTCATATACTTTTTGATTGCCAGAGTGTAAAACCTTACATGCCCCATTTTTCTGAAAATTCCCTTACCAGCATATTAAATAATTTAAAACTGGCATTTGAAATTGTGAATGGTCTTTACCGCAGTCCCTTAGGACATTTGTTATAGTTGCATTAACGTTAATGACTTGTTCTTATGTTTTTTATAATTCCTGTTGCATTGCCAAGTTTCTTTATATGATTTTTTTGTAAATGCATGGGGTTTTTTGTTGTTGTTTTTTTTTTGGGGGGGTTGTTTTTTTTAAATAAGACATCTACCCCTCCATTTGTACCCCCTCGTCTAATATCACTAGAAGTGAACAGACGTAAAATTGAAGTCAACAACACAACACACACACACACACACAACACACACACACACACACACACACACACACACACACACACACACACACACACACACACACACACACGCACGCACACACACACGCACGCACAGACACATGGGCAGGCTACAACACAGTGACAAACCACCACATCATCCAAGGTGAAGGAGGACAGCATAATTCCGTTCTTTATGGACCACGCCTGCAGCACCCCGTTGTCTCTGACAGTCTGCAACCAAACCACCACCATCCACAGGAGATAACAACCACCACCATACACAGGAGAGATAACAACCACCACCATCCACAGGAGAGATAACAACCACCACCATCCACAGGAGAGATAACAACCACCACCATACACAGGAGAGATAACAACCACCACCATCCACAGGAGAGATAACAACCACCACCATACACAGGAGAGATAACAACCACCACCATCCACAGGAGAGATAACAACCACCACCATCCACAGGAGATAACCACCACCATCCACAGGAGATACCAACCACCATCCACAGGAGATACCAACCACCATACACAGGAGATAACAACCACCACCATACACAGGAGGTAACAACCACCACACACAGGAGATAACCACCATACACAGGAGAAAACAACCACCACCATCCACAGGAGATAACAACCACCACCATACACAGGACATAACAACCACCATACACAGGAGAGATAACAACCACCATACACAAAAAAACCAACCACCACCATCCACAGGAGATAATAACCACCATACACAAGAGATAACAACCACCATACCCCGGAGAGAACAACAACCACCATACACAGGAGATAACAACCACCACCATACACAGGATAACAGCCACCACCATACACAGGAGATAACAACCACCACCATACACAGGAGATAACAACCACCACCATACACAGGAAATAACAACCACCATACACAGGAGATAACAACCACTACCATACACAGGAAATAACAACCACCATACACAGGAGATAACAACCACCATACACAGGAAATAACAACCACCATACACAGGAGATAACAATCACCACCATACACAGGAGATAACAACCACCATACACAGGAGATAACAACCACCACCATACACAGGAGATAACAACAAGAAAATTGCTAAAGAAGAAATACACTGCGGTTACTCTCTAGGTTGTTCCCAAATAACCTCACATTAAGTCAGTCATGGACAATACATACTACTATGAAAAAAGTATTTTTTTGTTTTAATACATCATGGAAATGCAACGAGACGTTCTTCTTTTGGAATTCTGTTCCTATGTAATGTAATCACATTTGTTTTAAAGCCCCACCTTACTGACATCAAAAAGAGATAGTAGAAATAAGAAGAGTTCTGACAATTCTATTGCTATGTAATTCAATCCCATACTTAAATATAAAAAAGAAGCCCCACCTTACTGTCACCAAACAGAAATAATAGAAACAAGGAGAGTTCTGACAACTCTTTGCAAGGAACATTGGTAAACTAGCTCATGACATTGACAATGACGTTCACACACACACATTCAAGTGTTTTATGAATGATGACGCATTATATGTTCCTTAAAGTTTTTCCTTTAAGTTAACAAGAATTACGATTTCTAAAATATCCTCTTTTTCTGCCAAGGAGTTCACAAAATGGGACTTTTCCCCCCGTTCCTCGGCTCGAGCTCCGAGATTCACCAGTGATGAGACAGACTTTTCCTTATGCCACCGTTGTGTCCGCCATGAAGGCAGCCCCATTCCTTCTTAGAGGATGATATCTAACCACGACAACGTGTGCATGCGTTTTTATTTTTGTCATATCATCCGATCTTACCGGTTCTAATTAGCCTACTCTTCCTAAAAGTAGAATGGGTTTAATGCGGGCGCAAGAAGTTCTGGGTTCGTTCGCAAAAAAACTAGGACAACAATTAGCTAAAATTTACTCTCCACACATATTATTGTCTGATACACTAGTGGGAGGAGAAACGGTCACAGGCACTCACAACACAGACGTGGCTGCTGATGGTCAACATGCCCATGCCCACAATCTCTCCGTAATGAGTGCTGGCCACCGTGAACAGAGGGGACGAAGTGGTCAGATCCAACCTGAAAATGGAGCCCTGTGCACACCCAAAGAGAAACTGCCATCAACTTGCTTTCCTTACTTCCACAGAACAAGACGCACTGTGTTTTTGTTTTCTTCAAGCAGTCATGGCTGGCATACTGACGGGCCCAACGCAATGAAGATAGATTTTAAAATCATTATACACATATCAATGCAACCGTTCTTTTTTCTTCTTCTTTCCTTCATTCACTCATTCCATCACAACTCAGCTGACTAAAGTAGCCCTATCAGGGCTAACATGATGTCAAAGAACAAGATCGTTTTTGGATGAGTAAAAACTTAAAAGCACAACATAACTTTGGAAACAGAGTCGTCATGAAATCTGCAACAAAATGCTTTTGGTTCATGCATTGATATTCCTATATTGTACGTTCGTCGTTGGTCACATACCAGAAGACTCCATCATTTGTAAGATAGCTAATAAGTTAAGTGGGCACCGAGGTAGGGTGGCCTAAGGAGTGATCACGTTATAGTCTTACATAATCTCTTCCTCCCTCCTTGTAGGTTTAAGCGGTAATGCAAAGTGATAATGTCAGTTTAGGTGGCCTGTCGTGTCAACAACACAAGTCTGGCTTACCAGACCGACTTGTTGAATGTATGAGAACGTGATGTTTGAAATCTCTTCTTTTGTGGCATACTTTGTAGGGGGGTGTTCAACTGGCCTCGCTGCCCTAAATGCCGACATGGCTTAGCTTAGACAACTCTATGCCGTCCTCCTTATTTCGGAGAAGGATTTGAGATAGGCAAAGGGTGAGGTAATGCAGAGGAGGAGCATGTGATGTCAGACGATGTAAAACACTGTAGTGCAGAAACACGTGGCAACGTCTTTAAAGTCCATTATTGGATGACACAGCAAACACACACACACATACACACACACACACACACACACACACATACACTCATACACACACACACTAATAAATATATATATATATATATATATATATATATATATATATATATATATATATAATATATATAGAGAGAGAGAGATGTATATAATGGTTTGTATATAATAATAATAATAATAATATATGGAGTTTATAGAGCGTTATATCTTGCAATTACAAATCAGAGCGCTTCCATTCAATCCGCTCCCACACAAACAACAAACAATGATTAACAATATTCTAACAAATTCAAATGTACACACACACACACACACACACACACACACACACACAGGTTGTACATTTCAGCAGGGTGATGGAATTTTGGCTTTCAAAGGCAGGGACAGACATATATATATATATATATATATATATATATATATATATATATTTGGTGTGTTATTGTGTTGTGATGTTTGTTTGTTGTGTGTGTGTGTGTGTGTGTGTGTGTGTATATCACAAACCGTACCCAGGGTGAGCCCATAGTCAACTGGAGGTAATCATAAGAGAAGGTGAGGAAGGTGAGGGGGGCAGGTACGGGGTATGTTTTCAAAACCTCCACCTTTTCCTTGCTCACGTCAAACAACATCACCGTCATACCCTGAACACACAGTAACTGTTGTTATTCGCTATTGCTTTTGGTGTTGATGTCGCTGCTGCTGCTGCTGCTGCTGCTACTGCTGCTGCTGCTGCTGCTGCTACTGCTGCTGCTGATACTGCTGCTACTGTTGCTGCTACTGCTGCTGCCTCTACTGCTGCTGCTGTGCTGCTGATACTGCTGATACTGCTACTGCTGCTGCTGCTACTGCTGCTACTGTTGCTGCTACTGCTGCTGATGTGCTACTGCTGCTGCTACTGCTGTTGCTGTTGTTGGTGCTCCAGCTGAAGCCCTCTGGGGGTCGCCCAGAACATGCACTCTGTCTCACTCATCACACCTGGGAAAGAATCACTGTGAGAGTACACACAGGATGAGAAACTTGCATGGATGTATGACTGTAAGACTACTACTACTACTACTACTACTACTACTACCGATCATCATCATCATCATCATCATCATCATCATCATACCTCACCGTGTCGGCAGCCTTATTCCGACTTCAGAGGATTGGTTTTCCTCCCGTGATGGTCAGTGCAATTTGTTATGCTTGATGGTTGTCATAGATAAAGACAATGTATAACAACAATAATAATGAAAATAATAACAACAATTTCAGGTCCGCCTTGACAGTTTGCTCTCATCAATAACTGACGAAATTTTGCACTGAAGCCATAGCACCGTGAAGAGGTCAAAGACTTACGGCTACTTGTCGGTTGTCAATAGTCCAAAAAACACTGGGACCACATGCAGTACTCTAAACTAGCTTCCTCTCCTCCGAGATCTCTGATCTCCCACTAAGTCTCTGAGAAACCATTGGGAACCAGAGCTGCCTGTGTTTTACGCAGTGTGTCATGGGCAAAATGACCCTAGCGAAGCTCATTCTTTCTCACGTGATAGACTGCATGCTGGGTGTGGTTCAGCCATCCATACTGTCAGGCATTTTCAGCCCGCTCTCTCTCTCTTCTGCCAAAGCTGTAAAGGCTTTTAACGTGTAAGCAACATGTTTTCGTTATATATGTTTGCACACGTCAAGGTTTTATTTTCTGCCTCATCTTCTCTGACGTCCCCTGTCTTACTGTTCCCATGCCGCTTATTTCAATCTCCCCGCCACAGCCATACCAGATTCGTTATGTCTCATCCCCAGGGTCGGAAGTCCACTGGGAGCCCATCAAAATCAGGCCGCCGTTGGGTCACCAGCCAGAGGGGCCCTGCACCTCTGCTGGGTCACTTTGGTGGTGTTCAGTGGTGCCTGTTCTGAGCTAACATACGCAGGACACCACCTACTAAGCCCCCTACTAACGACAGTATTAGCTCAGGAGCGGAGCCAGACTGAGTGAGTTGCCAACCCGAGGTGGCAACCACCACAACGTCCCTCCAATGACCGAACCCCACGAACCTCCAACCCCAAAGTCTTTCGACACAAACTCATCACAGGCACAGAAGTGTATGAGCAAACCGAATTCGAGGTCACCATGAGACCACAGCAACTGGGACCACCGAATCAGAGGAAATTTCTTTATTACATGATGATCATTGACAATGAGGATGATGTAATGATGCTACTGTGGAAGTGCATATGCTTTGAGACTACTTGGAAGGGTTGTACTCTACACTTACTATCATAATATATCCCGGCGTCAATCGGGCCCGAGAGACACAGACACCTGCAGTGTTGGTCGGGTAATTTGAGCAACACTCTCAAAATCGCATCCGTTAAGTGGATGAAGCTCGACTGTGTGGTCCCAGTCTTCCCACTGATCCCACAGCACACTAACTCTGGGTAGGAGCCGGCCGAAGTTCGAAAAATCCCTGACTCTTATGGGAATCGAACCCGCGACCTTCCAGTCCAAAATCCAAGGCGCTAACCACTGCGCCATGGCGGCTGGTTTACACACGTCAAGTTAATACGCACTCAGGGGGATTTGTTTAGTGTCAATCTGAATCCTTTTATCGACATGTCTAGTATAAATGTCCATCCCCTTATCCACTTGTCTAGAGTAAGCGTGAATACCAGTATTCATTTGTCTAGTGTAACTGTCCGTCCCCTCCTCTCCTTGTCTAGTGCAAAATTAATATCCGTCCACTTATCAACTTGCCTAGTATAGACATCTATCCACTCATCAACTTTCCTAGTATAGATATCCATTCACTTATCAACTTTCCTAGTATAGATACCTATTCACTCATCAACTTACCTAGTATAGATATCCATCCACTTATCAACTTTCCTAGTATAGATATCCATCCACTTATCAACTTTCCTAGTATAGATATCCATCCACTTATCAACTTTCCTAGTATAGATACTTATCCACATATCAACTTGCCTAGTATAGATATCCATCCACTTATCAACTTGCCTAGTGTAGATACCCATCCACTCATCAACTTGCCTAGTGTAGATACCCATCCACTCATCAACTTGCCTAGTGTAGATACCCATCCACTCATCAACTTGCCTAGTGTAGATACCCATCCACTCATCAACTTGCCTAGTATAGATATCCATCCACTTATCAACTTGCCTAGTGTAGATACCCATCCACTTATCAACTTGCCTAGTGTAGATACCCATCCACTTATCAACTTGCCTAGTGTAGACATCTATCCACTTATCAACTTGCCTAGTACAGGTATCCATCCACTTATCAACTTGCCTAGTATAGATATCCATCTACTTATCAACTTGCCTAGTGTAGACATCTATCCACTTATCAACTTGCCTATTACAGGTATCCATCCACTTATCAACTTGCCTAGTACAGATATCCATCCGCTTATCAACTTGCCTAGTGTAGACATCTATCCACTTATCAACTTGCCTAGTACAGGTATCCATCCACTTATCAACTTGCCTAGTATAGGTACCCATCTACTTATCAACTTGCCTAGTATAGATAGATATCCACATATCAACTTGCCTAGTACAGGTATCCATCCACTTATCAACTTGCCTAGTACAGATATCCATCCGCTTATCAACTTGCCTAGTATAGATATCATTCCACTTATCAACTTGCCTAATCCAGATACCAATCCACTCATCAACTTGCCTAATCCAGATACCAATCCACTCATCAACTTGCCTAGTGTAGACATGTATCGACTTATCAACTTGCCTAGTATAAATCTCAGCTCATTTTCCCTTTGTCTAGTATATAAATACCAATCCTGTTATCCACTTATCTAGTGTAAGTATACATCCACCTATACACTTGTCTAGCGTAAAATAATATGCTTTCCCTTATGCACACACACACACACACACACACACACACACACACACACACACACACACACACACACACACACACACATACAAACACACACACACGAGGCTACACACAAACACACACACACACACACACACACACCACACACACACACACACACACACACACACACACACACACACATACACACACACACACGGCTAAAAACTCACACCCGCAACGGCAAAAAGTCCCAACTGATGAAAGGCTAGATGCCCAAGCTGGACAGAACTTTCTGACTCCTCACTATCGTCCCGACCTAAACAGTGCACACACACACACACACACACACACACACACACACACACACACACACACACACACACACACAGTGAGAACAGATGACAGAATTTACAATACCGCATACACACGGAGACTGGAGATTTTAAGAAACACGTAAGTGCTTACTCCATTACCCTCGATATAAAAGAATAAAATCAACACACACACACACACACACACACACACACACACACACACACACACACACACACACACACACACATACACACACACACACAAACATACACACGAACACGCATAAACATATATGCATTATATATTTCTTCAGTAATATATATATATATATATATATATATATATATATATATATATAATATATATATATATATATATATATACATACATGCACACACACATACATACATACACACACGCACGCACGCATGCATGCATGCACACAAACACACACACACCACAACACATATATAATGTAATATTTGTATCTATATTATATACTTATATCACACACACACACACACACACACACACACACACACACACACACACTCTTCGGATGAGACTATAAACCGAGGCCCCGTGTTCGAACGCATGCAGAACATCTTGCGCACACGTTAAATCCTGTTCCGCTTTTCGGAAGAGTAGGCCATTGTGTGCCGTAGGAAACAGATGACAAAATTTACAAAACCGCTTACACACGGGGACTGGATGTAAAAAAGCACATGAGTGCTTATTCCATTATCCTCGATATAAAAGAATAAATAAATAAACACACACACACACACCACACACACACACACACACACACCACACACACACAGATTCAGATTTTTTAAAATATGTGTACGCACTGTAATATTCATCCAAATTTTAGTGATCAACATTTTGTTCTTCAACCGTAACTGGAAAGCAAGCAAATAAACCCGTGTGAAAACTGTTAGCCAAACACTACATCACCTAGTCTTGATTGACCAGTGCCTAATGCCGATCCACCCATGGTGAAACTGGACTGGTATTCCGACAGGTTGGGAAGACTGAGCATATTTGCTTTGCCAATATCAAAGTTGACCTGTTCAAGACACAAAATAGAGTCACGTCAGGGCAGAAGACGACGAATACAAAAGAAAGAAGAAGAAAAACAATAACAACAAAAACCGAAGATCAGAAGACACGTGATACAGTTTCCAGCTAAGACAGAGCAACACCATTCTAAAAGCGCCACAAATCATTCGCGAATAGAGGAGAGGTGGCAGGATGGTTCACCTGCCTAACGAAAAAACTGTGAGGTTCTGGGTTCGATTCCCAGCCTGGCCTTTTCTTCCCAGTTTGACAGGAAAATCGAAGTAAATGTCTTTCTTTCGAATGAGACTCTTACTAGTCGGACCAGGTTGTTTACGGACTTGTGCACGTCAAGGGAACCCACGACAGTTGAAAATCGGAACCGCCCTCGAATGTCCTTGCAAGATTGGTAAATTGAACTTCCAACTGTATCCCCATAGTCGCAATGCAGCTACCTTAACTATTAAATGTGCCTGCTGCCGCCTCTTGGGATTCAGAAATAAATAAAGCACACTGCTGCTTATTGATGTCATCCAATTTATTTTTTCATTTGCCGTTTTCTCTACCTCTATCAAGGCCACATCATCTGCTGGGCTATAGCCCTTAGCTTTCCGACTTTTCGTCTCTTGCCTGTGTCAACGGATCTTTAAAAAAAGGGATCACAATTAAAAACATGAAAATGTTGTTTATTTTGGCAATTTTCTTTTTCATTTCTAATCGGGTCCTTGGAGCTGATGCTGTGGACCTCTGAACAATCTTACTTGGATTGTTTGTTTGCATGCTTTTTTTCTGCCAGGGCCCATAAATTGTAAGTAGGAGCGTAATGGAAGATCTTTGGTGTATAATTATGTGCGTATCATTATCACTTTAAAACAGAAAAAAACCTGATATTGTTCTAGATTGTCTGGAGCCTTGGAAACGCTATCGTCTGCTTATCAAATTCTTGAAAAGACAACTGGCTTGCTTCCTTCAACTCTTTTGATAGAATGCACATGTTTTCAGCTGCTGTGCTGTTATCATTAGCTTGTAGAGTGGGAGAGGCATTTAATTATCTTTGGCTGCCTTGATTCTTGTTTGTGGTTGACTTAAGCCCATTGCTTGAACTTTGTGTGCGCTGATCTTCATGCTGACTGCAGAGCTGGAGAGGAAAAGAAATTGAGCCTTTGAAATGAACTCATTCATCAATCAGGATGTTTCTTCACATCTCCTGGCAGGGCTGCAGAATCAACGAGTCAGTGTGGCAAGAGGTGATCATGAAAGCTGGGCCAACAGGAATCCCTTCTGGCTGTTGTAAAGAGGAGGAAGCTGGCGTGGTTTGGTCATGTCACGCGTCACATCTCTCTTGCTAAGACTATCCTGCAGGGGACACTTGTGGGGAGGAAGATACCGGGGCAGACAGATGAAGAACTGGATGATGCAGAACATCAAAGATTGGACCGGCCTTGACAAGGCTGTGTTGCTGCAAGAGGCTGAAGACGACCAGCCTGGTGAAAGATGTCGATCTTCTCTTCTCTTCTCTGTGCTCCCTTACACGGTGGAGTGTGTAGTGCCCAGCTTCTCCTGTGCTTGTAACTTCACTGGAGGTCTGCCCGCTTGGCTACTCCCTCTGACTGTTCATCTGTACTGATTGGTGACATCCCAACACGCTCCGACTTTAGAGCAGTTTAATTTAATGTAAGGTTGCAATATGGGTATGTTAGTGTTTCACAGAACCCACGAACGCTGACATGAATTACGGGATCTTTAACGTGTATATTTCATCTTCCTTCGTGTGTATGTACACGAATTCGCGATGGGAATTATGGCACTGGCAGGTCTGCACATAAGGTTTACCTGGGAGATCGTAAAAATCCCCACTCTTAATTCACCAGACGCCACCGCCGAGATTTGATCCCATGACTTCACGTACCCACAAGATTGAAGTCAAACGGTCCTAACCACTGGGCTACAGCATCCGTCAAACTATGGATCAACGCCTATCTTGTGCCCCCCTGACGGCCATCTTGGTCAAGGGACTGCTGCTGCTTCTGCTGCTGCTACTGCTGCTGCTGCTGCTGCTGCTGCTGCTGCTGCTGCTGCTGATGATGATGATGATGGTGATGATCTTCATGCTAAATGATGCAGATATGCTGGCTGCTGTGGTGTTGTAGAGATCTAATGTGTGGTTCTCCAAGTGGAGTTTAGCCGAGTTCTCCAGCAGCAGAGGTGCCACTGATATCAACTGCAGATCAAAGGTTAGAATACTCCTGCCACCCATGTCAAATGGTTTGTGATTATTTTTCAGTATGTCAGTCGTTGAGGGCTTTTTTTGTCAAAAAGATGTCGAAGACAGTGAGTAGTAGAAAGAAAGCAGCCCCTTCTAAACGCCAACAAGTGAGGAAAGTCCTTGTTTATTCCGCTTTTGTTAGAGACTGTGCTAAAAGTTTGTATCATAAAAACAGTCTGAGAAGACTAGGCTAAAAACTGTATCATGAAGACAGTTTGGGCACACTGCGCTAAAAACTGTGTCATGAAGACAGTTTGGGCACACTGCGCTAAAAACTGTATCGTGAAGACAGTTTGGGCACACTGCGCTAAAAACTGCATCATGAAGACAACTGGGCACACTGTGCTAAAAACTGTATCGTGAAGACAGTTTGGGCACACTACGCTAAAAACTGTATCGTGAAGACTGTTTGGGCACACTGTGCTAAAAACTGTATCATGAAGACAGTTTGGGCACTTTGCGCTAAAAACTGTATCGTGAAGACAGTTTGGGCACACTGCGCTAAAAACTGTATCATGAAGACAGTTTGGGCACACTGCGCTAAAAACTGTATCATGAAGACAGTTTGGGCACACTGCGCTAAAAACTGTATCATGAAGACAGTTTGGGCACACTACGCTAAAAACTATATCGTGAAGACAGTTTGGGCACACTGCGCTAAAAACTGTATCATGAAGACAGTTTGGGCACACTGCGCTAAAAACTGTATCATGAAGACAGTTTGGGCACACTACGCTAAAAATTGTATCATGAAGACAGTTTGGGCACACTACGCTAAAAACTATATCATGAAGACAGTTTGGGCACACTGCGCTAAAAACTGTCTTGAAAGTTTGGGCACACTGCACTAAAATCTGTATCATGAAGACAGTTTGGGCACACTGCGCTAAAAACTGTATCATGAAGACAGTTTGGGCATACTCTGCTAAAAACTGTATCATGAAGACAGTTTGGACACACTGCGCTAAAAACTGTATCATGAAGACAGTTTGGGCACACTGCGCTAAAAACTGTATCATGAAGACAGTTTGGGCACACTGCGCTAAAAACTGCTTCATGAAGACAACTGGGCACACTGCGCTAAAAACTGTATCGTGAAGACAGTTTGGGCACACTGCGCTAAAAACTGTATCATGAAGACAGTTTGGGCACACTGCGCTAAAAACTGTATCGTGAAGACAGTTTGGGCACACTGCGCTAAAAACTGTATCGTGAAGACAGTTTGGGCACACTACGCTAAAAACTGTATCGTGAAGACAGTTTGGGCACACTGCGCTAAAAACTGCATCATGAAGACAGTTTGGGCACACTGCGCTAAAAACTGCATCATGAAGACAGTTTGGGCACACTGCGCTAAAAACTGCATCATGAAGACAGTTTGGGCACACTGCGCTAAAAACTGCATCATGAAGACAGTTTGGGCACATTGCGCTAAAAACTGTATCATGAAGACAGTTTGGGCACATTGCGCTAGAAACTGTATCATGAAGACAGTTTGGGCACACTGCGCTAGAAACTGCATCATGAAGACAGTTTGGGCACACTGCGCTAAAAACTGTATCATGAAGACAGTTTGGGCACACTGCGCTAAAAACTGTATCATGAAGACAGTTTGGGCACACTGCGCTAAAAACTGTATCATGAAGACAGTTTGGGCACACTGCGCTAAAAACTGTATCATGAAGACAGTTTGGGCACACTACGCTAAAAACTGTATCATGAAGACAGTGTGGGCACACTACGCTAAAAACTATATCATGAAGACAGTTTGGGTACACTGCACTAAAAACTGTCTTGAAAGTTTGGGCACACTGCACTAAAATCTGTATCATGAAGACAGTTTGGGCACACTGCGCTAAAAACTGTATCATGAAGATAGTTTGGGCACACTGCGCTAAAAACTGTATCATGAAGACAGTTTGGGCACACTGCGCTAAAAACTGTATCACGAAGACAGTTTGGGCACACTGCACTAAAAACTGTATCATGAAGATAGAGCCCTAGACAAGCCTGGCGCCAATGTGATAAAACCGTCCTCAAATTGCCTCCAGAGTTGCCTTCAAAACGCTTTTTTCTTAAATTGTCCTTAGTTTGATACTACAATTCACACGCAGGGCCTACATTCGAATACAAGCATACTGTGTCTCCATGCAATGAAATCAGCACAGCATTTCAACAACAGATATCAGAGAGAGAAGGTGACAAACGATAAATAGTCTGGCCACCAAAACGTAGTTAAGCATAGGCTCTTTCAGAGAGGCGGATGTGTACATTGCAAAACAAGGAACCATCGAAACTTACACCAAACGACATTCAATTTAACACGTACCCTCATGGCAGACAAAAGCACCAACCTTGACCAAGTGACCTTCGTTGCCACTGATGAAGATGTCCCCAAAAGGTGACCAGGCTTGAGCTACAGGAGACACCTGCTCTTCCTTGTTGGTCAGATGACAATAGAAATCGTAGCTTTCATCACTACACCCAGCGATGGCCGAAGGCAGAGGAGTGACGTGGTACTGTTCTGATACTGACTTGATCTTTTCTAAGTTGGGCTCTTCACTCGACTGCTCTATAACTTCCGCTGGCTGCTCTTCATCTTGCAGAGGTACTTTCCTGCAACCCGTTCAGTACAGGACAATACATCGACGGATTATCCCTTTGATGATTCTGGTACGAACGAACAGAAAACAGGAAAAGAATTCACATGGACTATATTTCTCTCAAACTTGTCTGCCCAGAATTTGTGACTTGTGCATTCTTTACATGACATGGTGTCAGGTTGTTTTGGTGGGGTCTTTTAAAATAAAAATGTGGGACCTTCCCACACTTCTATAGGACCTGATAATCTGGTTTTCCATCCCACTGGTAGACCAAGTCATCTTTTATACAGCTTGTTGCATGCATACCCAAAGACAAGTAGCAATAATATCAACAGCAGTAAGTCTGTAATTGCCACGACAAAACCCTTGGATTCCTTCAGAAAGACATCAGTACTTGTGACAAGATTATCAGCAACATCAAGACAAACAACGATGTCTGTGACAACAGCAACGATTACAGGAGGAATGGCAACAATCAGAAACACAGAAATGTCATAAAATATATAAGTTCCTTTTGGAAAAGATTTTGTTTCAACAATGTAGACAAAACAAAAATGGGCATCCCACATTCATTCAATTCATAGTTGCTATCCGAGCAGTGAGCAACATGACGTTTATCGAACAACTAAAATCTGTGGCTTAGGAACGACCCCCCACCCCCAACCCTATCCGAGCAGTGAACAACATGACGTTTATCGAACAACTAAAATCTGTGGCTTAAAAAGAAGCCACGTGCATGTAAAGCCACTAACTGTTGCACAATTTCAGACAAATCACCAACTTCTGCAAACATTCATAATTGTCGGTTGTGTACATGAAACAAACACACATACAGACAGGGTTTGTTTGTTTAATGACTGGTGCTTCTCCTGCAACAATTCGCTCTTCTCAAGGACATAAGCCCGAATTTTACGTAGAAAAATCAACTCGGACTCAAAGTGATACATTATAGACAAAATCAACGTTGAATGAACACACATTCGCTCAAAAGGGGAAACAGAACAGCCATCTTGGCAAGCCGATGTTCAATCTGCCCCAACTGTAGGCGACATACAAGACAGGAAAGGCTACAAACACAGGTGGTCATCTCAGTAGACTCCTGTCTGAGGGTGATGTATTCAAGCCCGCGTCACATCATTATGTGGGGGACTTCTTGAATCTCATTCTGCTTTAGCTCCCTTCTTTTGTGTGCTACAGGATTTTACGGAAAGACTAGCTACCACACAGATCAGTCATCCACTTTACGGACGCAGCTTAAAGATCGTTGCTCTGTCAGTACTGCAGGTATCTGTATTTCTCGGACCTGATTAACATAAGGAAAAGCTGGAATGCGGCTACTTTAATGATGTGCAAAAACGGTCGCAGGCGTAAAAATCTCACCATTGGTGAACCTGGGAACTCTTACTTAGGAACGACCCCCCCACCCCCACCCCAACCCCTCCCCGAATAAAAAAACCCAAACAAACAGGGAGAGAAAAAAACCACACCAAAAGTGTGGTAACATACACCCACCTGTCTCTTAAAATGGATCCTGCTTTGACCTCTTCCACATGGAGCAATGTCACAGACTTGGCGGTGGTGAGGCAGATCTGGCGCCAGTTGAGGGGGTTGAAGGCAACACTGGTGCACGCCTCGGCAGACAAGCTGAGCGAGTTCACGGCCGTGGCGGTCTCATAGTCCCTGCACAGTGCAGTCAGAGCAGGTAGGGTGGTCACATAGGCAGTGTAGGCCTATGCACGCGCATGGGTGTACGTCTAGATCTACAAGTAGGTATGCAAGCACGTGCACGTACACACGCACAGACATACACATACATCTGTGGTGTGTGTGTGTGTGTGTGTGTGTGTACGTGTGTGTGTGTGTACGTGTGTGTGTGTGTACGCGTGTGTGTGTGTACGTGTGTGTGTGTGTGTGTGTGTGTGTGTGGTGTGTGTGTGGGGGTGTGTGTGTTGTGTGTGTGTGTGATATCATCATCATCATCATCATCATCATCATCATCATCATCATCATGCTGCTGCTGCTGCTGCTGCTGCTGAGTGGAAAGAATTAACTATTACGTTCTATGTTGAGATCGAGTGTTTACTTACCAGAGAGTTAGTTTATAATCTGGCTTTCCTGATAAACTCAAAAGGTAGTTCGCATTAGAAAACTCCACGTTTTGAAAGTTTGTCTTGGCACCATCTACACACACAAACACACACACACACACACACACGCACGCACACACGCACACACACACGCACGCCACACACACACACACACATGCTCTTGCGCACGCACGCACGCACGCGCACACACACGCACCACGCGCGCGCACATACACACACACACTCACACACACTCACACACACACACGCACACACACACGCACGCACGCGCGCACACACACACACACACACACATGCTCGTGCGCGCGCACGCACGCACGCGCACACACACACGCACGCGCGCGCACATACCCACACCCACACACACGCACACACGCGCGCGCGTGCACACACACACACACACACACACACACACACACACTGATGCATAAAAATGGAGGGGGAAGAATACGAGCACAATTGAGAAAATAAGATATTCACTGACCTAATACAGTATCGAATTAATGTACTATCGTAATTTTCATCATTTTCAAAGGGCCATTCTAATAAAAGGGGGAAAAAACGCGGAACAAAACTGATGGGTCCAATCTAATTCCCATCCAGTCCTGTTGTTTATAGCCCCGCCGACCACAGAGGCCATAATATAGGGGCTGTCACCTCATAAAATGATAGGTTAAGGTACATGTGTCCAAGATCATACTGACCGATAAAAGACGTGGTTAATTTTTTTATTTTATTTAAGTGTGTGTGTGTGTGTGTGTGTGTGTGTGTGTGTGTGTGTGTGTGTGTGTGTGTGTGTGTGTATGTGTGTGTGAGAGAGAGAGACAGAGACAGAGACAGCAAACAGACAGAGACATAGAGACAGAAAGACAGACATAGACAGACAGACAGACAGACAGACAGACAGACATATCACAATCTCATTAAAGATAATGTTTTCCCAACACACGCAAAACATACTGTTCAAACGTTAAAACTCGTTCTGCTTTTCGGAAGAATAAGAGCGCGCGCGCGCACACGCACGCACACACACACACACACACACACACACACACACACACCACACACACACACACCACGCACACACACAGACACACCACACACACACACAACACACACACACACACACACACACCACACACACACACACACACACACACACACACACACACACACACACACACACACACACACACACACATCACCAGATTCTAGAACTCTCAACCTCTAAGAACCGCGAACTCGTTGAAGGAAGGATAGTCATAGATGAAGATTCGGGGCTGAAGGCAATGCTCCGCAATGGCCATCCTCTTGGTCAGTCTGTGCACTGCGAAGGGGCCGGCGCCTTTTCCAGGAAAGGCGAACACAGTCCTGGTGCTCTCGTCTTTCAAAATCTTGACAATCTGTCCACACTTGTAGCACAGGATGCCATTGTCGATGTAAAAGAGTGGCTGACCATTGTAACCGTGGATCCACCTGTGCGGGCAGACATTGGCAGCTAGGGGTAACCCAAACAATACAAAATAATAATAATAATAATAATAATAATAATAATAATGTATGGAATTTACATAGCGCTCACAAAGAAAAACAAACAAAACACTGCTTCGTTATGAATGGACTAGAGAGAAATAAAATGTATTCAATAATTATGTTCGTGTTCCCGATTAAACACAGTTTTCAAATTATGGACAGCACATACTGCAGTAAAAAAAAAAAGAAAAAGAAAAGAAAAAGTGTATGCAGGGTTTTTGTATTTGTTTCGTTTGGTTTGTTTGTTTTGGGTTGGGTTGTTTTGTTGATTGTTTTTTGTTTATATGTTTTTGTTGTTGGTATGCATGCGGTTTGTGTGTGTGTGTGTGTGCATGCGTGCGCGCGCGCGCGTGTGGTGTGTGTGTGTGTGTGTGTGTGTGTGTGTTTTATAAAGTGTGTCGTCCGTTCCTACTGATGAGCAATAGCCTACTCCTCCGAAAAGCAGAACGGATTTCAACGGTTGATCGGGGGAATGTTCTGTGTGCGTTTGTACATGTGGCCATGGTTTTTAGTCTCGTCCCAAGAACCTATCCGGGAGTGGAGTCGGTACTGATGTGAACTCCAGGGGGAACAATCCCCTTGAACGGGCATATCGGCGTTGGTTCCATTCATACAGTTTGATAGAATGTACATATTAATGCTATGGATATCGAAAGGACTGGAAACAGCATGGAGTGTATAAATTTTAGCAGGCCTACTAGAGCAGGGCGTGTCTGAACTGACCCCCTCTTTTGGTTGAACCTTCAATAAGACTCATTACTTTGTATCCCCGAGTAATGTAACTTACAACACAAATTAATGCCTGAAATAGATCTTCAGATGGGCTTAACATCAGTAACCATACACACACACACACACACACACACACACACACACACACACACACACACACAGTGTGTAGGGGGACGGGATAGCCTAGTGGTTAGAACATTGCGCTCGCAATCTGAAGACCCGGGTTCGATTCCCGTTCAAGGGGATATGTTCCCCTGGAGTCAGTGCAGACTCTACTCTCCCCAAAAGTCTTCCGGATGAGGCCCCGTGTGCGAACGCACGCAGAACATCTTGAGCACACGTTAAATCCTGTTCCGCTTTTCGTAAGAGTAAGCCGTTGTGTGCCGGTGGGAACGGATGACAAAATTTACAAAACCGCATACACACGGGGACAAGATGTAAAAAAAACCCCACATAAGTGCTTATTCCATTATCCTCGATATAAAAGAATAAATAAATTACTAAAAATAAATTTAGCATATAATTCATCAACTCTTGAAGTAGGGTCGACGTCCAATCCTATTGCTTATAGCCCCGCCCACCACAGAGGCCATATCAGGGCTGCCACCTGGTCAACTTTAAGTGGGCAGCTATGTACAGATTAAAACAGGATCGACGTGAAGGATAATATATTTTCTAGGGTGAACTCACGAAAAACTGACATGGACTGATTCTGCAGCTGGTACTATCTTTTGCATTAAGACAGGACAATAAATTTGTCCAAACGATTAAACCTCCTATTTTTGTTTGAAGTCATATTCGAGTCATTCCTGTGCTGCAGGCCTCCTGTGTCAACCAGGAAATAAGAAAATCTTTTCTTTTCTTTTTTTTTTTTTTTTTTTTTTGGGGGGGGGGGGTTCGGGGAGCGGGGGAAGGGGGGTGTTATGTTTGTTTTGGTTTTGGTGTGTGTGTGTGTATGGGGGGGGGGGGGGGGGGGGGTCTTTGTTGCGTTTTTGTGTGTGTTTATTGTTGTTTTTGTTTGTGTTTGGGGGTGAAGATTTCAATTTGTCATGTCAAATTAAATGCTTTTCTGACATCTACTGTCCTGTCTGTTCAAAACTTATACGCGCAGACGATAAAGTATGCACATCCCATGATTCATGCCAATGTTAGCGGGTTATGGAAATATGAAAATACCTAACATCATGGCAAGGATCCACGGTAAAAATTGAATTGCTAAAGCATTTACAATGCGGTTTTTTTTCTTACCTACACAAAGTGATGCCTTTAATACTTGAAAATAAAAACTTGGTTGTAAACGGATCGTGAGCAATTAATGATGAATATCATAATGGCATGACGTAAATTATGCAAGGTGATTATCATTTTGTCATTTAAAACACTTGAATTTTTGTTCAGCTGATTTTTGTTAGTTACTAAATACAATGAAGACACAGCAGCACATAAATACACGATCTATATTTCGGATTCCTTCAAGTTCTTCAGACATCGAGAACAGTTATTTTTTAAACTATTGGTATTGATTATTAGATCTATTATCAGTATGAACAAGTTGATCACTGGCACAGTCTAGTGTACGCCTATAATGCTAGCTGCTGTTGGGTTAATTCTCCTGTTCAATTTGTTTGTAATCCTCCATACCCCCAAAGGGGTGAAAGGAATTAAATCTTGAATCTTGAACCTGCTGCAAACCGACTACATAGCGGACCACAAGACTTAGCCTACGGGCAGCTACACTACTAGATCTATCATTGACTCAGTTTAGTATCTACAAACTTTGTTTACAGCTAAATAACACTGCTCTGGGTGGGGAACCATTTGAAATACAGTAGCTTACGCAAAATTCAGAGATCCAAGGTTTTCCATCGGATCAATTGGTCTACCGCAGACTTCAGCACTGAAAGCACACCAATCTATCAAAACTGGGTTTGCTACCGTTCAGCAGTCTGGACGAAGTGTCGGCGAGCTTCTTTTTTCCTTGGTTCCTAAGGAACAATGACGTCCTGTCTGGGCGTCATCCGAACTGAACCTAGGCCTACTGCGCAAGAGAAACTTCAAATCAGCTCTATAAAAACATTGTATTCATGGTTAGACGACAACAAGATTACACCGAACGACTGTTTTGGGGCTCCTTTTCACAAAGATAATTCACTTTCAATATTTATAATTTTGTACATGTTTTAGTTTGAGTTGGAGTAGATATATACGAGTATCTTTCTGCAGATTTTACTCCAAAAAACATTGTCTAATTTCGATCTCTCGTTTTTCCCGATCTGCTCATAAAGGGGCTCGTCATGAAAAACAGAAACCCAGGCCAGAGTAAGGAAAAAAAGATTTCTTTAAAATCCGAGCTCCGTGTTCCTAGACGATGATCGCTCTTCGCCTTACAATTTAACGTTAGGGAACTGCCGGGATACTCATTGTAAACTTTGCAACTCAGACCCTTATTTTTTTGCCTCTTTCATTTTTTCACTAGCTACATATACTTTTAAAAACATAAAACAATAAGACCTTTCCCCGCTACCATTGTCAAAATGATATGATTTTTGAAACCTTTCTTCATTGTAAATTATTTATTTAGACTTGAAGTGGATATTGATTCAATTCTTATTTCGATATTAATTGAATTCTTTTAAAGTGATAAATCTAACATGTCCTTCAGGGTGTGTGGGGCTGTATGCAGCAAGAAATGAAATCTGTTAAGATGTAGGTAACCATGTTGATTGGGCATCTGTTCTCATCTGCTGTTCAGCCGACATTTTCCTGACCAAGGCCGTGTTGATGATTCCAGTCCCATCTAAAGCAAATCTTTATGTAAAAAGACTGTATCTAGGATGTATGTAAAGGCGACATGTACACCACTGACAAACTCTTGCCAATTAACTGGGAAACACTTGCAGAAAATGGCAGTGGAAGGAGGAGCGCAGAGCATGTGGAGGATCTTGTAGGGAGAAGTGAAAAGACTAGGATTTGAAAGAGAGAAGAAGCCGCAAGAAGGAGAGGCAGCAAAACCAGGCCATCAACCTGGCGTCTAATGTTGCCGGCAACAACTGTGTGGCAGAGGCTGTCATGTATGGAAGGATGCGCTAAGTCACTTTCAGGCATTGCTCCAAACAAGACTGAAGTGATCAAAGAAGGTGCAGCCATTGTTTCCTGAAACAGATGGAACCTAATACAGACATACATACATACATACATACATACATACATACATACATACATACATACATACATACATGCATGCATGCATGCATGCATGCATGCATGCATCATACATACATACATACATACATACATACATACATACATACATACATACATACATACATACATACATCTTTGCATGCATACGACAGACAGACATACATCACCTTCACCTTCACTTATCCGGTAGTGTTGTATACCGTTGGGTCACCGCTGAATATGTTGAAACCAGCTTCCTCCACTCCTCGCAATTTTCAGCTTTCCGTAGCAAGTCGCGCCACTCAAAGCCAGCCCATTGTCTGCCTCATCGACTCCATCCTTATGCTGTTCCTTGCATGACAGTCTTAGCTAGTCCACATGTTCGTGTGACGTGCCCGAACCACTTCAGTTGGCATGTTTTCACCAAAGTCACACGCACACACATACACCAATACCAATACCAATACCAGTGCTTTATTTTTTCAATGGACAGAGAAATTCATGTGCGTTACGAGCCCATATTATTATAAGAACAATAAACAGACAAATAACCTTTGATCTCAAAAAGTATCAGAAATTCAGTCTTAAAAATTTCTACAAACGCATTCACACACGCACTCAAACATCCACACACACACACACACACACACACGCATGCACACACACACACACACACACACACACACACACACACACACACACACACACACACACTGCACAACGTGTAGGCACGTACACGCGCAGCGCGCATACACACATTCCAGTGCAATTTTTTTTAAAAATGATTACAACATATCAAACAAAAACACAAATACCAATTTTAATGAAGCACTATACGAATACGAGCACTCCATCATCTAACAAGCAGAGAAATCTATGTGGTTAACAAGTAGTGAATGAAAACAGTAAACAAGAAAATATATTTATTACAGAAGAAATACTGCAACACAGTATCCAAAACATAAACACAACTGCCTTCTCATTTTCCGCATGTTATCACAAAGCAAAAAAGTACCCAAACATCAGCGATACTTAACTCACCCCTACCCTTGTAAAATCACATGCTCTCACACGCACATCAGTATGCGCGCGCACACACACCTACACACGGCCGCGCGCTCCCACACACACACACACACACACACAGAGTGGGCGCATTCGCACACAGGCACGTGCATTTTCATATTGCTATAAAACGTCGTATGATTAAATAAATATAAACACGCACACGCACCACACACCACACCCACACCACACACACACACACACACACACACACACACACATACATACGTACACGCGCGCACATAACTAACTCCCCCCCCCCCCCCCCCCCCCCCACACACACACACACCATCCACACACACACAAGAATCAAGATTTGATTCATGTAACCACATTATTTTGGGGGATGTGGAGGATTACAAACATGTTTAAGAGGAGAAAAAACATAACAGCAATTGGCTCTAAGATATCAGTACCAAGAGAAACTGAAAACCAAGTTGTTCAACATGGCAAAAGCAGCTATGATGAAATAATCAGCAGACGCCACGCATATTTCTTTCTTTCTTTCTTTTATTTCGAGGATAATAGAATAAGCACTCGTGTGGTTTTTCTTCATCCAGTCCCCGTGTGTATGCAGTTTTGTACATTTTGTCATTCGTTCCCACCGGATCACAATGGCCTACTCTTCCGAAAAGTGGAACGGGTTTTAACTTGTGCGCACGATATTCTGCGTGCGTTCGCACACGGGGTCTCGGCTTATAGTCTCATCCGAAGGACTTTTGGGGAGAGTGGAGTCTGCACTGATGTTGTTTACTCCAGAGGAAAAATCCTCTTGAACGAAAATCGAACCCGGGTCAGCAGATCACGAATACATCACTGTAATCACCAGGCTAACCCGTCCCCACAGAGAGAGAATACATAATGGGACTGGATGAAAAAAGCACTTGAGTGCTTATTCCATTATCCTCGAAATAAAAGAATAAAATGAATAAATGAATAAAATAATATGCGTGTGTGTTGCTGAGTATTTCATCATAGTTGTTCCTTCCATGCTGTTCACACTTGTGCATACACCCACGCAGGCACACATTATTCACACACGCGCACGCGCACGGACACACACACACACACACACACACACAGCGATTCCTACTTTCAACCAGCCCCCACCTCTCCCTCCCTATCTTACTATAATATGCCTATCTACCTATCTGTCTTTCTCTCTATTTTTTTGGTTTTAACTGATTGACTTTTGTCGCACTTTTTGTCATCGCATTTTCTAATGCCTTGTAAAGAAAGGGTGTTTTTTTCTCCGATGATACCCCCCCCCCCCCCCCCCCCCCTCCTCTCTCTCTCTCTCCTCTCTCTCTCTTCTCTCTCCTCTCTCTCTCTCTCAAAGAATTGTTGACGTTTCTTTCTGTTAGCCAAAATGATACCTTTTACGTGGTTTGTTCTCCTTTATATTATGGAGGTTTTGCTTTGTTTGGCTTTGTTTTGGTTTTGGTTTGGGGTTGTGGGGTTGGGTTTTTTTAGGGGGACTATTCGGTTGTCCCCTCTCCCCTTGTTGTTGTTGCCGCTTTTGTTTTGCTCTTGGTTTCTTTGCTATTTTTTCGGTTGTTTCTGTCTTTTCTGTTTTGCCTCTTTCTTACTTGTTGCTACTTTTTTTTTCTCTCTCTCTCTCTCTTCGGTGATTTTTGTGGGGATTGTGTGGAGATATTTTTTCCGTATACTGTGTAAGTGTATTGCTATGGGCTTTTTTAAATTTTTTATTATCATATATATCCCTAAGGGCGGGGACTGCATGTAAAAAAGCACATGGGTGCTTATTCATTATCCTCGAAATAAAAGAATTTGTCATTTGTCATTTGTCACCTCTCTCTCTCTCTCTCTCTCTCTCTCTCTCTCTCTCTCTCTCTCTCTCTCTCTCTCTCTCTCTCTCTTCTCGTTTGTTGTTGTTGTTGTTGTTGTTGTTGTTGTGATGTTTTGGGTTTTTTGTTGGGTTGTTGTTTTGTTGTTGTTGTTGTTTGTTTGTTTTTTTTTTGTTTTTTTTTGTGTGTAGGTTGGGGGGGGGATTGCTTGTGGTTGTTTTTAGGGGTTTTCTTTTATTTGTTTGTTTGTGTTGTGTGTTATTTTTTATAAAAGGTTATTTCCCTTTTTTTCTACTTTTGAGATATCATTTTGATATTTTATTAAGATCGATCCCTACGGGCCGTGACAGTTGTAAAAAGCACATGATCTTTTTCATTTTCATCGAAATAAACTTGTCATTTCATTTCTCTCTCTCTCTCTCTCTCTCTCTCTCTCTTTTCCTCTCTCTCTCTCTCTCTCTCTCTCTCTCGTGAAAAGCTTTTCAATCAAGAGACAGTTTGTTATCTTAAGTCACAGTTCTGGTAACCGAAAATTCTTTACTTTTATTCTTACTGTTGTTGTTGCTCTGTTTCATCACAAAGAAGAATAAGGAAGAGACTGGGCCTGGGTCAATGCAGATAAAGAACTGAAAAGGAGATGACAAGATAGTATGGATTTAAAATAAAGAATGTGAATGAGATAAGGTTAGATGTAAGGTAGATCTATGGCTAGTTTCCAGCATTTTTTCTTTAGATGCATTTTAGTAGTAAGCAGCGTTTCGTTTATCGATGGAGTCTTCCTAAGTATCAAATTTACGGTTGAGAAGATAATGTCATTGTAATAATTATGCAAAGTTTAAATTACCATAACAATCACTATTTCTGTACATAACTGCATACACTGAATGTAAAACAAGTGTTTATTTAACTACCCTCGATGTCAAATATTAAAAAAAGCACGAGGTAGGGCCTAGTAGAAGATTTGGCTGCGAGTTAGCCTGTATCGAGTCGTGGTGGCATAATTATTTGGATGTCAAATTGTTTCTTTGGGTAGATTCCTGTTATAAGACGTAGACGCAAGGTCACTGGAACACATGGGTGAAAGTTAGGCTGGATGTAGTGTGTTACGTGTGTGAATCAAGTGTTAGGTTGTCACTGCTGGACATTACACCTCTGCCTTCATCGTTTTCATCAATTAGAATGGCTACTGAGGGGATTCGTGCAGCCTGTAGACTTGCATTTACCCGTTATTATTCAAACACATTTCAAAACATTGCTGCCAAAGACAAATTGATCAACTTTGCCTTTGGGAATTTGGGAAAGCAAAAGGCAAAACGGCTCGCCGAGAGCGTAACCAGAGAAGTTCAGAATGCATGTTCCCAGTTTGTAAAACAGTGTAACGTTATTGCAGGACAGCGAACATGGCGGGCTTTCCAGATCATCTCATGGTATGAACAGCTATACGGTGAAAAACGCCTGCTGCAGACACTGAAGGATAATTTGGCACGCCATTGCAGGAACAAGAACAGGCAACTTGTTGCGTTGTTGTCTGCAGCAGGCCTCTTCCAGTGGGAACGCGAGGGTGTCACAGATGAAGAATTACACAAGTAAGCTGCTTGAAAATAATGTGATTACACAAATTATGGGAAAGCACCGTCATGCTAATAAAATTAATAATTATGTGATAAAAACAACCATGTTTTTCTTAGTGTGCCTTATTCAGTAAGTGAGTAATGAAAATCAAGCAAACCTGCAGAATTTACTATTCAGTCCTTGTGGAGAGCAGACCATGTGAATAGTGAATACACATTGAAATATGTTATATATCGATAAAATGTGGGTTTTTTTTTAATCATTCACACAAATGTGACAGAAAGTCTGCAGAGCACAAATTAAAAAGAAGTTTACACAGGTCTGCAGTCTTTCATTTTCAAGTGTCGCTGTCAGGCTTTTGTTTTATGATGTGATACACTTTAGATGTGATAATACATGTGATGTTACAATTATAATTTTTATATATTTATTGTCATTATTGTGTAATACTAAAAGTCTAATGCAATTTAGTCTACTTATGAATACTAATGATATTATTCTTTCCAAGCAGATAAACTCAAAGTCAAACTGACTTCATAAAAATAAAGTTCATTAAATATAAGTTTACTTATGATAATGGAAAAGGCTGATCTTTGAGTTTAAGTCACTAGTGATCGTGAAAACTAAAATTGAATTGCAGAACAAAATGTTAGATGGGTGTACCATGATGTAGCCATTGGACGATGTCATGGATTAGAAAATATATATATATATAAATAATACATACATACTAGATTGCTTGAAATAAATTTTATCACAGTTTAATGGGTAGGCCTAAATTCAGTAAACTGGCTAAACTGCCTTCTTCTTCTTCGTCCATCGGGATCGATGATGACCATCTATTCATCCTGGGATTGGGAGGGTCCATTTCTGTGGGTGCGAAGATGACTTATTTGGCCAATCCGCGCTTGAAAAGTTCTTGAGCAGTATGGACAGGGTATAGTGGCTACTTTTGGAGACTTGGAGGCTCCATCTTTCCTGTCTTGCCTGCGTTGCTCAGCTGTCGCAATTTTGTTTGCTTCGTGGGCCTTGGCGCCACTGCGTACAGCTGCTCGCCACTGTGGCCTCTCCATTGCTGCCTGCTCCCTTGAGTTTATCTCAATGTTGAAGCTTTCAGTGAGGCTTTCAGAGTGTCCTTGAAGCGTTTCTTCTGGCCTCCCTGGGAGCGCTTTCCATGCTGAAGTTCGCCAAATAGAAGTTTCTTGCGGAGCCGATGGTCTGACATGCAAACTACATGGCCTGCCCAGCGAAGCTGGGTCTGCCTCAGGATGGTGTGGATGCTGGGAAGGTTTGCTCTAGTGAGCACCTCAGTGTCTGGGATCTTGTCCTGTCACTTGATCAAGTTGATGCCTAACTGCCTAAAGAGTAAAGTAAAAACAAGTGTTTGATTCATGATCTAATTAGTTTGAGGCAACCTTGTGGAGTTTGTAAACTTGTACCATGACAGCTTGTACTTGATTAATCAAGGGTAAGGTGATTACAAATTATCCTCTTTTTTGATTATGTTAAATGTCATTGTTGTTGACTTCAATTTTACGTCTGTTCACTTTTAGTGATATTAGACGCCCCCCCCCCTCCTCACTCCTCCTCAAAAAAAATAAAAAAAAAGTATACTTTTTCAATGGATTGGTGTATTAATCTGCCAGGACCATCACATTTACTCACTGTACTATCATCTCCTGACTATCTTATTATTATGAAAACAGAAGTAGTAGCAAGGACATGTCATTATTCTGCAGAGTATACTTTGATATGAGTACTATTAACTAAATATTTGATCATTGCCTTATTTACGACACTAGAAATGAATTTCTTGAGTAGTATTATAGTATGTCTAATTTTGTTTGTTACGATAAGTTATCAACTTATGTCATGTTATTGGTGTCATGATGATAACAGTTGAATCGACTATTATTCAGTTTAGAACCCTAGATCTCTAGAGACATGTCATCTGAAAAAAGAAGAAACTTTTGAAATATTTGAATTCCTTCAAGTTTAACAATGGTCATTTATCAATTTCAATTGCCAATTAAGGCAGATCAAGTGCGAAAGTCAACATGAGTCACTGAGTGTTGTCAGTGCCATTTAACTCGCTGAACACTACAGTCGTACAGATTATTTTTTCAACTCTTTCTTGATGGTAGGAGTAAAAAAGGATTGGAACATCAGTGGGGAAAAATCATTATGCCCCAGATAAATCAATGTTTATCTGGAGACTGGACATCTTGAGAGAGAGAGAGAGAGAGAGAGAGAGAGAGAGAGAGGAGAGAGAGAGAGAGAGAGAGAGAGAGAAAATGGTGTATCATGGTCTCTGTTTTAGTACTTTTACTTTTAGAGTCATTATATTGTTGGTGACAAATTTCTTAAAAGTACAAAAGTTCTAGAACTTTTATGAGGTGCTACACACCCAGAAAAATTTGCTTGATCTCTGCAAGTGACATTGAATATTAAACGGTCAGTGAAATACAAACAGTCCACCTGGATTAAGTCATTAGTCATGCAAAGCATACAAAACATACTAGATAGAATGCATACAAAAGTGGAAGTAGGTTAAGTGGTATTAAATTGCCAAGAGCTGTGTGTGAATTCTTTCTGTGAAGTAGTAGTAGTAGTTACTTAGTGGACATGTGATCCAAAGAAAAAAATCCAAAGTCCTGTGACGTGGGATCGGTCATTTAAGCTGCCAAAAAGCAGTGCAGTAATCTTGTTTGTGTTGAACATTAAGTATTGTGTTACTGTTAGGATCAGATAGGATTTGGGTGGGGGAAAAAAGGTGTGCCTTGTACAGTTGTAGTAGACTGAAAATTATTAAAATGCAGTGTCAAAAGTCAAAGTTTACAAATAAAAAATGGGCAACATTTTCTTTGTTGAATAAATTATTTTTATTTAAATTCACACTGAATAGTAAATGTATAGAACTTTATATATTGACAGTGGCACAGAACATTCAATATATTTATTTTAAATTATTGTCCTGATAAAGTATTTAAATAGGCAGTAATATTATTTATCTTTTTGTTCATTGCAATAACAATAAAAAACGAGCAACATTGATCATTACTATAATACTTTAAATGATACTACATTGATAGATCGCCTTGATTGTGAGTGTGAATAGTGTGTGTGTGTGTGTGTGACTCTTATAGTCTTAACATGTAATACTATAAAGCCAATGTATTCATGATAATATAATTTTTAAAGGGTAAAACTTGATTTTTTTATGCACTTTTATTGAAACTTAAGTTTTATCAAACCTAGATCTATATTTCAGTAGACTGTTCTGTAAAGATAACACAACTTTCATGTTTAACTTTAAAGCAGCACACACTTGATACAAGATGATGATGTGTAGAAGATACAGTGCTATCTTGTTTAAGTTGTTTTCAGTCACTGAGTCGGTGTATAGAATTATAAAATGAATTGATCAATAAATATAATAATTAATGATATGTATTGGACCCTATTCAAATCAATAAATACCTTGAACTTAAAAATAAAGGCTTTATAATATTACATGTTAAGACTAGTCACTAACACTGTAACAGTGTAACTGTAAGACTAAGAGTCATACACACACACATACATATTATTCACACTTGCAATCAAGGTGATCTATCATTGATGTAGTATCATTTTAAGTAATACTTATAGTAATGATCATTGTTGCTTGTTTTTTGCTGTTGTTATTGCGATGAACAAAAAAGATTCAAATCAATACTGTAGCCTGTGTAGGGGACGGGATAGCTCAGTGGTCAGAACACTCGCTTTCCCCAGCCAAGGTTAAGCAGCATCGAGCATGGTTACTCAAATACTAGTTGGATGGGTGACCGTTTCATTGCACGCCTTAGCTTCAGTACAGTCCCCCAGTTCACCCAGCTGTAAATTTATGGGTACAGTCTGTCTCTTTAGGGTCAGGGAAGGCAAAGCAGTGAGGGAGAGGAGATGGGCACTGGTACCCCCATTATGCTGTCTCCTAGAGAAGTTGAGGTCTCTTACGCCCCGCTCCCCTACGACCTTATAAGTTAAGGTTATAGGACACTTTACCTTTTATCAGACCCTAGTTCCCAAATTGTGAAAAATCAGATACTGAGATAGATGTTTTGCTTTAATAATTTGTGAACTATGATGTTGATTATTTTGATGATTGATACTAGTTATCATTTCACTATATATTGGTAACACTACAGGATTGGTAAACTTGTCTGACTGTTACTAGGAGTTTATTCTATAGAAAGTGTAATGTAGTCAATAATAAATTATTATGATACTCTATTACTGGTATTAGTTACTGATAATTATAACTTTACAAGATAAAACAGTGTACACGGGCTGCATAATTGATGGTGATTGGTTGACAGAGCCTTCTGTGAGATGGATGCCATGGAGCGTCTGGTGGAGCATGCCATCAAAGCCCACAGCAAACACACCCCGGCCCCTGATGGCTGGGAAATCGTCATTGATCGTCAACACCTCAAAGTCTGGCGCCGCTTCATGACAGAGTACCACTTGTATGAGTATCGAGGTCAGTCTTGGATTGGCTTTGTGTGTATATGTGTGTGTGTGTGTTGTTGTTGTTGTTGGTGATGTTGATGTGTGCATACAGTGTACATGTATACATGTACAAGTATATGGCTAAGGCTGAATCTAAGAAAGAAAGAGAAAGAGAGATGTGTGAAGTTTTCTAGTACTTTTGCTATTTATTTATAAACAAATAATTCAGTCTTACTCTTACAGTCTTAGTCATGTTTTGTAAAACAGCCATGAAAACTTTTTACATAATAACTGATTTTTAAGCCAGTTAAGGCTGAGGGAACCTGGCTGTGTGTATTGATTATTATAAAGTTCATCATATTATTTAATTTTGTGGTTTAGAAGACGTCAGATACCTTGTGAAGATAGGCGTGTAACTGTCGGTGTTAACAAGTTTTTGGTTTTTTAGTTTTCACTAACTTGATTCAAAACAAAATAGAAAATACACAAAGATTATAATACTCATAGTGAAAATTTTTTGGTGTGAATATCAAAACAAAAAAAGAACACAAAATAAACTTAAGTCAAACATGATATGTTTGTGTTTATCGAATTTTATCATATTTGCTGAAAATAGCTGTCACATAAACTTTAAAGCAGCTTCAGTGACTTAATAAGTTAATTTTAAACAATGCCCAAATAGCATGTCACAGAATAGCTAGTAAGTTAATTTTAAACAATGCCCAAATAGCATGTCACAGAATAGCTAGTAAGTTAATTTTAAACAGTGGCCAAATACCATGTCACAGAATAGCTATCACATAAACTTTAAAGCAGCTTCAGTGACTTCATAAGTTAATACCAATCTTGTCTTTAAAAAAAAAAAGCCCCCAAATGGGACCCTGCAATCCGTGATTTTCATTCTCTGATTCTGTGTGTTCAGTGACAACCATTCTTTATTCTTTTATAATTGTTGAAGGCTACCTACATTGTTATATATATGGTGCATCATTTTGTCAGTGACATGTGTGACTTGTTTTTTTGTTGCAGTGTATGGGTCTTTCAATGACATCAGCCCAAGAGCTTTCTACAACACACAGGTAAAGTACCACTATCAGGTTCTACCCTCCAAAACACAGTATAATACTGGCTTCTGCGATGATCATATGTTTGAAACAGCTATGATACTGTACAGCAGCTATATGTGTTATATGTTTTGTTGGTCTGACATGTTGTAAAAGCTCACTGGTCATACTGATTTTTTCAAATAACACCCCTCCTCCCCCTACCCCCCCTCCCCCTCCCCCCCAAAAAAAGAAAACAAATGCAACAAAGCACCATGAGCATAGAGTTACAGCACTCAAGTGCATTGTAACACCAGAATAAGAAAAACAGCAGCTTTTGTACATAATATAATTGCTATTGTATGGGTAGGAGAAAATGGTATGGGGAGGTAATTGACACCCTACAGGTAATGAAATGAAATATCAAACCTTTAACTTTTTCCCTACGGGTAATCTGCTATATGGTAACCAACCATCTACTAACCCTTCCCTCCATATCACCCACTACTGGGTTACAGTAGCATCCAAATGTACACAGTGCACATGTAATGGGAAAAGAGGGGTTCTCTCCCTTAACATAGGGATAGTGTTAAGGAAAACATGGTTCTGAAGTGCCAAATAGAAAAGACAAGAAAAAGGACTGTGGCTTAGTGTGTGTGGGAATAACAGACAGAAGGTGTGTTGCAGATGGACCTGAAGTTCTGGAGTGGCTGGGACCAGCAGACCATGGAGATCAATGTGGTGGATGTGGACGTCAAAAGCAACAGCTCCGTCATCCACTGGGTCTACAAGTTTCCCGTAATGATATACCGGAATACTTGTTTGTGTGGCTTTTGTGTGTGCACGTGTGCGTGCGTGTGTGCGTGCAAGTGTGTGTTAAAACTGGACTAGATAAAAAGCTAATAAAAAGAAAACCGGCAATATATCTAGAATTCTGAACATACTATTATAATGCAATTGGGGTAAAGCTGCGTGTTTGTGTGACAGTAAGGAGCAGAATCATGCCTTAGTTGTTTTGCTTTTAGAGCTATTTTATGGCTGTGTAAGTGTCAGGAGCATTGTCTGATCATATTTGTTTTGCTTTGTTTCAGTACCCCATGTACCCCAGGGACTACTGCTATGTTCGTCGTAGTAAGGTATGGCAGTGTACATTTGTATAGGCGGATATGTGTGCTGCCTGCCATCTGCTTTTATGACTCTTCAGGTTCCTGAGATCAGAAACCTTTCTTTTCTTTTTTTTCTTTCTTTTATGTTTTGTTTTTCCTTTCTTTTCATTCTTTTTATTTATGAGCTAATCCTATTGTACATTGTGTGTAAAAATTATATTTTTAGGGGACAGAAGTGAGAAGATCAGTTTTGAATTGAATTGTGGTCGAATCAGATCATGTTACATTTTTTGCATGAGGTGGAGAATGAAATGAATTAACTAGTATTTTTTCTTTAGAAGTGAAAGCACAGCTAAGTAAAGAGAAGCATGTTTTTTTTTTTAATACAGGATACCATTCACAAACTCACATACACACATGCACACACACAACAACAACAACCACCACAACCACAACACCACCACCACCACAACAACAAATGACGTTTCTGAAAGGAAAGATGTGACATAAAGACTGCGGAGACAGAAAGGCTTTGCATGACAGGAGGTAGTACAGAATGGCCTTTACATGCCTTCAGGTGGACGAGGAGGAGAACAAGATGGTGATTGTGGCCAAAGCCGTGCCCCACCCCAAGTGTCCTCAGAAGGAGAACGTGGTCCGTGTGGCTCACTACCAGTCCCAGATGGTCATCGAACCTCACTCCGCCATCGACCAGGTATGTTGACATCAGGCCTGGAAAAAGATGATAGTACCAAAGAGGGAAAAGATATGTATAGCTTATGCCAGTTTGTAACTTGTCTGCTCAAACTGCTGACATTGAGTTTGGGTCTATCTCTTCTTTAGATTTAGTATTAGAGGGTTTTGTTGTTGTTGTTGTTGTTTTTAATCATTGACTAGCTTGTGTACAGCTTTTCATGATTGCTACATAGCTTCAACTTTTTTGGGGGGTAAGTGATGGCCATATGTGAATAGTTATGATTGGCTGTCAATTTCAAAACTTATAACCTCCCCTCCCCCACTCCCACCCTACCAAAAAAAAAGTCATTTAAGTTTTAGAATGACTTCAGGTACTCCATGTCAAATATTGATAATTACTTTGCTATGATTACTGAATGGCTTCATTAGAATGTTGTTGTTTTTTTTCTAAAATGAAGCAAAATTTGCATTTATTTTAATAACATTGAGTGTGATTACAATGTCCATATTGATAAGTGAATGCTGCTGTTTGCAGAACGGGTTCAATACAAAATTTGTATGTATCTTAATAACATTGCGTGTGATTACAATGTGCATGTTGATAAGTGAATGCTGCTGTTTGCAGAACGGGTTCAATAGTAAATTTGTATGTATCTTAACAACATTGCGTGTGATTACAATGTGCATGTTGATAAGTGAATGCTGCTGTTTGCAGAACGGGTTCAACTACTACATGAACTACTTTGATGACCCCCAGACGCAGCTGCCCAGCCTGTGCTACAGCTGGTTGGCCAGCACAGGTGAGGTCTTGCTGCATGCAACGTATGTAGCTTGCCGACATTCTTCACGCTTGCTCTCTCTCTCTCTCTCTCTCTCTCTCTCTCTCTCTCTCTCTCTCTCTCTCTCTCTCTCTCTCTCTCTCTCTCTCCCCCCCTCCCTCTCCCTCCCTCCCTCTCCCTCTCCCTCTTGACCCCCTCTCTCTCTTTCTCCTTCCCTCCCCTCCCCCCCTTTAACTTCCTGGGGGGTCATTAGAGTAGGGTACCAAAGCTTCCCAGCTGTGTTATCTTGAGCAGGTTGAATATGGCAGAGCCCATCCCTTTTCGGGGTGACAGATGGCATGCTAGGTATGGGTTTTGTCATGCAAACCTCCACCTATAAGCCATGGCTGGCCTGCTCTTCCATGTCCACAAACAGCTTTTCCTTGAGGCACTGTTGCCGATCTCAGGATGAGAGACATTTTTAGATTAGGAGAGAGAGAGAGAGGGGGCACTGAGGAACTTCAACTGTGGAGGGTTGCCTCGGGTATATATATTAGAGGACTTGGGGACCGGTAATGGTCCCAGGTTGGGGTTTTTTGTGTGTGTTTGGGGTTGTTTTTTTTCCTCAGCTAAAGCTCCAAGTACACCAGTGGTGAGATTCTTGCATAGGCAACTGTTTTTGAAGCCACCATTAAGGTAGCCGCTCGCCAGCTTTGGGGAAAGGTCCCAGGTTTGACATACTTGCCCATGGAAGAACTATGCTGTGAATCTCTTTTTGTTTACCTCATACCTCCCACTTGGCAGATAGAAAAGAGGCCAAGTACCTCTCAGAGTTATTGTATGATAAACTTCATTAATCAACTTATTGCAGTGTTCTTTAAAAAAAGTAAAAAAACAAACAAAAAGACACTGTCCACGCACACATTTCCTTGTAAAACTCTTGTAGATCCGTTCTCTAATTCAGGGCATTTACTGGAACTGAGATGGAGTTTACATGTAGTGAATATTACCTTGACAGTGTGAGTTTATTCTGTCTGTTGTTTTAGCTGGACAGTGTCAAGGTTTTATTTCTAGGTTTGATGTATAAGATACTAGTCACGTTGACAGGTATTCTTCCTATCTCACAGTGAATTTGACAGGTATTCTTCCTATCTCACAGTGAATTTGACACGTATTCTTCCTATCTCACAGTGAATTTGACAGGTATCCTTCCTATCTCAAGTGAATTTGACACGTATTCTTCCTATCTCACAGTGAATTTGACAGGTATTCTTCCTATCTCACAGTGAATTTGACAGGTATTCTTCCTATCTCACAGTGAATTTGACAGGTATTCTTCCTATCTCACAGTGAATGTTTTTTTGTTTTTGTTTTTAAATTGTAGGTGTCCCTGACTTTGTGGAACGCTTGCACTCTGCCGCCAAAGTGATGCAGGAGCGCACCCTGCGTGGTTACCAGCCCAACATCCAGGTGTCCTCCCAGAGCCCGGAGCATGAGAAGAAGGACAAGGAGGTGCCCAACGTGCAGTATTGCTAGATCACTCCTTTGCTGAAGTTGTCATACAACTTGGCCAATTTTTTTTTTTTCACGGTGGAAAGTATTCATATATATTTTTGTATCAAAAAAGTCTGTTCACGATGATAGTCTTGTGGGATTACTTAACCTGTCCATATTGCTCACATAAGGAAGGCTGTAAAAGAGAGTCTGTCAACGTCGAAAGACTGTAGTTACAATGGTTAGAGAAAGCAGCACAAAAAAAACCAATCGTAACCTTCTCAAGAGGACTGTCACAAAAGAAAGGTGAAGAAATTTAAAGGTAAAAAAGATTTTTGTTTATAGAGTTCTAATCCATCAGAAAAGGGTGTACATTTTGATTTGTGTGCATGAGCATATATCCAAAAATAACTTGTTAGGGTTTTATTTTGTGAAAGAAAGAAAAAAAAATGGTGGTTACCAGCTTCAGACAGGGTCACCATCGCCACCGCTGTTACTGAAGTCTGTTTTCACATGGCTGATTAAAAATGCAAAAACCTCACTGTCAGCTTCTTGTGTCTTTTCAAAGAGCTGCGAAAGAATGGCCGAGTGTTCTGTTGTTGTTTGCTCTGGATGTATGTGTTAATTTAGTAGTTAAGTCCTCTTGGATTGTTTCAGACTCTTCAGCAACACTGAGGATAGGGGAAAAAAGAACATTGGCATTTAATGATACAGCACAAACCAGAATGTTTGCTTTGATTCAGCTGTTATCAGTTTAGGTATCTTTTGTTGTTCTAGAGATGACAATCCTCATTTGATAGATTTAGATCAGCATTTGTCTTAAGGGCCTCTTGAAATCCATCTTTTTATCTTCTTTATGGTTTTTTTATTAGTCATATTTTGCTGTGTATGTTCAAAGTTGAAAAGATCAGGAAGTTTGGAATGACACCAAAGAAGGTTGGTTTGTGCCAGTCTGTTGTATGCTGTTTTGATATGTTGTCATGTTTAGGTAGGTCTTGGCTTGTTCTCATGTGCTGTTTGTTAACAGAGTTAGGTAAAAAGACTGAAGTAAAACATGCTTTTTTTAATACGGATTACTGGGGATTCTTGAGAGAATGTAGTTGCTTTCTAGATTGTCAAAAGAATCCACTCTTGTTTGAAAAGAAAACAGAAGGTTGAAAGAGAGAAAAGAACCTCCTGCTTAAAAAAAACCCAAACTTTTTGTGCTGAAAACATTTGTAGAGCTAGAAAAGAGTGCTGACCTGTATGGGTTACGGAAGAATGGAAAACTGTATATTAATCTGCATGTCGTGTGAGCAAAGTGACTTCTAAGTTTGATTTTGCATTTTGGAAGTTTCCATTTTGGTGTAGACACATTCAAGTGAGTTTTTCGTTTGTTACAGTTTGCTATGAGAAGGGGGAAAATGATAGATGTTTGTCGAGGTTTGTTTTTGATAACAGTCATTTTGTGCCATTGAAAATCTTTCCGGTGTACTTGAGCATGCGTGTGATCTCTATTATTTAGTTTGTCAAAAACTGATGGAAGTTGATAACATTGCTTGATGACACTGCAAGCAAATTGTCTCAGAGCAAGTCTGCATTATTGCTTATGTTATGTGCCTTATCTATCGCACATAATAATTTAATTGCACTAAAAAAAAAAATGTATGTAAGTACAGAAGGTGAATGCTGTATGTGGTTGTAGCTTCAGAATGGGAAATCCAGCACTTGCTCACAGATAGCCTTTCAGTCATAAGCAGTGTGGTGCATAGCCCACAGAAAGGATGCACGTCCGTTGAGATCAACGCATCATTGGAGTGTGGCTAAAGAGAGGCAAAGTCTACAGCTGATTTCTGTACTCCAAACTAATTCCTGAACTGTAGTTTGTTTGTATTGTGTGATCGTTTTTGTGATTTCCCCCCAAGTTGAATGTTGTCGTATCAAAGGTTTTGGTGGATCACTGTGCAGGTGAGTTGTTACCGTCACAGCGTTGGGGGGTTTCCAGTTGACAGTTACTGTGCACTGTTGCCAACTAGGATTTAGTGGTTTGGTTTTGTAGCGTTGGGGGAGCAGTACAGTAGTTTATTAAGAACTATCTATGTAAGTGGTTTGTTTAGACAATAGAAGTATTTGGCTTAGAATAGCATAACAACTCATCTCATGTAGGATATAAAAAGAAATTCAACGTAAAGCAGATCCTTTAGAATGGAGTGTTGTGTGGGCATTATGGACAAATGTGTGATGTGTTTAATGTGTACTATAGCCATGAATATGTCATAAATCTTTTCATATAATGCTGAAATTTGCAGCCGCCATTATTTGCCATGAACCAGCCTGTTTAATGGGTTGATAGATTTTGATGTGCAGCACAAATATTCCTTTTTTGGTTTGGTCTCCTCTCCAGTTCACTTTGTTTGATTTGTCAGTGTTTTTGTGTGCACCTGTCTTCTGTTTGATTTTTCAATGTGTTTTGTGTACACCTGTTTTTTTATATTTGATTTTTCAGTGTGTTGTATACACCTGCCTTGTGTTTGATTTTTCAGTGTGTTTTGTACACCTGTTTTTTTTATATTTGAGTTTTCAGTGTGTTTCATACACCTTTTATTTTTATTTTTGATTTTTCAGTGTATTTTGTATACCTGGGGTTTGTTTTTTTCATTTGATTTTGTAATATGTGTTTGTATCCTATCTTTGCAGTAGACTTTGATGGGCTGGATGTAGGATGTACATTTGAATGCGTAGGAGTGTATACATGTAAAGAGTTGAAAGTTGTAAGGGGTGGATTTTCTCTCTCTCTCTCTCTCTCTCTCTCTCTCTCTCTCTCTCTTTTATTATAATATATATATATATATATATATATATATATATATTGTGAATGTTTCATCCGTGTATAACCAATGCTTGTGACATTCTGAATATTCAACACATCAATGGTTATAATTTTGTGAAGCTGGAAACTTGGTTACAGCTTGATTAGATTGGTTTGGTTTGCTGGATCCCGAAAAGGAGAGTATTGTGGAAGCTCTGGTCAGTACTGTATCAAGCGCACATGTACATTGGATTTTCATGGAGGTGATATATTCATGGTCTTCATCCCTAGCCGAGAACTATACTTCAGGCTTCATTCTGCGTTAGTCTAACACTCTGTAAAGCTAAATTTGCTTTTGATGTGTTTTTGAACTGTATGGTATATGTTTTTGTAGGTATCAAGTTTTTGTTCTAGTTTTCTTTGTTGGTTTTTTGTGTGTGTGTGTGTGCATGTTTTGATGGAGTGATTTTGGGAGGAGGGGTAAACATTTTGTGCCATGTCTTCTTATAAAACTATATCAATCTGTATCAGAATTGTTAACTGACAAAGCTCAAGTATGATTTGCTGTTTATTCAATACCAGTAGTAATAACTGTCATTGGTATTGTGCCGATTTGAATATATTACGCTTTTCCCTTGATCAGTTGCGGGAAAAAAAGAAAGAAAAACCGTACGCAGGAACACAGTAATGCAAAATAAATGATAGAGTATTGTTGTCCAGGCGGCAATTATAAACAAAGTGTAGCAGCTGCAGAATTTGGAGGGTACTGACTGTGGACGTGGAAGTCATGTGCTTCTGTTGTAGATGATGAACAACTGACCTCTCTTTTCTCCCTTGTGATCCCAGTGCAGTCATCAGGGCAGTGCACTGAAACTTTTCAGCCATGCAGTGTGTTGTGGGCATGTTGAACTGCATGGAAACCATCCTTCTCCAAGTGGCTGAAATCATGCTTCCTTTGCTTTTGTCTTTACTGGCCAGAGCTGGCCTACCCTTCTACAACACATGGACGAAATAGTTTTTGAAGAAACATGTGAGCAAGACGTTTTGTCTCCATTTGCACTCAAGACCTTTGTCTCACCTGAAGAACTTGCAGGGAAATTGGGTGAACCAGTTTTATCTTAAGGGGAAAAAATCCCCTCACTCATATAGATGTACTGAGACTCAAATTTGCACCCACATATTACCATGAGTCATGAATCTGATGCTCTAATCACCCCGTTATCCTACACATACCCCCTAAACTTTATTATGGTTGAATATTGACATCTTTTTTAAAAAACATTTCTTGCTTCAGTCATGAAAAGTCAGTTGTCACTACCTTCATTCCATTCTTGTGGTGTGTGTGTGTGCTTTTGTGTATGAACGCACATACTTTATTTATGCATAAGTATTCATTATTCAGTTAAGTATTTATTTATTACTTGTCTGGCAGATTATTATTTTTAATATTCATATCAAAGTCATTACATTCTTCTTGTAATGTATGCAGTTTATGTTGAATGCTCAAAGAAATAAGAAAATTGCATGCATGCACACACACACACGCACACACTTTACCATCATCAAGGTGCTTGAGTACATTGAGCATTTTTTTGCATTCCTAAACATTATGTATAGGATTGCCAAAAATACTCAAGAGACTTAGTTTGAAGTCAGTAGAGCGACCATAATAGTTGTATGAGGTCACAGTTTCATGTTATGAAAAAGATGGTCAAGAAATGTTTACTACATTTTATATTATTGTTGGCTTCTATTTTGCTTATTTGTAAAAATTGGTTTGATGAAAGAGAGAGGGAGAGAGAATCAGTATGCTTAGTAGGTTTGAGGTTTTCTTATATACTTATAGTATGTGTCTAAAAGTTTGATCAAAGCATTTTGCTGTATTCAACCCTTTTTTGGTTAAAATAAAGTCTATGAAAATGCTCTGTGTTCTGCTGTATGATATAATTATTTTCTTATTGACGCACGATTGGAAACACTGTTGGGAAGTTCTGTTGAAAACTCTGATGTAGTTTGGCCTTTGTTGTTAAAGGAGAAAAACCATTGTAAAAAAAAAAGATTATGTATTCATGCACAAATGTACAAACATATGTGACGCTCCACCAGCAAACAAGTCATTTAGCACCTGACCCACTTTTCTGCTAGGAGCCATTTAAGGCAGGTGGGGGGTCAGGTTGTCGATTTTGATTGATTATAAAACTATAACCATTAATCTACCTTCTAATGAAGTATCAAGGCATAATTTTTTTTTTCTTTCGCTTTTAAACGTGTTTTAAAAATACGCAAGCCCTCATTCTGACCACATATTAGGATGCTAAACTGGTCAATTTAATAATAATTTTTTTTTTTTTTTTAACCGGTCACTTTCTCACTTTGTCACATCCTGCAGTCTATCATTTCAAGTTGTAATAACTTTTCATAGAGTTGTCCGATTTTCAATCTGTTTTTTGTTTTTTTAATTGAATAGGCATCTTATTGCAGATTAATGTCATGTAATTAACTATAAACTAAAAACTGACCTCGGGTGCAATCGGACTCACTATGTGGTGGAGCATCAACATATGCAGTCACTCATGCAGTCACACACGCACGCACTCACACACACCTGCACTCAACGCACACACATAATTAGTCATGGGATCCGTCACTTGACTTGCTATTAGTTATTGCATTGAGTCCTGTGACTTGACTTCTATCTGAAGTGACAGGGAAAAGAAAAGTCATCACTTCTTCTCTAAGAAAACTGAAATCATGAACTGTGGCTTTTTCTTCCAGGTGGACAGTGTTGCATATTTGATTTTGAAATTGAAGGGAATGTTATTGTAACCACAGAAACTGAATGAGGTGACAGCCCTGATGTGGCTTTCATGGTCAGTGGGTCTATGAACAACATGAAATCAAACATTTTCAAACATTTCTCATTTTATAGCTCAGCTTTTATTTTAATAATTGGGCTGTAAGCAACGTGAAATGAGGGAGACAAAAATGTTTTCTTTCTCATTTTATTGCAGTTTGCATTGTAGTGATAATTTGTGGAAAACTATGTAGAAAAAAGCCTTTGTACATTGTCAGAAGAACGTGCTGACCATGTCAGTTCATTCTAGGTGTGATCATTTTCACCTTTGTATGTGCATCAATTCATTTTAGAGCTACTTCAAAAGCACTGGAGTACACCTGATTAGAACATAGTGGACAAAAAAGGCGATATTGACCTGAACTCCCATTTTCTTCTGGAATTCATTTCAGAGCTACTTCAAAACCACTCGCATACACACATGATTAGAACACAATGCACAGTAAAGGTGACATCAACCTGAACTCCCACTTTCTTTTGGAACATACCTCTCTCATTTATCATTCATGCTTGAAATTCTGCTACAGGTGTTTTCTCCTTCCTGTTGCATAATTTCCACCCACAGTTTTATTCCCCCTTTCTTCCCCCATCTGTCTTTCTGTGCTCAGCCAGTCCATTTCAATTAATGTATGTATTTTCATGAGTTGTGTATGCTTATTTCCAGATTTCATGGAACTTTTTTTAAAAAGTTGTATTATATGGCATCCAGGAAATGCAAGCTGTCAGTCGTTTCTATGTTTTTACGTAATTTTTATTTGTGTGATTCTTGTTTTGTTTTGTTTTGTTGTGAGTATGTGCATATGTTACTTTTGTGAAGTTAGTTTGTTTTTAATCTTACAGAAACTGAGGTTAGGTGGACTGATTCCAAAGGAATATTTTTCAGGTTTTTTTGTTTGTTTGTTCCTTGGCTAGAGCCCTGAGGTTTACCAATGCCTACCATGAAGGTAGCTGCATTCTGACTTCAGGGATGTATGCTGGGTATGTTTCTGTTAGCCACCAAATGACATGAATTACAGGATCTTAAACATGCATATTTGATCTTTTGCGTGTGTATAATTACACACGAAGGGAATTAAAGCACTGGCAGGTCCGCACTTAAGTTTTACCAGAAAGATTGTAACAATCCCCACCTTTAATTCACCAGGCACTGCTGGCATCGCAACCCACGATTTCATGGACTTGTGGGATTGATGTCGAATGGTGTTAACCACTTGGCTGTAGTGTCCATCATTTTTCAAGTTAATCATGGGGTTTTGTTTGTTTGTTTTCTTTTGTTCCTTGGCTAGAGCTCCAAGGCTCATCAGTGGTGAGATTTTGTGTATGTGACTGTTTTTGCCCACCATCAAGGTAGCCGTATTCCAATATTGAGAATAGTTCAATCATTTTTATTTCTTTTATTACATCTGTATCTGACTTCAAAGAAGGATGAGATAAGGCCATTAACTTCATTTTAAGTAATTGAACGTGAAGAATGGTAACTCATACTTTAAAGAAAGGCACATAACTTCAAGCCACTCCTACAAGTCTAATCACACCCAGCATACAGGTAAATTAACTCTTCTAGTGCCAGTAGGGAGGGTGTTGACTGATGCCCTACCTGAAGAGCTTCCCTAAAGCCATAAGTTATTCCACATTTCAGGACTGGTGTCCTACTTAAAGAGCTTCCATAGAGCCATAAGTTATTCCACATTTCAGCATCAGAAAAGCTGTTTGCAATCAAAATAATTCAAGAATAAGCCCAGATTCTAAATTATACATTGTTTTCCTTAAAAGAATAAAATCCACAATATTTTTTGGTTGCTTCTCTTACAGTTTTTACACAACAATTTTGTGTTGATTGTTGTGGCCTTTTAAGGCTTTAATTCCTCAAAATTCCCTGGGGCCTGGAAATCACTTAAATTTTTTTTCGTTGGCACTGAAAGGGTTAACTGAAGAAAAGAATTATGGGCAATAAAGCTATCAAAGGCATCAATTTGAAGTTACTCATCTTTGTTTCAGTCTAAAGTTGCTTTTCTTTATTTAATTAAACTATCTTTACTTCACTACTACTTCTTTTATTGGTCTTTTTCTCTTTTGTCCTTATTAGAGTTTATTTTCTATTAGTATTATTAAGCCAGGTTTTCTTTTCCAATTTCTTCTGTCTATATTTTGTATGAAGCACTTATGTCTTGAACTTTGTTAGGCAGGTTTTCTTTTCCAATTTCTTCTGTCTATATTTTGTATGAAGAACTTATGTCTTGAACTTTGTTGGCAGTGGGGTATTTTTAGCCTGATCTGGCCCCACCTAAGCAGTCAGCTGAGATAAGAATGAATAAAACATTTCAAATGTATTTGCTTTGTGCTTTGATTTGATGGATTGGGTTGATTAGATTAATTTAATTGATTCAGATATGTATTCATTTTCAATAACATGCTTTTTCACATTGCTTTGACCAAAGCATTTAACATTTAACTCATTTGGAAAATTGTTATCGTGGAACATAATTATTTGTTGGGTTTTGTTTGTTTGTGTTGAAATGTAAATAAAAGGATGATTACATTTCATTGATTAAGAACTTATTTCTTCCCAGGTTGAACGCTTGTTTTGAGAGAGACAGACAGACAGACAGACAGAGAGAGTGTAATGACTATGTTTGCCATGTTTTTGGACAATAGCAAAGATTTCACGTTTGCACAGGGCATTAATGGACCCCACACATAAGAGCGTGCGCATGCACACATACACAAACACACACAGAAAATGTGCATATGTATTGGCAATTTTATTTTTGGTGGCAGTCAATGATAGAGCTCAGTAGGGGTAGGCTACAAATGTAATACAGCATGGATCACACCCTTGGCTATCTTAAAAAAAAACACCTTGAAAATTCTTTGAATATACTGCTAAATGACCTGTATGAACACTACATTTACAAAATATATCTACGTACGACACTTTCAAATCCAGCCTCAAGACATACTTATGTCCATCCTAAAATTTCCAAGATTTTCCCCTACTGTTTCATCTCATGCCTGCATGTCCCCTACCATTCAACAGCCAAAATCATCATTATTATATCCAATGGGGGAAAAGTCTTCAAGCACATTCTAATGATCCCACACATTTTGAAAGACTTTCTGCTTAGCTCACATGGTTGTTTTTAGACAGGTCGGGGGGGGGGGGGGGGAAGAGGGGCACTTACAGCCTAACATTTTGGGGGGGGCTATGATTATTTGGTAAAGGGTAGAATATTCCCCCAAAAATCAGTATTGGAGATTAATTTGAAAACCACCCCTGTCACCATATCAAAAGTCGGGTCAATGGATCATCAGTCAGGTTGACAATTAAAACTATAAGTAGTCGGGTATCCATAACCTAAAATGCACAATCGCCAAAATTGTATGTGACCAATTGGATCTCTGTAACAAAAATATTGCAGAAATACCAGTTTAAAAATTTACATAGCTTTCATAAATCTCTGTTTTGTGTTTTCAAAATCAATCATGTGGCCGGAGTGTAAAACATTGTAAATATAATAATCACCACAAATCACAAAACTGGCCTTTAGACATGGAATGGACGGATATGGTTCACACAAATCACAAACTGATTTGGGTCTGGTGTTGATCCATGTATAATGCAGTCTATCACAAAACATCACTTTCAGAGAGAACTGGTGTCAAATAACAGATCACAAGACCGTAAGTGCATTGCAGTTCATTCATCAGTTTCATTTATACATCATGGTTTTATATTTCTAACCCTGAAAATGATTTTAGATCTTTTCCCTCTGGAAACTCTTGTAATAAGTTTTAAGAAATATTTGATCGATCGGACATGAGACTAACTCTCATGGAATGTCTTTTTATTTTTAAAGAAAAACACACACATGTAAGTGATTATCTGATCCTCTTCCAAACATGCCGAAACAAGCAATAAAATGTTTCAATTTTCCACACCCCAGCAGAGTTTAGCGGTTACTGGTACATCCTATCTCAGTCTTTTTGCCCAGCAAGAGTAAGAAAATAAGATCTGAAGAGCTCCTTTTACTGAAATGTGTATCAAATATTAGTGTTGGTTATTTCAATCAAACTTCATAATTAAAAAATCTGACATAACTGAACAGTCATCCACAATTTGATTTGTTTTTTTGCAAGATATAGCGCTGTATAAATTCCATGTATTATTATTATTATTATTATTATTAATGTCTGTGTTTTCAAAGAATTTGATTCCAAATTTAAACATCAGTCATATTTTATGGCAGCGATTCAAAATCTGCATAAGATATTTTGAAAATATTTACCCATTGCACCCCAAAATATCCCTGGACAAATGGTTTTGCTTGAATAGCACATAAACTCAACAAACAAACAAAAATCTCTGGTCAATCTATATCTGATAGCATTAAAAGCAGATCCATTCCTATTATCAAGTAATCAGCAAAAATTTCTTATGTTGTGCATCAGCTACTCGAGTTCTTAACTTTAAAGATTTTTTCTTTGCCTTTTCTTTATGTTAATAAATTTTCTGCATTTTCCTCCACATTGGAGACCAGTTGAGAATACACAATTATATGCTAAACACTCATTACTCATCCTGTTCTCTCAAACTCACTTAGCTAAGCCTTATTTTTAACAAGCATACATATCCTTAGCTAAAAATGAAAAAAACCCAGTTTATACATGAGAATACTTAGCAATCAGCATTGCATGTGTATGCAGCAGCAGTGTGAAGCAGGCAATGATCTCATCAAAAGTGATCTTGTACAATCGTGAGGCTCACCTGATAGGCAACAGCAGTGAGTTCAATACAAGACAGGTCTAATACCTGGCTGAAAAATGTGCAATTGCAGGAGCGGTGATGAGCTAACATTAAATTAACATGGCTGTGTCCACAGGACTGACTATATGCATTCTAGCAAACTGATCAAACCTACCTCATAAGCAGCAACAGTCAACAACAACACATCTGACAGGAGTGTGGCAATGATTCCACAAACTGGTGAGTGGTGGACCATCCACAGCTCATGCAAAGTGACACTTCCATTCCAGCCTTCAGAGTAAAGGAATCATGTCTATGGACAAGCAAAGTGGACTAAGCATTCTTAAAGAAGTTATGTGGCTACCTTATTAGAATGTTTTTTAAAAATGTGTGCCAATCAAAAAAATCTTTTTAAAAAAGAAGAAAATATGATCACTTCAGGTACAAAATCTCAACAGCAGTGAACCTCTAAGAGTTCTAACCAGGAAAAGAAAACCCAACAAAATCAAATTGGATTTACAAAAAAAAATGTTTAAAAAGAGCAACAACCAGCAAAAAAGAAAAGAAAATATTTCCACCACAGGCAAGTCATATTCATTATTTCTACTCTAAAAAGCTTACGTGCAAACAAATATGACAACTCCCTCAAATCACTGGCAACAACACTAGACTACCCATGATGGTGTGACCAGAGCGACAGACTGTACAATGTCCGGATATTATGCCAAAGCAATGCGAAGCGATAACAGCATCAGCAAGATATTTCTTTATTACTCCACACCTTATTTCTCTAAGTCAAGCCTACAGTAAATAAGATAATACTGTCTCCCCAGTGCTTGTCCCGAAATGACCAGTACTGTGGGCCATAGAACAATTCTCTGGGCATAAAATCACTGTTGTGTGTGTGTGTAAAAAAGGGAAACACTGCAGTAAGTGGTTCTGAACGGACAGCCTGACAGCAACAGTACAAACTGAACACTGTTGCTGTCAGCGCAAAAAAAAGCCATATAAGGACAGAACAGTTTATCATTGTATTAAGTTCAAAGAGGTTTTTTTTTATATACAACCAACAAAACATAACAATATTAATTAATACATAAATCATATAATTTGGTTTTTTCCATAATAAATATTATCTCCATTATTACTTGAATAACTAAGAACTGGTTCTTAGGCAAGTTCATTTCTGTTTGTTTTTTTCATGCCATGAACATAATCAGTGACCACAATACAAATACACAATAAGAAACACAGAGATACAGACGAAAACAGATAAAGTGCTTTATCTCCACATATTAATCCTGCAATATAACTTGAATAATCTGCATGTTACATACCACCACTTTTGATTTAATTGTCACACATGTACATGTTATTAAGGTTGGATACACTTTTGCATAATGAGATTCACAAAATATATCACACACATATTTTTTATAAAAATCACAGTGTGATATCAGTGAAGTTCTCTCAGATTTTTGTCCACACTGTGAAAGAATTCACAGAAGCCAAAAATATTGATGATAATAATTATTCAAATACTGAAGAAATGGTAGAGTTCACGCAGTCGAAATAATCACCTTACTTCCTTTCACATGCACATGCAAAACAACAACCCCTAACTAAAAAAAAAGATGCCACTAATAATAATGTGTATGAAAGTCCTGATATCTAACTAGAATGTGACTTATGTTAATGAACAATAGAAGGGGAGCCCTGTGTTTTTCTGAGAGTTGAATGTCTAGTGTGATGGGCAAATATCTATAGAAGCCATACAACGTACACACCACTGCCTACAGTCATTAAAGTATAGGAAAAAGGCTGAACTGCAGAGGTCTATTACAGTCATTCTGCGTACACACTATTATGAACAGTTGTGATACTCCACCATATAATGAGTCACACCATATAGGAGGTCAATCTTTACTTGTTAACATGTTATCAATCTGCAAATAATAATTTTAAAAAAGCTATTCAATTTTTATAAAAAAGAAGAAAATATGACAATTCTATGAAAAATGATTAGAGGTTGGGTGTTTTTGTGAGAGGTTGGAAGTTCTGAAATGCATTTTAAAAAACAACAAAATCATGCTTTGATACTTTGGTACAATGAAGAAGAAGAACAAAATCTAAAAACTGACATGACCCCCACCTGCCTAATCTGGCTCCTAGCAGAAAAGTGGGTCAGGTGCAATGCGACTCATTTCCTGGTGGAGAGTCACATTGAATACAATACAGGGTGAAATACAAATGTCTATAGAAGCCTTCCAGCTTACACACAGTAATTACAAAAATAGGCTGAAACACGGACCTCTACTGGAATTTTCTGCTTACACGCTATTGAAAACTGTTATCACAATATAGGTTACACCACTGTTTATTGCTGAACCACATACTTAACACCCATTAGTACTTAAAACACACATATAGACACAACATACAGGTTTCTTTCTTTAAACACTGTAGTGTGAGAAATGTGCATGTGTGTACTCGTATGTGTTGTGGTGTGTGTGTGTGTGTGTGTGTGTGTGTGTGCATGTGTGTGTGTGTGTAAAAGATGAAGCAGACATACCAGGTTCTATACATATATGTATATATATAAAGACATCCTTGTTTTTTGGACCTGACCATTTTTATTGCCTGAAAACACTGATCAACGAATTTCTCAGGAACAACTGTACTCACATTCCACCACTCTTGTTTTTTCTCTAGTTGATTATACCTTGTTTTTTGTGAGTGAGCCAAGGAAAATATTTACCCTGTACAACCTTTCTCAAACATGGATTTTGAAACACCACTCCAGCTCAACATTCTTCTTTTTCTTCATCAAATGCTCAGACAGCTTCTATAGTTGTCTGTGATATGGGTGGAAATGTGTTAGGCTGCCATCATGTGCCTAACAAGTCAGGCCCAGCACATCTGACTTCAGCGTGCAGCTGAACATAAAATCTGGGAGAAAAATAATGTGTCCAAGTATTCTGCACAAATCAAACATTTCTTCAATTTAAAAATGGTCTATACACACTCACAAGTGGGTACCAGCTCTGCTGGGGAAGTACCTGGCGACAGACTAGCGCCCTGTCACAGGGGTGGTGAAAAACCATCAGTTCGCTTAACGCTACAGAAACCGGGATAAGCTCCGGCTCTATGGGCCTTCTGGCTCAAAAGAACATACTATACACACTCACAAAGCCACTCATTAACAAAGACTGTCAAAGTCTTTGTGGTTTTGAAAACAGTCCTTCCTGCCTTTAAAATGCAACCCATGTCCAAACCTGTCAATGCCTTAGAGGTAACTGACCACAAAGCTCTTTTAATGCTGGTGTGTGTCCCTGATATAAAACAAGAAAAAATAATTAACAACAAAATGTATTGGCACTCCAACAGGAAGCACTCAGAACTGAGAGACATTGAACAATGCTCCATGCAGGCCATGACACTAACCAACCTTAGCTCACTGGATGTCAGTGAGGTCAAAATCATGTATTCTCATGACACACAAGTGGCTGCAAGCTGCATAGCACAAGCAGATAATACTATGGCAAGCTTGACTGTAGGGAAAACTACAAAGATTAAAGGTTATTAAATCTGTGACAATGTCACATGTAGGGAATATGAGTTGGGAAGAAAGATAACATTTACATATTCAGATCTTTTCTTATATGTGAATATAGAACATAAGAACTGTTTTTCCCTTTTTTTCTTTCAGCAAAATCTTTGTAAAAAGCTTGATCCACACAACTCACCCTCTGCACAACCTGACTGCAAAAGTGGTCCAGACTTTTTCGTTTAACACATATCCTTTATTGGCTATTTGAGACTGAAGTTGTAACAGCCATTACATTCACACCTTCAAGTGCTATGCATGATAGCTAATAAGTTGTAACACTTATCATCATCAGTCTCTTAACCTAAATGGTTGTTACAAGAAACATATGGGATGATAATGTGTAAAATCATTATTATCATCATCATAAAAACAAAAATGACAAAGCGTTTTAAAGCCGCTACATCAAAACTAATGTAGAAAATAATTGTCATAAACCTGCGGATGAAAAACAAAGCAGACATGCATGATATGATGAAATAAAAGAAAGACAAACAGCCACACCTTGGGCAGGTGTATCTCACTGGCAGAGCTAGCAACACACTTTGGTTACACATAACAACAGCTCTACTCAACACGTACTCCCCTGCACATGTAGCATACCCTGATTTACAAAGTTCTGGATTCAGAGATGATCAATCTTACCAATGGAATTGCTTAAAACTAGATCTGCTTAAACCAGCAGTTATTACAGTAACAACATCAACACCAATAACAGCAGCAACAACAGCAGCAACAACAATAATAACAACAGCAGCAACAGTAGTACAGCAGTAGTACACTACATAACAAGAGATCCGAATTATCACATGAATTATTGCTTGTGATGTATTCTACATTCTCCAAACTGCAGTAACAGTACAAAACTCATCATTGTTTCCAACGCTGTCACAGGACGGATACAGAAAACAAGCAAACAAACACCAACAAAAGAGTATTGTTCTGCACACATCAGTGGTAGTGCACACAAGTCAGAAGAAACAAGCTGCATTGCTTTGTGAACACACGGCTTTGTGACATGAGGGTACATGTAGTTTTCACCCAGCAGCACACATTATGTTTCTCAGTGCCTGAATAGGCTACATGTGGACAGTTCTACGGAACCAGACAGCAGTAGCACTAGAATTCGCAACAGCAACAAAAAATCCAACAACAGCAACAGAAAAAGAAACGCATTTCACAGCAATATCTCAGCAATCTACGATCAGATACAAGCACTCATTGCACACATGTCGGTATTTTATAGGATGATGCTTTGATTTATTATCTCCAGATTTTCTTTTTAAATGAAATTACAATAGTGATGATGATGTTGTGTAATCATGATTTTGCTGTAAAACCAAAAGAAAGAAAAAAAGAACGGGGGAGAGAGAGAGAGAGTTAGTGAGAGAGAGAGAGAGAGTTAGTGAGAGAGGCAGTGAGAGGTGAATTATTATAAATAAGAAAAATGATAATGTGCAGAAAGTTTTGCTCACAGTTTGACACCAGAGAAAACACTAGCACATTTGTAACAATAAATACTGATACAACACACAGAAGAAAAGAAGAATGAGTAAAGAGCAACAGAGAGAGAGAGAGAGAGAGAGAGGAGAGAGAGAGAGAGAGAGAGAGAGAGAGAGAGAGAGAGAGAGAGAGAGAGAGAGAGAGAGAGAGCAAGGTCATTCACAGAAAAAGATGCAATACAAAAAGAAGGGCTTTTTCATCCAGTGTACTCCAGGATGGACAATGATTTATATTCATGACTGTACACATGCAGAGGTCCAACACGGATATGGAGGGTGTGAAAGAACGCGATTGATTCACACAGTGTCGACACAGTTTGCTTTTCTTTTTGGAGGGGTGGGGGGGGGGGGGGGTTGGTGAAGGGGTTGGGGGGTTGGAGGGCGGGGGGGGGGGAGGGGGGTTGTTTTTTTTTATCCTGGAAGACAGGTGAAGCGAACTTCGTCAAAATCAGTGTGTGGAGAGACGCCCTGGCCACACACCATCAGCAGGCCACTGTGTACCCTGCAACACACACAGACACACACACACACACAGACACATACACACAACAACACACACACACACACACACACACACACACACACACACAGACACACACACACAGACACACACACACACACATATTATACACACGTGTGGGTAAGTGCTCTAAAGGTAATGCACCAGCAGAGAAAGCGAGAAGAGCAGGTTCAGTCCCCCTTTGTGCCCAGTCCTTTTTCCCCGTCAACAAGACCTTGAGTGGTAGTCTAGTCACTAGTCTTTTAGGTCAGAGGCTTAACCAAGGTCCCATTTTCAACACATATTTAGTGCAAGGAAAAGAATCCAAGGCAAGAAAAGAGTTGTCCCTGGCCAAAATGATGTAAGGAAAGCCACTGTCAGAGAAACATGCATACACAGAGAGGAAAAATTATTTGAAATGGGTGGTGCTGCTCTTGTGGCTACATACCCTGACTGGGAAAAGTAGCTGGAATTTCAAGCAGAAAAATCTGCCATGACTGAAAGTAGTATAATTATAATATAATGTAAGTGTGTGAGTGTATGCATGCATGTGCATGCATGCATGCACACACAGAGATCTAGTGCATATAATCTCCATATCTCAAGAACAGTTTTAGAACATTTTCCTATCATTTAAACAAGAGCAAAATGGAATGAACTGAGCCTGGCAATGCAAAAAAAAACACCCTAAAACCTGACAACAAAATGATGGAAACAAAACAAAATGAGATCAGCTCAAAAGCAGAAAAACTGGTAAGACTTTTATCTCAAATATTAGTAAAGAAATGCTTAAACATACACACAATACAATCAAATACATTAAATATACACACAAAACTTACATAAATGTTCTATGGAGTTTGATTTCTAAAAAAAAAAAAAAAAATTTTATTAAAAAAACAAGCACACATGTTAAGATACATACATATCCCTGTTCTTTTCTGTCACACTCTTTTCTACACTTACTTGAAGTCCAGGTCCAAGGTAGTGCAGATCTCATTGTCGATGTTCCAGACAGATTTGCCTTTCTGCTCTTCCCGGGCCTTCTTCTTCTCTTCTTTCTTCCTGGCTATCTTTTTGCGCCGAGCAATCTCCTGCTCTGTCCATGTGGGCTGGTACTGAGGCCCCACGTATCTGAACTGGGAGGATTCCGACTGCCGACACAAATCAGCAGTAAAGTTATACTGAGTGTAGAAATAGAGGACGAGTATTTAAGATGCATAAGAAAGTATTCACATGTGCATCAAAGGCCAGAAAATAGGCCAAGAGTGTATGTGTGTGTAACAGGAAAAAACTGCCATGAACAAATGGTGAATCTAATGGCATATTGTCTTTCTCTGCTCAGGGAGTGACTTCATGAAAAGAAAACAAACAAACAAAACTTCACATTCACGGTCATCCATAATGCCCCACTTCATCATGAGCTGGCAACATGACATCTTTCTACTAGTGAGTTTACCCACAAAAATAACCAGCAGGCACGGTTACTCACCTCTTCACGTCCCACTGCCTTTTTCTCTCTGTCCTCTTTTTCCATGTGTCCATCTCTTTCTGTATCGTCACCATCCAGCTCCTCGATGTCATCCAACTCCTCCTCCTCCTCCTCCTCCTCCTCAGAGTCATCCAGAGTATACATGCTCTGGGATTTGCCCTGAAGACCAATGTGGGATGCCCGCATCCGGCTGCCATCCAGGTCATCATCGATGACCTCCATGGACTGGTGAAGCTGTCGATGTTTCCTCTGCATCATCTACACACAGCAAGTGGCAGACATGGCCGTCATTTTGCATTGAGACATATGAATTTTCACATCACTGGGATGAAGGAGATAATCTTTTAATTGTACATCAACTGAGTTTGTTTCATTTCGAGTATGAATAAATGAATATATGATTTATAAAAGCAACACACACAAAATGATAATCACACTCATAGGTATAATCACAGCGCTGGAAAAGTTGAAAATTGAAGAGAAGGTGGTGGGATGGAGAGGAGCAGGGATAAAAATGATGCCAGTCACAAACACACAAACAGAAGGAAATAAAGGAACATGGCAACATTGTAGACACACTGGGGGGCAGGATAGTTTAATGGTTAGAGCATTATGTTCATGATCTGACAGTCTGGGATTCAGCCACCACAGAGGTGCCCATTTCAGGGAGTTTTACCCTGGAGTTGACATTAATACTGACTCCACTTCCCCAAAAGTCCACCAGATGAGACTATAATCTGAGGCTCAGTGTATGAATGCATGCAGAGCATCTTGTGTACACATTAAAAACCCATTCTGCTATTGCAAGCACGTATGCACACACACATGCATGCACACATGCACACACACACGCACGCACACATGCACGCATGCACACATGCACGCGCACACACACACACAAAACATTGACAACAATCATCAGTACATTCCATTTCTCTTGATCATTAAAACAGCTTTCCATGAAGCCTTTCCATGAAGCCTTTTTTAAGTGTACGCACATGACATATATACAGTTACTATTTTGTGATAAAGTTAAAACCCTTGTTGTGGGTGATTGATAATGTATACAAATACTCCATATTTCTAAACATAACATGATCAGTTTTACAAAATCAGCTGAAAGGAAGAAACTCAACATCGTCAGAAAAATAAATATTAATTATGTACGCAGTAGGAGTATCCATCCATGCTGATAAGCTACAAATGATGACTCAACCGCCACTATTACATCAGTTTCTGAGTACATTAACTCACTAGAGATGCATTGTTACTAGCACGACAGCAATCTCAACACCACAAAATGATGTATTGTATGTATCCTGGCTTTGGCACATTTCAGGTTTTATTTTTAAAAAAACAACAACAGTATTTAGTCAAAGGAAAACAAATGCATACTGTTAGATCAACCATTTCCCTTGAAAAAGAATTACTTTCCTCTAGCTGTTAACTGATGGGTAATAAGAAGAAGAAGAAGAAGAAGAAGAAGGAGAAGAAGAAGAAGAAGAAGAAGAAGAAGAAAATCAGGTTGGCATTTCAACTTGGATTTTTCTCTCAAAAAGGGTGCTAGCACAATAAAAAGTTGGTAGATGTTTCAGTAGATATGTACGCTTTAGATTTAAAGCTGATTCTTGAGAATGAGAAAATTTAATGGCACATAAAATCAAGTCTTATTCTTTTTTGTAGATTAGTTGTTAGATACTTACACCTTGTCAGTGTATGCACAGAGTGTGCCAAAACTTTGTGTTTTTTTACCACTCACTGACTTCATTTCAAACAAAATGCACAAAGATACTAAACACAAATGGAAAAAATTGTAAACATCAAAAGGACACAAAATAAAGTTTTGAACTGACATATAATATCATTGGATTGTTCACTTTTATCATGTTTGCTGAATATTTTTAGAAAATGGCCCAAATAGCATGTTACATAATAGTTGCAGTGCAAATCTTAGGGAGATTCCAATGAGTTCACAGAACTTACGCAATTTGTACATATGAAAAATTGTTTACAGACAGCATACAGATCAGATACAGAAATATTCACTGGCTTATGCTGCAACTACAAGTATGTAGAAAAAAAAGTTTACCATAAATTGCAATCACTAGGAGTACAAAAACCCAAAAAACCCCCACAACAAAACCAACACAATAAAACAAAGAATAAGATGAAACTATCAAAATCTAATAGAAAACTGTTTTTGGAAGAGCTGTTGCTTCTGTGTGTTGTTATTGTTGTTGATGATATTTTTTCCCCAATTCATCTGTCCAAACCTAAAAAGAAAGTGCACACAAACCTCTTGTTTGGACATTTGGTACTTGATCTCAGAGAAGTCATGGTCGTTGTAGTTCCATGAAATGGGCATGCGGGGCCGAAAGCGAACTTGCTTACAGCGGTGCACTTCCACAAACGGAAAGTCATACTGCGGACACAAGGGAAAATGAGTCAACGCTTCCAAAAGCTTGAAACAGACCTTCCAAACAGTGATACAGAAACAAAATGCATTCTGCACACCACACAGACACTTTGCACAAATCATTTTGACTATTGTTAACTCAATGATTTTGACTGCTTCATAGAATATCTTGAATGTGCACAGAAAAGAGAAAGAATTTCATTTATCCCCCACCCCCCAAAAAGCCCCACAACAAAAAAACAAACAAACCACACGCACACATACAAAAAAAGAAAAACCACCAAACAAACCAAAGCACAGGCTATTTTTTTTTCTTTTACTCTTTTGAGATAGGGTATATACTCTGATTATAAGGCAACTTAATAAATGCACACTTTTGAAGCTGAACATTATGCGCAAAGATGGATGGACTAAAAATTCCGTATCAAATTTATGGTTTAAACACTGTTCCATGACACTGCCATGACAATGAAAATACCATTTCCACATACTTGCATTTTTTCATAGTTTAGCTTGATCTTGAGCTCTTCATTCCGGTCTTCAGACCATTCTTTACAGTGTTTGTTGCAAGACATACAAAATACAGGATCAAGACTATTCCAGATACCAACAGAACAAACAGACATTCTGTGATACCTCACTAAAATAACTCTAATACATTATGTACATTGTCAAAATCATTCTGATACCCCACTAAAATAACTAATACATTACCTTGTCAAAATCATTCTAATGAATATAGATGTGAAAGAATTACCTTATCAAATTCATTCTATTTAACTGTTGCTGCTCTTTATTGATCATGGGGAATATATTTCATTGATAAACATCCAGAATCAGTAGGATAATACATGAAGAGTCTGGTGTTAGCAAAGTAGCAAATATTGGACAGTTGAGAGAAATGCAAGTGAAAGAGTTAAGGTTTTCTTCTCATACCTTTGATTTTTGTTGGATTAAACAATCTTTGGAGAAGTTAATTTTTACCAGAATAAGTACAATACATACTGTAAAAACAAGTCTTTCTTCTTTCCTATCTTTCCATAATCAAAAACTCTTTCTGAGCTTTTAAAAAAAAAATTGGAACACCACAATAAATTTCTCTGGACACATCTCTCTCTCTCTCTCACCTGGTCTTTGGAATTGCCATGACGACGGAGAAAGCGGAGAAACTCTTTACGTTCCACGGACCTGACGACGACCAAGTCGATGTTGCCATCATTGACGTGCGTCACCTTGCTCAAGCCCTGAGGGGCTATCTCCCCATTGCCTGGGATGCTGAAGACAGCGATGTTCATGAAGCTTCCCTTCAGGGTCTGCCAGGGACTGTCCTGCTTCAGCTCTGTGCCCCACAAATTCACACAGGACTTGCAGTCACAACCCATTTCAGTCGTCGATGACTGGGTCCACATTACAGTATGACAGGCTGTCAATGATTACCAATGACTGGGTCCACATTACAGTATGATAAGGCTGTCAATGACTGGGTCCACATTACAGTGTGATAAGGCTGTCAATGACTGGGTCCACATTACAGTATGATAAGGCTGTTAATGATTTTCAATGACTGGGTCCACATTACAGCATGACAGGGCTGTCAATGATTATCAATGACTGGGTCCACATTACAGTGTGATAAGGCTGTCAATGATTATCAATGACTGGGTCCACATTACAGCATGACAGGGCTGTCAATGATTATCAATGACTGGGTCCACAATACAGTATGACAGGCTGTCAATGATTATCAATGACCGGGTCCACATTACAGTGTGATAAGGCTGTCAATGATTATCAATGACTGGGTCCACATTACAGTGTGATAAGGCTGTCAATGACTGGGTCCACATTACAGTGTGATAAGGCTGTCAATGACTGGGTCCACATTACAGTGTGATAAGGCTGTCAATGACTGGGTCCACATTACAGTGTGATAAGGCTGTCAATGACTGGGTCCACATTACAGTATGATAAGGCTGTTAATGATTTTCAATGACTGGGTCCACATTACAGCATGACAGGGCTGTCAATGATTATCAATGACTGGGTCCACATTACAGTATGATAAGGCTGTCAATGATTATCAATGACCGGGTCCACATTACAGCATGACAGGGCTGTCAATGATTATCAATGACTGGGTCCACATTACATTATGACAAGGCTGTCAATGATTATCAATGACTGGGTCCACATTACAGTTTGATAAGGCTGTCAATGACTGGGTCCACATTACAGTATGATAAGGCTGTCAATGATTATTAATGTCTGGGTCCACATTACAGTATGACAAGGCTGTCAATGACTGGGTCCACATTACAGTATGATAAGGCTGTCAATGACTGGGTCCACATTACAGTATGACAAGGCTGTCAATGACTGGGTCCACATTAACTCTCCTACTACCGTCGGCGGGTTGACCCGCCCTCTTACTACTTGGTCCGCGAAGCCGCGGGCGGGTGTGCCCGCCGAATACCTGGGGACACCCGGTGTCTCCCTTTGCGCTATTTATATACCATGGTCTCACACCCCTTATCGCTTTAGACATGAGCAGTGAGCTCCCAGATAGTGTAGCTGCCACCATTTGCAATTTTGGCTTCAGTTGAACGATTTTGGTGCCGATTTTTTCGATTTTACGGCGATGTCATCGAGTAACAATTTTTGGAGGGAGCTGCATCAATATGGCGACTGCTTCAACGAACTTTTTGGAGGATTTTCTGTGAAAATAATGGCAGAATCTGAACTTATGTGGACTGAAATGGACTTAGAAGCTGAACAGAGGATTCAAGAGTTGCAGAGTGGAATCGATGTGCTGTGTTTATTGGTGATTCGAGTGATGAAGATGACTATGACAGTGGTGTAAACAACGATCCTGCCGAGGGAGGCATATGACTGTGACTGGCTTAAAATGAAAGAATTTCGTGAAAATTGTGGCTCCAGAAACTTGCAAAATGATGCTAGTGACTCGTGGGTAGTATGATGGGTTTTTTCTTCTGTTTTTCACTGACGAAGTGCAAAATAAAATTGGAACAAACCGTGACCTGATTTCAATGGCTGTTTGTTCGTCAGCCTGTATGCTTGTTTGTGAGTGTGATTGCATGTTATTCTAATATTATCTGAACATTATTACTTATTTTGCATGTTTGATTTTATTTCACTTCATCTTTACAATTGTTTACCTCTTGAAATAGTCATATTTTAAAAATTATTGCATAACCACCTTAGCCAACAACAACCGCAACATCATCGCCATCAGCATTCCACAACAACAAGTCACACAAGAGTCAAATGAAGAAATATTGAATTTTTATTCACAACTTAACAAGTACAGAAAGTTTCATGTAGATCTGTCTTTATTTCGATTTTTTATTATTTTTTAAAGTCAGTAGGTGTGAAACTGAAAGACACTGCAGAAAATACTTGGTATACAGTGGTAAGTAAGAGAAACGGAACGCGGTAGTAGAAGAGTTAAAGTATGACCCACTCTTCCAAAAAGTGGAATGGATTTTTAACCTGTGTACAACAAGATGTCTTTCATGTTTTTTCTGTGGGCTTAGGATATTCCTTGGTGGCGCCAATCTCCTCTCCAAGTCTCCATATGTTTTGGGTTTTTTCTATTGGGGTTTCCTCCCCCACATGCGACAGGTTGTACTGGGTTACATGGATACCAGTAGCAGTAGCAGAGAACTTCTCTGACTGACCTGACCTCTCCATACAACTATCATCAAATCAATGTATAACACAAAATTCACAGATTTTTTAAATGGAAAAATCGATTTCTGTCGCTACAATCCCATGAACATCATAACACAACACATGGAAAAGATTTCGATTTTTTGTTGTTGATGTATTTTGGGCAAGTGTGTGTGTGCAGAGGAACAAGCTGGGTTCAGGGCAGGCAGGAGCACAATCGAACAGATTTTTAACTGCCACATCATGATGGAAAAACATCTTCAACATCAGAGAGACCTGTTCCACAACTTCATCGACTTCAAGAAGGCTTTTGACAGAGTATGGCACGAAGGCCTGTGGCAGGTCCTCAGAATGTTTGGCATTGAAGAAGGACTAGTGCAAACCATTCAAGCACTATACAACACTGCAAGCAGTGCAGTCCTTCTGAACAATCAGGTCGGAGACTACTTCAAAACCACAGTTGGGGTCCGACAAGGATGCCTGTTATCTCCAGTCCTGTTCAATCTGTTCTTGGAAAACATCATGAGAGAGACCCTCCATGACTTCCACCCTACCATCTCCATTGGTGGCAGACCCCTCAACAACTTACGGTTTGCCGATGACATTGACCTCATGGGCGGAAGTAACACAGAGCTGCAAGATCTTACGACCAGACTTGAGAACAGAGCTGGAGCATATGGGATGGAGGTGAGCTCGGAGAAAAGTAAAGTACTTGTGAACAGCACGAGCAATGCCACTGCTAAAATTTACATGAACGGCCAACAACTGGAGGAGGTAGACGCTTTTAAATACCTCGGCGCTACACTCACAAAGGACGGGCGATCGACGACAGAAATCAAAGTCAGAATAGCCATGGCAACATCTTCCATGACAAAACTCACCACCATATGGAAAAGTAAAGAGATCAGTTTCCCAATCAAACTAAAGCTCTACAAAGCCCTAATTCAGTCGATCCTGCTGTACGGAAGTGAAACCTGGACATTGACTGCTGAAACAGCAAAGCGAATCCAGTCAATCGAAACAAAATGCCATAGAAAACTACTGGGCATATCCTGGAGAGAACGAAAGACCAACGAATTTGTCAAGAGTCAAATAACACGGCTGGCAGGTCCACAGGAACCCCTTCTCACCATTGTCAAGAAGAAAAACCTGACATGGTTCGGCCACGTCACCCGCCACAACACTCTGCCCAAAACAGTACTGCAGGGAACACTCGAAGGTGGCAGAAGGAGGGGAAGACAGAACAAGTCATGGATGGACAACATCAGAGAATGGACCAGGATGAATGACTCGGCACTACTGTGCAGAGCCGAGGACCGAGATGGATGGAGGAGGCTTACCACGGCATCGTCTTTCATGTCTCCCCCACGACCGCCAAGGTCACGGGTCTGATGATGATGACAACAAGATGTTCTGTGTGCATTTGTACATGGATCCTAGGTTTATAGTCTCATCCAAAGGACTTTGACATTCACTTCCATTTTCTCATCAAACTGGAAAGAAAGGGCAGGGCTGGGAATTGAACCCAGAAGCTCACGGTTTACTTGTTAGGCAGGTAGGCATCCTAACTGTCCTGCCACCTTCATTCTTGGACAACTGTTTAAAACTACCCCGTTGACTGTTAAAGTTCTTTAACCTTGCTGCATGGAGTTTGTTTTATATAACAAACAGTAACCCCCTGATATAGTGAAAGGAACACACGGTTCTGTTGGTTCACGACTATTCCTAGCACCTCTTTCTGCAGTTCTGTCAGCCAGCCTACTCATTTGAGGAAAACCCAAAATGTGAATTTTTCTGTTGTGTATGTGTATGTTTATGTATGTCTAAAGAAATTTTGTAACCAAGAACAGGAAAAAAAAGAGAAAGAGAAGGAAGAAGAAGAAAAGACAAAGACAACACAGAGGAAAACTTAACAATAAAAAAAAGACACTGGAAAAGATTAATGGAGAACAAGAGAGAGAGAGAAAGAGAGAGAGAGAGATAGATACAGACATACAGACAGACAGAGACAGACAGAAAGAGACAGACAGAAAGAGAGAGAGACTGACCAATGACAGATCCTGTGGACTCCACACTGGAGATGGAGTTGTTGAGGTTCAGCTCCTGTACCATGTCTGTGGTCACCTCAGGACCACTCTCTTTTAGTACAGACCGTCCCAAACACCGCTCACACCTGTGCCACAGGCAGCAAACAATTATGTGCCAGTCTGACTTCAAGCCTGGCTTGTGAAGGATAAGATATGATGAAATGTCCTGAAGATAACAATCTGTGATACATAAATAAGGATAAAAGGTAAATAAACAGCAATGATGTGATGTGATACATAAGTGAAGATTAAAAAAAAGAAAGGTAAAGATAACAGCAATGACCTGACTGAGATAGATGACTGAAGATAAACGGTAATGAAGACAACAGCAATGACTTATCTCTGATAGATAAATGATAGTAAAAGGTAACAGCAATGACCTAACTTTTCATGAATTATGCACTTCATGGGTCAGATACTCAACACACATGACTGAATACAGAATATACAGACTGAGGTTTAAGGTTTGCTAGGAAAAAAACCCACCCAACTCAACATACTAGCTGAGAACAAGCCACCAGAGATGTCATATAAACCTCAGTATGTCCAGCTAACATGCTATAATAAAAACAACCCGGTGATCTGGTGGCTGAAGGTTTAGTGCACCTATCTCAGTAACAAGACATCTGTGAGTCGAACCTGCTCTGAAATCTGATTTTGTCCCCCCCACCTCTTCCCCCATTCCAGCAGACCCTGAGTGATGCTCTGAGTGTTGGCACTGAGTTACATGCAGCTCAGATTTCCCAGAGAGGCAATACTTCATGTTTGGAATTCAGTTTATGCTTTGCCACATCTCCAAGAGGGTTACTTAGCAGATGCTTCACCAGCCACACAGCCCAGTGTGGCGGTACAAGCTGGAGTGAAGAACTAAGTCACTGCAATGACTATGCATTTCTTTAAGTGACGATAACTGATGACAAGAAACTAAAGAGATCAATTCTGTTATTTCTTAAATAACACAAGAAGACTGTGCTGTGTGCGTGTGTTTGTGTGTGTGTGTGTGTGTGTGTGTGTGTTTGTGTTTGTGTTTGTGTGCTATGCTTCTATCTGTGATAGACCAAAACATCAATCAGGTCATACAAAAAATATAATTATATGTCATGCTGCCAAAGTTGTCAGATTGGCACTTTCCTAATTGATGACACTTGACGTGTGACGTGTGTCAGCCCTATTGCTCTGTTTTCACATGGACCCCCTAAGACACTTGTCTCAAAGGAGGTAGAGCTGGAGCTTGAGAAGAAATCTAGAAAGAAAAAAAGGAACGTTCTCTTGAGAAAACCTTGCGCAATCAATCAACAGAATGTACTGGTAACTGCTGTGCCATGATGGCTGGTTACATGCTACACTGAGCTAAACATGTCATACAGAAAAAAAAGCGCGAAAAGGGTGATGCTTGCAATTGAAGAAACTCACCCTGTCCGACACACTGAAAGAAAGTCTTTGGCAATGACGCTTGGTGTAGGAATGAATTCGATGTCACACTCGTATGCTCTGCACACACATTTCATGATCAAGCAAAAAGTAAAGACAGCCTTGTTCTAAAGTGGGCTGATAGATTTTATATATGTAGAATTCTCACATATTTGATTATATGTTCTGACCACCATAACCTCTACAGAAAATGTCTTAAAATTTCACAACTTACTAAGGAGTTCTCTCTTTTTTTTTTAATTTTAAGATACTGCCCTCTCTCTTCTTCACTACAGTCATGTAGTATACATCTCTTTTCCATACAATACATTCGTATTAGGAAGACAGTTTTTCAACATTTATTGGTGCTTCATCCTGGATTCATTACAGGAATGGAGGACAGGAGCTGCTAGTCTTAAAAAAATGTTTAAAAGCTTTTGACTTTAATACCAATCATACCTTACTGATTAATAAGCATGATCATGAATATATGCATGATATACACAATACAGGTTTATATAAGTACGCATGTTTGTAAATGTGTGTGTGTGTGTGTGCATGGTCCAAGCATGCATGAATGCACGCACATGTAGTAAACAACCATGTACAAGTATACATCCACACCTTAGTTTGGATGAGGTTAAGGCTTTCACGAAGGCAGCATCAATGCGCTTCCTTCCCAGAGTGGCATAGCGCTTCATGAACTGCAGGACATTGCCGGCAAAGCCGTACTGACAGTTGAAGGCCCAGCGATAAAACCTCTCCATGGTGTTCACCGAACAGATGTCAATAGGGCTCCAGTGTCCTGCACACACACACACACACATTGATCTAATCCAATCCAATCTTGTTGTCTATAGCCCTGCTGACCACAGAGGCCATATCGGGGCTGTCATCTCATAACATTTTAAATCTCAGAAGAAAATTGTGAAACTTTATGGCACTGATGCAGATAAAAGGTGATCAATAAACGTGTACATGTATGTTTGTCCGCCGTGTTTGACGATGACCTCCAAAACAGCAGAGGAGGCAGCTGCTGTTTCGGAAATTGGGCAGAAATTTGATTATAGTGGAGATGCCTTGCCCACAGTACATCCCCACTCTCTTGGCCAAGTGGGCATAAGGACAGTCAGCGTTGGAGATGTTCTCCAAAGGCCAACTAGCCCCCAGGGCTGCAGCACATAAGGACTGTGCAAGTCAAGCCTCCTAGTCAGAGAGTCACAGTCGATCACTAAAGACTAAGCCATGAATGGGAAAGCCACTGATCATACAGCCTCTCACTTTGCTGTTGCCCCCAGCGTCAATGGTTTAATCAAGAACTGTGATAAACCCCAGACGCTGACGGCAAATATAGTGATGGTTCTAATGGGTAAGGCACAGCTCCACAAATTACATTAGATTTTTATAAAAATCAGATATGTTGAACTGAAACACTCAAGTATACCAATAGCATTTTGCATGGCAGTTTCTGCTTTGTATGTACAAGAGTAGAGTTAATGATTCTTCAGCATTAACTTTCCCAAGAAATGCCTGCAGGCCAATGAGTTGGCAAAGGACAGTCAAACTTCAGTTCAAGTGACTATTACTTTCAGAGCTAAGGTAAAATGTTATGCATGGAGAACAGATTATAAATTCCTACCCCCACCACCCAACTGCTCACCCACCCTAAACCCCTAAATTTTCTCTCCTAAGCCCCTACATTTTCAATCTCTTTGAATGTGTGAATTTGTTTTTTAAAAAAGACCAACATGCTGTCTAAAGTGAAGAAAAGATATAATGCACATGTAACAGGGTATCCTAGCTGCTGCCCAGAGCAGATCCAAACACATCATGCTACAATTCACAGGTAATAGTAATAAATGGAATTTACATAGCGCTATATCTTGTAAAAAACAAATCAAAGCAGTAAATGCAGATGGTAACAGAAAGCATCAGAACACTCAGCAGTGTAAAAAACCTTGTCACTAGAGTAGTGGTCTTCTCACCCTAAACTACATACAGTTTGTTCTCAGTGCTATGTTTGAGAACTATCCTGAAGACATTCTCTCACCATAGATGATGTGCAGGGTGGCAGTGACAATGTCTACTGTGCCCATCATGGAGCAGGCCACATGGTTGGTTTTGCCAATGGGAATAATTCCCAAAGGAACCAGAGCCCTAGCTGGGTTCTGGCCAGCCTTCAGGTCTACCTCCTGCTCTTTCTGGGACCTGTTCATCAGGCCATTCATCACCTGGTTCACTGTGCCATCCCCACCCATGGCAATGATGCTGCAACACACACACACACACACACACACACACACACACACACACACACACACACACACACACACACACACACACACAGTCCATCAAAAAAAAACCCATCTGAAACTTGAAAAATACTTAGGAAATGTCCAGACTTGTTCTATGCTCATAAACGGATACAGCACCCTTCCAAACATGAAAAATACTTTACATATCAAGATTTGCTTTGTGCTTTGATAAATGAAATTAATGGTCATGCTTTGATATCCTCTATCCTTTAATGTTTAAGCTCAGCATGAATAAAGATGCTGAAAATAAAATGGCCCCTTTTTTTGTCAAACAAATTCTGACACCCCCAAGAGTGTTTCAAATGATTTATAGTACCATCTTTGTAGTATAAAAAAAGTCCTACATGATGTAACCTTAGTTTACACTTAAATATATTTACACCAGTTAAAACAAAGTTATCTCTTATGAGACTCAGTGAAACATTTATATGTCTTTTTATGCATGCATCTGATGTGTCCTCAGCTACCATTCACTTCTCTCAATGCTGTGTCCAATTCAATTACTTATATTGCTTACAATTTTCCTCTCAATGATCTGTCAAATTCTGTTTCCTTACTAATGTATAATGCACTTCATTTGACTTCAACCATTCATATAACTACTGTAGCATTAAAGCACACACTTTTATGAAGGCAAAGCTAGAGGACCAACCATTAATGATTGTTCACATATTTTACATGCTCTCTGAGTGTCCTTCTAAAGTGTTCATGCAAGAAAAGTAACATGCTCTCTGATCATGCAACATTGAATGTGACTATGAAAGAAATATTGTAAGAAAAAAATAGCAAAAACTGGAAATCATGCTAAAAACAAAAAATCAGCAAACCACACCTTATCGCTCAACTAAGAATAGAAAACTCCCCATAACTGATTCATAGGGTGAACTTCTGCCTGCACACTCACTTAATTTGTTTTGGTTTCTGCTCTTCAGCTAGAGTTTCATGGTTCACCAAAGGTGAGAGTTTGCACACGCGACCATTTGCCCACCACTAAGATAGCTGCACTCCAACTTCAGGGATACTCACTTAAATGATCTTGGATATTTGACAGACTACTGTGTCATTAATGTTTACAATGTATTCATCTTCTGTTGTCCTTTAATGATCTAAGATACACCAGTTGTTCTTTTGTTACTTGTTTACAATACATAGTGTTCATTTCTTGTTTCTGTTAAGAGACTGTGAGAGGGAAAAGGAAGGTGATGAGGATAAGAGAGAGGCATACAGAAGAGCTCTTCAAGATATGGAGAGAGGCAAGGAGAGAGAGAGACGGAGGAGGGAGGGAGAGAGAGAGAGCGAGAGAGCATTTGCTTAAAAAAAAAAGTACATAAGCGAAAGAACTTACCAATCAAAATCATCAATATTCAAATGGACCATCTCTTGTTTTACATGTTCGTTGTGTTGAATTACTGAAAAAAAAAATCATTACATATCACAATTACAGATAGCTATCCAACAGGGAAAAACAAATACAGAATTAGAAACACACCTTGGTCAAAACAATATATAACACCCACTCACACCCATTCACAAGCAACACACACACACACACACACACACACACACACATGACCCTCCATCAAGAAATGAGTTGCACTGCACCTAACCCCTTTTACAGCCATAAGCCATTTCAGACAGGTGGGGGTCATGCTGTCCATTTAGTGATTTTGATTGATTTTAAAAATTAAAAGCTTTCTTGTACTGAAGTATCAAGGTGACATTGTTTCCTTTTGCTTTCAATATATACATATTTTTCTTACAATTTCTTTTGCTCAATTTAAGTTGCTAAATTACCTTACCCATAACAAAACCATGTTCACTAACAACATAAACGATACTTTCAATAAAAATGCCAATGACAAAACAATGACTGCACACACACACACATGTAGGCATATGAGTTTGGCATGAACACAAACATGTATACATCTGCGCAGATGTGCATGTTCACACACAGACACATGCATGCCTGCATGTTTGCACACACACACACACATATGCACACACACAATTTAAACATGGTCTACAACATTAACAAGAACACACACACAACAACAACAACAACATTAACAAGAACACTATCCTAACATTAACAAGAACACTATCCTAACATAACAAAACAGAGTTTGACATGTTCTGTAAGAAAAAAAAATGTACATACTTGTCACATCAGTTGCCACCCCAGCATTTTGAAACAAAGGTAAAACCTTGTGTTTAAAAACGCTGCGACCATTCTTATCACCCGCATAGGGCTGGAGGAACACCTTCACGTTTTTGGGGCGTCCCTCAATAGCTGCACAACCAAAAGCACAGAAACAATGTATATGTGCGGGTATAGAGACAAAGCACCTGCCCATGCAAACACTTGACAAGGTATTTCATTTTGAAAAGGCTGGACCAAAACAATAAACAAAAATGAGATGAGAAAACTAGCACTTTCCACGATTCTTTGATTGCTTTGATATGGAACATTGTAAGCATTTTTTCATATGAGAACTAATTTTACAGTTAAACAATTATTTTGGCTTTAGAAAGGGGGAAATCATATCACCTACATTGTCATCTAATGTTGTTCAAGGTGGATTATCAGGGAAACTAGAATTTTATGAACTCTTTGAAATGTAAATGCTTTGTTCATGTAACGTTCATGTATCCCAACATTTGGGAAGCAGATGCGTAATAGTAATGCATTCAAAATTTCACTACAGTTCACACATAAGAGATTTCAATCCTTCATCTCTAAGCAGATGAAACTGCACAAGGTAGAAGTGCCAAGAGACAGTTTCAAAAGAAAGCAAAACAAAAAAGGAAAGACCCCCCCCCCCCCCCCCCAACTATTTCACATTGCTACATCAAAATGATTATAACCCACACAACATCACAAACAAAACACAGAAAGCATACAACATTCATTGACAAGAGCAGAAGAGAGAGAAACTGAGAAAGCATGCCACATAATTTTACTGACAAGAGCACCAGACACACAACGTGTGCAACATTCACTGACAAAACTATGAGACACAGAAAACTTTATAGATAGGGGCACAAAATACAGACAGTATGCAACATTCATTGTTAAGAGCACAGGACACAGAAACTTACAACCAATAAAATCATTCAGCTTTTCGCTCCATCTTGTACAGATCTCCACACTGGGATGCTCAAAGTAGATCTCCCGTTCTCGCAGTGTGTTGGCATCTTTCTGCTCAAAGGTAAACAGGCCTAGTCCCAGCACAAACCCCTCCTCCTCAGCCTGCCCTGCTTTGCGCCGCCGCTTTATTCTAGCACCAAAGATCTTGTTCAAGTCAATACTGTTCTGTGACATGTCTTTCAAGCCAGAAGATGATTTCCTTCGTCTGAAGAGCCCTGACAAACTCCCGGATCTTGTTCTTCTTCGACCTCCGTTGCAAACAAACAATATCAGATGATAAAATCATAAGCATGAGGTAAATAATTATGTCATTATCAACACAGGAAAGAACAACATCCAAAAAAGCACTGTAAATGTGTAATAAACAATATATGATAACACTAAGTAACATAATGTCAAATCATACATATATTTTAACTCCATCTGTCTGTTGCTAAATATTCTGTTCATTTGCATCTGATGTATTTTTTGATTGAATATAGATTATTTATTTGTTGATTGTGTATGATTGGCAAAATAATTACTCCAACAGGTAGTTGGAAGCTCTTTTCTCCCTCTTTGGGAGATGGGGGTGGGCGGTATAAGAAAGGCAGATGGCGATGGGGTGTTTTGTTAATATCATTACAAATACAATTTTACAGGTTTGACATGGTCAATGCTCTCAATGAATGTTATCCCAATCTGACGTAAATGTGTGTGATTGTATGCATGTATGCACATGTGTGTGTTTGTATGCGTGTGTTATATGTGTATGTGCGTGCATGCGCATGTCTGTGGGGGTGTGTATGTGTGTGTGTGTGTGTGACTGTGTGTGTCTGAATACGTTGATTTGCCAAAGCAGCATTCTAAATAGTCTATCAAAGTTTCAAACCATTTTTTAAAAGGCATCATATTAAATGTGGGTTTTTTTCTTATGGTACCCCTGATTTTTGACAGGGTGTGGGCATATTGTTTTCTTATGTATATAAGTTAACCCAACAGACTATGCTTCTGCTGATACAACAGGAAGATGATTCATTCCTAATTTCCTTTCTTAATACGGTCATCTAGCTTTTGCAGAAACATACCTTTTAGCCTTAGTCCTTATTGGTGAATAAATGTGGAACACTATAATGGTTCAAACTTTGTTTCAACTGTAGGTCTTGAGTTGAACCACCATGGTGATATCATTTACCTCCTCCTCATTCTTTGAAGCCTCACTCTACAATTTTGATTTTCATGTATTTTCTTCTGCATTTATGGGTAGATATATTTGAAAGTTAAGTAAAGTCACACATCAGGAGATTAGCGGTAAAGAAAAACCTACCACCCCACCCCAATCTCCAGCTCCTTATGGGAATGTGCAGGCGGTACCGTGTGTATCATCAATATTGTGACAGTAGCGTATGTTTGTTTTTGTTGTTACTTCTACTTACCATTTGGATTCATCGATTCCCATGAAATTTTTTCCAGTCTTAATGACAGTGTAACATCATAGCCCGTGCCATCGATGTGAAACATGTCAGTCATTAGCTCCTCTCCTCCAGCCCCAGCAACTGAACTACGTCTGCTTGCTACTTCCGAATCTGCGGTGGCTCCATTCGTTGTAGCTTGGGCTTTTTCAGGCGCGTTTTCCTTGGACCCTGCTCCTGCATTGGCTCGCTTTTTACTTCGGCTCTTTCTCGGTGCCGCTGGCGGCTTTTTTGCCGATGGTGGCTTTTCTGCAGGAATTGGATTGCCTGCTTCATCAAAATTGTAGGAATCGATGTCTGCCATGGTGGTCTGGGCCCATCAAAACATCACCATTTCTGTAATTTTTGCACGAAGGCAATGATGGTTGGTGTTGACTTCCGTTTAGTACGGGTCCGCACTGACCGAAATGAGCTGCAGTGATTGGTTAAAAAGGGCATTGCCACATGCGTTGCAGCTGAGATAGCGTCTCGTTGCTACGAAACCTATAAACAGTTTTGGGGAATCCGCCCAGGTCTGAGTCACCCATGCGTGAAGTTAGTCTTTAGTGGTAAAGACTAGCACCTGTGCTTGTACTGTGCTCAACCGCATTTTTTATGCAATCGAGGATCGATTGCTCAAGCTTACACTTGTGTGACGCTGACTGCCTTGAAAAAATTAATGTCAAAGCTAGAGTGACAAGGGAAATAATAAAGTAAACTGGATAGTCTACTGGAGGTAATATGAGTTAGCTCCCTTATTTTTCTGGATGCCCCTACCTATGCAGGTTTGTGGGGGTTAAGGGAGCAGAAAACTGGAATGAGAAGAAACAAATTGGACGTTATTCAGACACGGATTTCAGATATATGAAAACAATAAATTAAACGTTATATTCGTCTCCACCTTCATTCTCATAACCATCACCATCACACACTCAATGCACATACTGTCTGTGATGTCAGCATTCAGCTGAGTGAAGGCTTCAGGCTACGGCTTACCAACTCAGTCGAACGATCAGAATGTTGCCCAACTGCAAAGACTACCTCAGTTTTGCTTTCAAATGAACACCCCTCCCTCATCTCCATGAGTGCGGTCAGTCGTTCTCAACATTGTTCCAGGCCTATTTCCTTATTATCTGTTGATACGTGGACCAAATTCAATCAGTTGAAACAAATGTAACACTTTGGTTCATACATGGTGTATAGTTCATGGTCCCATGAATCATCAACTCTTAAACTGTTTTGTTTGTTTGGGTGTTCTTTTCTTTCTTTTTTTTTTGCAGCTTTTTCTTGTAGCCACTCCTACTATCCTACAGTATAATTATCACCTCCATCCTTGACCACTGAGAGGGACATTGTAGTGGTCAACACCCAGGATGGGCATCTCACTTGGCCTTGCTTCACGACAAAGCTATTGTTGTTGTTAGTGGGAGGCTTAGTAGGTTATGTCCTGCGTGTGTTAGCTCAGAAACGCACCACAGAACATCAACAAAGTGACACAGCAGCAGTGCAAGGCTCCACTGGCTGGTGTTCCCATGACAGTCTCTCATTGATAAGCTCCCTGTGGACTTCTGACCCTGAGGATGTGACATGTAAAGCCTGGGTATGACTGAGGCGAGGAGATCAAATTGAGCATTTTGGGAACAGCAAGCCAGAAACCTAAAATAAGCTGACGCTATACCCCCGCCCCCCTCCTCTCCTCTCCAAAATAAAAACCAAACCAAAAGACCCCAACCAACCAACCAACCAAATGTGCAAAATTACCTCTCTTTCACCTTCTTCACCTTTACCTATCCCGTAGTCTGGTCGACCGTTGGGGGGCACCTCTGAAGATTTTGCAACCAGCTTCCTGCACTTCCCATCATTCAAACCCACAACCCAGACCAACCAAGAGTCCAAGGGGCTAAGCATTGTGCCACAGCAGCTGATTTGTATGGGATATTTAACTCATGCATTAAAAAAACAAACAACCTTCTGCTAGCGCAGCAGTATAGAAAGCCAAGAGCAATGTACTGGATGATAATGTGAGAACCATGTCTGTGCAGAAAGATGACACCAATGAGAAATCTGGTTGCGAACAGGATTATCGCCCTTCTTATCAGTTGATTAATACTCCTGGCACCGACACCTGGCCAAGATTTGATTCTGGTCTACGGTTTTGAGACCCATTATGACAGATCATAAGCTCCACTGAGGATGTGGCCGGGCCTTACCCACAAGGCAAATTTGAGTAATGCAGCCATACTGTCATAATGTATGTATCTGTGCACACTGTAATAGTGAAGGAGGTTAAGTATTTCACACTCTCAAGCATCGATAATCGTCTTCTGGTTTGTTTTGTTGAGCTGTTTGTTGTTGCTTTTTTTTCCTGTTCATAAGCGATTTTTGTTCAAATCTAGCCTTCTTCTTTCTCTTCTTGTTCGTCTCTTCCTCCTCTCCCTCTTTATTTTTCCGTCATCATCATTTATCATCATTATCATCGTCGTCTTCATCATCATCAGAAGCAGCAGCAGCACCATCATTATGATCTGTTGAGTGGGTGGGCGCATGTGCAGAGAGAGAGAGAGAGAGAGAGAGAGAGAGAGAGAGAGAGAGAGAGAGAGAGAGAGAGAGAGAGAGAGAGAGAGAGAGAGAGAGAGAGAGAGAATATAAGGAACACGCACAGCTGCACATCTAAGAAGATGATATAGGGAGATGCTTACAGATGTGTCCCACGAGGCACAGCTCCTTGTCAAAAGGGCCCGGGCAGGCACAGCAATCATCAAACCTGGAGCCATGGAGACAAGCAGGCAAGCACCCCTCAACACAACATTCCTGACACGCACCTTTTCATCAGAATATAGCCACTGTATAGGTTTATAATCACCGATAATTAAACCAACCTTATCTTACAGCTAGGTGCTCAAGGGTGGTGATTTTCATTTCACATAATTATGCAGTCCACAAAATGCTTGAGTATGTCCTCCATTCCAGGAGTTATCTTTGTTAGTGTCACTCTCGGTGTCTACTTAGGGGACTATTTTTCATAACATGTGGCATGGTCTTCATTGTTTTTTTCCTCGAACATGTCGGCTACTCAGTTAACAACTTCTACTTTTGTTAAACCATGATGACGAAGAGTAACTTTGTTTACATGAAATTTGCATTTATTCTAGCAACACACACACACACACACACACACAAATAGTCACTAAGCACTACAACTGTCACTGAATTAAATAGATTGAGTAGATATAAGCTGCATACTAACCTATGATCATGTATGCATAAGGAAAGATCACCCCCCCCCCCCCCCCCCCCCCCCATAAAAAAGAGCTTTTGGTACGATGTAAGTTTTTGTTTTCTTGTTGCCAGCCCCAAAATGTCTTGGGTTGTCCAGAGTTGTCCCGCACCACAAAACAAAACAAAACCGGTAGGTAGCCTATCTAGGGAGATTATTGTGGACAGAACCACGGGAGAGCTAGATCAGGTACACAATGAGTCAATGATATCTAAGACATGGTACAAATAACAATTATAGTATACAATATCAAACGCTGGAAAAGACAACAGAAAAATCGTTATTTTTGAAGTTGTGAGATCATCGACTATTTTACACCATATAAAATTAGCGCTTCAACAAACATATGACAGTCTTAAATAACCTACAAGGCTAAAAATAAAATCTGCGCAGATAGGCTGTACTCATGAAGATATTCAGATATTGCGAAAGTTTTATCTTAGGCGTACCAGTTAACTGAAATAGAAAGATAAAAAGAAAAAAGTCCGGGCAACGTTTGCATGGTGGGGTTTTTGTTTGTGTGTGTGTTTTTTTGCCCCCCAGTCACGAGAAGCCTTTTTGTGTTCAGAAATAACTTGAAACCTGCAGATATGATAAAAAGAAAAAGGGCCTGGGAAATGTCAGCCATGGCGGAATGTATATTATGATGAAATATTGAAATGAAAGGGAAGATGTTACAGAAAAGGGGCGGTGTCAGTCCAACACAACCGAAGAAGACAGGCAGCAGCAGCAGCAACAAGAAAAGGGGCTGTGGCTATCGTTGATCTCTGCGCTGAAGAAGTCGCACAAGGCCTGCTCCAGAAAGTTCAGATGGAATGATAGACCTGGGAGGAAGTGATCTGACCTAACTTTGTGCTTGAGTTATGAGAGATGCCGAGATTTTGAGTTTCTTCTTGGGAATGGCACACACAAATAGTGTAATACTGAAAGACAAGGTGTTTATATGGCCAAGCGTTGTGCAATACACGCAGTGGATGTTCACATTCAACCTTAACCGCTATGCTGTTCGTGTGGAAACAGAACGGGATGACGACGCAGGCTCTGCCTATATTTTCTTTTACTTTCTTTAAACGTTTTTGGAGTGGATTTCTCTGACATCTCCAGGTATCTTTTTTTCCCTGACGCTGACATGCAATGAGTGACGGAACAGCAGCTATGAACGGTCTTTTTGAGTACATAGAAATATTGTAATAAACTAAAGTTTCGATAGCGTTCGAACACACACACACACACACACACCGCACACACGCACGCACATGTGTGCGCCTACGCACAGAGAGAGAGAGAGAGAGAGAGAGAGAGAGAGAGAGAGAGAGAGAGAGAGAGAGAGAGAGAGAGAGAGAGAAATGAGCACAAGGATCAGGGAGATGCCCAGATCAAACTTCAGGACCAGCCTGCATCTTTGATTTACAACAAGTCCAAGCCCCAGCTGAGCAAATCTTTCCCTTACAAACGAAAACAGAATCACGTCAGTTGTGGGGCTGGAGACATGCAGAGGTTATCGGCAACACTTCACATGGATAGGATGCATTCATTCTGAACAGTAGGAGTAGGTTTTTCGTTTTTGAAATCTTTTTGTACCTCACACCTACTACATGTATACGTACCTGTACTAATTTTTTTTTTAATTTTTTTTTTTTTGGGGGGGGGGGGGGGGGTTAAAACAACGGGGCGGGATAGCCTGGTGGTTAGAGCGTTGCGCTTGCGATTTGACGACCCGAGTTCGAACCACCCACCCGTCCAAGGAGATTTTTCCCCTCGAGTTAACATCAGTACCGGATACCCACTCCACTCTTCCCAAAATCCTTCGGATGAGACTATAAACCAACGTCCAGAGTGAAAACGCACACAGGATATATCATCTTGTGCACATGTTGAAATCTGTTGCGCTCTTCTTAAGAGTAGGCTATTGTGTGCCGGCAGTAATGGATGACAACATTTACAAAACTGCATGCTCATAGGGGCTGGATTACCTCCCCCCAAAAAACCCCCAACAACCAACCAACAACAAAACCCCCCAAAAAACAAACAAAACAACAACAAAAAACAAACAAAAACAAAACAATAAAACCCAAAACAACCCGCATAAGTGCTTATTCATTATCATCGAAATAAGATAATTCTAATTAATGAACATACAATAAATAAGGAAACAGGTCAGTTTTCTAGTGATAATCATACATAATAACAACTTAATTGATATAAAATGTTCTGCCTGTCACTCCTGAGTACTTCTTTGGGCCAACTGAAAAAAAATGTAGGCATAATCGTTAGGGAAAAAAGTGTACATAAAGAGCAGTTTTAAAAATCGACCAAGATTAAGCCAGAGAGAACTTTAAAAAGTTAGTAATACCCACCATTAAGTATTGAAAAATTACAGATTTGTCAGTCGTCAAGCGAATGTCTGTCTTGCCATAAAAAGTGCGTTAATGTCCATGAATTTTCATTTTGTCGAGTGATTAATGAGCTAACTATGTTAGTGTCCATAGAATTTCCATTGATAGCTCTCTGTAAGCCAAATCTAAAGTTCCAATCTCAGTGTCGTGCTTCGTCAAAATCCATTCCGGTTTTTTTTCACCAAACGAAGGCTACTAGATCTAGCTATGAGCCACCACTCAATCGATACCCTTAAACATAAAAAGAGCCATTTGAAGAAAAGAGAGAAAAGGGTAGGAAAAGGGGGGAAAGAGAAAAAAGAAGATGAATTTTAAAAAAAGAAGAAAAGATTTCGTCCTAAAGCTTTACTATCGACTCTGACGACGAAGGTGTGAAGAACAAGGGGGATAATTCCAACTGAAGATCTGCGTCACATTCTAAATCTGTAAGCCCAATAAGAGGCAGGCGTCACTTGCAAGCAGACGACAGAACTTTTGTTATCTAGTACTGGACACGATCGAGTTTTTGAACAGACTGGAAGGTAGGACTGAAAATCCTGCTATGCCAGGAATCGTTAAAGTTAAATGTTGCAAATGGCTCTCCAACAACCAACGAATTCGATGCCTGAGCAGCAACTACAGGTATGCAAAGATTTGATGGTCAGATATATAACCCTTAATAACTAGCATCAACAGAGAAGCGGGACAGTTTTCGTGTTACACAAAATAATGGCTAAAAGTTTTGGACAGTTCAACTACAGCAAAAAATACAATCATCTGTATAATAATTACATTAGCATTAGATATGCTGACCACTTAATGGTAAACACAACTATTTCCTGGGTGAAAGAGGAGTAGGCTTTTGTCATATAATTATGAGACTCATACTGGAGACAGCGATCAGGAAATGCAGAATGGGGATAGGAAATTGGAAATAAGTATGAACATTTATTAATTCCTTTCCTCTTTCAGTGCCGAAATCAGTAATCAGTGTGGAAGTAGGCCCACACTCATGAGTTCGGTATGATAAAGCACAACAGAGCACAACATTGGCCAAGGCAATACAACGATTCAATACAAGAATACAAGTAGACTATAATACAATTTCAGTCAAGACAAGACAAGATGTGGATGTGCCATAAAGGCCCAGTAGGCACATTCACACAATGAGCTGTTTTCTGACCTGTCGGTTTAGGTAAAAAGCAAAGGGCACATGATATAATTATGAAGAAAGGGTTGCTTTCACGTTGGATAGATCTTAAAGGATAAGCACCGTAAGCCAGCCAGCCTCAAAGTCGAGGTAGGCCTCTGCATGCTCATTATTCTGTCCGCAAGTGTTCGTTTTGCTACCAAACTGTATTATAGACCAAATATTTATGTATTGTATAAATATACCACACCATATTATATTGTATTGTATTATTTTGTACTGTACTATTACTTTTGCACTGTATATTGTTGGTTTTTTGCCGTGTAATGTATTGCGTTGTATTTATGCACATGGCATGCAGAAGAAATCTGCATGGAATTGGGGCTGCTGTTCCTGCTGAGAGTACGTTTTCGGCACAGCGTAGCGCCACCTATTTTCGCCGCCTGTCTGCGTGTATTGTTTGTTTTCTTAAGAAACACTATTTCACCATAACTCTGCCGGGATAAACTTTATCAATATTGTTAGTTCTTCCCGGGCGCTAAATGCCTGCCGCACGTGGGACCTCGTTTCGTTTTCTCAAAATGGAAGATTGTTTAGTCAGTATAGAATGGTATAGTAGGCTATCGATTTTTAAGTCCGTCTATCTATCTGTTGTTCCATACTTTTGTGTTTTCTCAGAGTTTCCATTCATTTCTGCTTGTTGATGTAAACTTTTCGTTCTTATGTATATTTCATTTTCAGTCCCTTTCTTTCATACTTTATTGTCTGATTTCGTTTTATTCTTTTTTTTTCTTGCCTTCCTTTCTTGAAAACCTCATGTTATTCTTGAGTAACATTGATTCTTGAGAGAGTTTACAAGCAAGCTCTATTTCTAGACTAGATATTTGCAACCCGTACGCAACACTTTGTTTCAGGCCGCTTTGGCCACATTGCATCTAGCTTTTTATGTTTTGCTTATTTGTTTTGTTTGTTTATTAGTGTATTTGTTTGTTTCTTATTCGTTGTCTAACCCAGAGACAGCAGCTCCGGAGGACCAGACAAATGCTGTAGTACGTTGTAGGCGCATTCTCGTTTTCAGGCACGCAAGCATGCACGCACACACAGACACACAAGCACACATGCGCGCGCATACACACATACACACACACCACACATACACACACAGGCGCGCGCACGCGCACACACACACACACACATACATACACACACACACACACACACACACACACACACACACACACACACACACACACACACACATTCTCGCATTCTCGCATTCAGGCTCGCAAGCACGCACGCGCGCGCGCGCGCGCGCACACACACCACACACACACACACACGCACGCGCGCGCGCGCACAAACACACACACACACACACACACACACACACACACACACACACACACACACACACACTTGGTCATGCGTTGGTCAATCATCCACCTAGTAGATGATTAATTTTCTATTTTGCAAACATTTTCTTTTCAGGTATGGCGTAACGAATATGGAACATTTCCACCTGACTGGTGCCTCCTGAAAAAAGGATAAAACTGTGAGCCTGAAACGGATAATATAACATAGCAGGATGGGAGAGGCTCAATGAACATGGACATCAAATTCCCCAAGTGAGGTCAATTTCAGCACACGCACTTACACCCCCTCCCCCCACCCTTGCTCCCCTTCCCCCTCTATTTTTCCCTGCAATAACCCCAAGCTTCTCATGCAGTGTAAAATAATGTGCTTACAGAGCTCAGTGGAATTAGGATTGTTTTGCCACTTGTGATGTAATAATATTGCTTGTCATATTTTCCGTTTACCGCAAACCCACAGCTGAGTTGGCTAACTACCCATCCATGTTTCCAGAATTGCTTTACAGTTTGCTTGACTGACTGACTTGACTTGACAACTTTTTTTTCCCGGGGACCTGCATGTCGGTCTGTCTAGACTTATTTTGCTTAAATTTGTCTGAATGCTTAGACATTTTCTTTGTTGTTGGTTTAAAAAAAATCTCTTTCTTTTCTTTCTTTTACGCGTTTCAAGCAGTGTTGAGCTCAGAGTGGTAGTTTTTTTTGGAACGTGTGTGTGTTTGTGTGTGTGTGTGTGTGTGTGTGTGTGTGTGTGTGTGTGTGTGTGTGTGTGTGTATGTGTGTTGTGTGTGTGTGTGTGTGTGTTGTGTGTGTGTGTGTGTGTGTGTGTGTGTGTGTGTGTGTGTGTGTGTGATTTTCTAAAATAGTTTAAATAATTTATTTTTACACCGCAGTGAAATCTTGTTTGGTATAGTTTTGCTTCTTCCTGTTGTGACCTAGAGGTCACCCTTCCTCTATACCCAGAAAGGGACGAAAGAAATATTGTTATTGTTGTTTTTGGTGGTGGTGGTGCCGGTTGTGGTGGTGTTTGTGTGTGCGTGTGCGTGTACGCACGCGCACGTTCGCGCTCTAAACATTACAGTTTTATCAGAAATGGCTTGCTCTACGGAAACATGACGTACCTGGCAAAATAATAATTACAAGCTTTAATTCTTTTCTAGTTATCCCCATCACAAGAAATATGTGTAGTATCCAATAGCCCAGGAAAATATCATCATGATCATGATCATGATCATGATGATCATCATCATCATCACCATCATCATCATCATCCTTATCATCATCAGAGAGGGGGGGGGGGGGGGCAGAGGGGCACGTTGGTCGACAGTTATTCTAGGCTGGTCTGTATACAGCGTTTTGCAATAGCGTTGCCATGTCAAGGTCGGTCGATTCTTTGATTCTCTCTGTCCAACTCTTCTTCTGGCTGTAACTGTGTCTTCTTCAGACCCCAAATTTCCTGTGCATAATACTTAACAAGACAGCTGTGCATGTGGCGTGACCAAACCACGCCAACTTCCTCTTTACAGCAGCTAGGAGGGTTCCCATGGCCCAGCTTTTATGGTAGCATCCTGCCACACTGACTCCTTGGTTTGTGGTCCTGCCAAGAGATGTGGAGAAACGTTCTGAATGATTTTATTCGAAATGTTTGATTTCACCCCAGCTTTACAGTCAGTGTACTGCTTTCACACTCAAATTCCGGTCGTCGGTGCCTTGGCTGAGGTTACAAAGGCTTCATTGGCCATAACTGATCAGTGTAAAGGCAAGATTTGAAGAAGTTCATTTTCCAGTTGCTAGCCATAGAGAAGATGCTGCCTGTAATTTCAATATACTAGATCTTGTTCTTCCCTGCATTGATGCCAAATCCATATACACCAGCCTGTTCTTCTAGCTTGTTTGTGAGTTGTTTGTTATTGCCTCTGAGGACATCGATGTCATCGTAGATTGCAGTTGGATCTGCCATAAAAAGATATAGTATTGTGGAAGTCAAGGAGCATCTCTTGCATTGTCTTTTCAATAAAGAGGTTGAAGAAAACAGGCGAGGGTATGCAGCTGCTTCTAATTCCTACAGTTGTTCGAAATATGTTTCCGACAAGGTTATTCATCAGGGCAGCCGTTAGGCAATGTTATGTGATCTGTAAAAAAACTTTCCTTAATGGTAACAGTTTTCAGGCTTTGTGACAATCCTTCATGCCTTGTTCTATCAAGCAATATAAAATACATGTAGGACATACCCCATAACAGCTCTTCCAGAAAACTATTTCTCAAAATACTAGAATCATCAGTGGTTTTTTAAATTTTCAGTAAACATTCTCCAAAATTATAATTTTTGTCGAGAAACATACAGGTGTGTTGTAAAAGGCTTTGCTCTTGTTTCACATTGGTCTGCCTGCTTGACACTTGAAAATGTATAGACTTTATTGCGTGATTGTACAGTATAGTACTGTGTTGTTCATGGGTTTGGCAATACATCGTTTGAAATTTTGCCAACTTGATATGAGATATCAACTGAAACAGTCATAAAAATAACGCTGTTTTAAAACGTGGGGCAGGAGTGGAAGGAAGAAGGTACAGAATTACGAGTGAAAGAGAGAAAATTTGGCAATGACACATAGGTGTAAATGACACATGGCATCTACACTCCCCAGGGTAAGGTCATTTTCAGTTTGCCGCTGTCCATCCTTCTTCTGTTTCTCCCACTGCACAGCAGTCTGTACTAACAGCTTGACTAGGGTTCGCTACTTTTTCCTCTCACTTGTTTGAGTGACCATGCGGCTTTCCTTGTTTTTCATTTACCACAGAAAACCAGCTCGGGTTGCAAAGACAACGTACATTTGCAGACCTGTTTTGTGTTTGTCTGGGATGACATTTATCTTCATAGATGTGTACAAGTCTTGTCGGTATTTTTGCTAGGAGAAATGCGCGCGCGCGCACGCGCGTGCGTGCACGTGTGTGTGTGTGTGTGTGTGTGTGTGTGTGTGTGTGTGTGTGTGTGTGTGTTTTTAAGTAAGGGGTGACGAAGAAAGGCAAAGGGAGAGGTATGTTTGTCTGAATACGCTTGTATCTCTGGCCTTCTCTCTACCTCTGGGCATGTTCAGAGGGTTGAATAGAAAAATTAGTAAATTATAATAAACACTGTTCTCTATCTGTTCATTTTCTGCAATCACATGTGCATTGAACTGTATTGTATTGTTTTTAATATATTGTATGGTTTGTATTATATTGTAACTATTTTGCTTTGCATACCATTTCCAATCTTGGCAGATTTCTCTGCATGAAATTTGATCTCCTTGGGGAGAGAATGTTTTCACAAGACTAGTGCCACTCATTAAAAATATTCTTGTCTCATATGTATTTGTTTTTCTACGCGAGTGTTTTTTTTTCTACAGGATTTTTCCAGGGACAAATCTCTAGTTGCCGTGGGTTCTTTTACCTGAGCTGAATGCGTGCTGCATACGGGACCTCGGTTGATCATCTTATCCGAGAGACAAGCACTCAGACCACCACTTAAGTTAGAGTGGATGGCAGAAAAAATTCGGGCAAAACGTGGATCGAACCCGTATTTCTCGCTTCCGATACGTGTACATTACTTGTAGACCACCGACCTACCGACCATTCCAAGTCGTAGATAGCCCTGTGCGAAAGCTGTGAACATGGTTTTTGGCCCGTTTTAATAAGTAAAGAAAAATCAAATTTCCCAAATTTGGGTTTGGTTGACAGTGGGTTGCAGTTGAGAAAACATAGCATCAGAGTAGTGATATTCATGCTGCCCATCATCTGACAGAAGTAAATGTAAGGTGGCTGGCTGATCGATTTTTCCCTTAATTCTGGGAGAAGCCGTTAGAGCATTGCCCCGGAAAACTTTCATGTACAGCTTTACAGAGCCCATACCTCTCCAGGATAAAGATTGCATGCTGGGTATGTCTGTGTTGTCCATACTACCTGCCATCACTGGCCAAGAGTTTGTTTTTTAAACAAAAAATGAACGGATTTTTTAACGTGAGTGCAATATGTTCTCTGTGCGGTCAAACACGGGGCATTGGTTTATAGTGTCTATGAAGACGTCCTTCAGAGACAAAGGAGTTGGAACTAGTATTAATTTCAGAGAGGAAGGGGGTAGTTAGGTAGGGAGTGGTGAGCCCTTAGGCACCTCAGCGGTGACATGAGCCCGCGGCAATAAGCCATCTGAAATGATAACGCCAGGTCAAGAGTACTGACCACCTGGCTGTTCCACCCAACAACTTAAGGGTATAAAAGAATACATGGAGAGAAACTCTTCCTAAAACGAGAAACCCTAAAGGTGTCCAGAAAGCAGGCATTTTATATCTTAAATGAAAGGTCTATAAACAACTCGGTGATTTCAATCCTTTCATGTGGAGCAAATGTGTAGATTACTCAAGCCATGAAAGGTAGTGAGGAGAGGTTTTTTAAAATTTGTATCTATTTTTTGTCTAATCACAGTTATATTATTTTTCAAGTGTGTAAAACTGACGATATGTGGGCAGATTGGGAGTCTGTTTTCTAAGGATATATTTCATTAGTTCCTCTGTTTTTGAAAAAAAACTACCTTCATTTTACACGTTAGTAAATGATGTAAAGTTCAAGAGTCGGCAGCTTGAAGAGATGTACTCTTGTCTCTCTCAAAAAGAAAGAAATGATGAATGTGATTCTATTTGTTGCTTGTTGACAATGCGTGTACTAGCTTTATCTTACGCTCTTGTGTTATAGCGCCGCCTATCCACAAACCCAATGGTCAACATTGGGTTTGCCAATAACATCCTGCAGACTAGACAAGGGAGTTAAGAAACAGCGGAAAGTATGACCAATTGAGACAGGGGTGGTGAGAATAGAGGCAGTGTGAGGGAGGGTGGGTTGGGGAGGATGAGGGAGACATGTAAAATGATCAGTGACATCAAGTCCTCAGGGTGAGGTCAGTTCCAGTCTACCCCCTTCCTTCTCTTGCTCCACACACTGTAGAGTATTCTGTGTTTACCGATGTTATTACGGCGACAGTTTCTGTCACAGGGAATATCAGTCCGCTTTCCATGTTTCCTTTTGACCAAACAGATCAGCTAGGCAGTTTGTGAATGTGCCCTTCATGTCCATCTGTAGGCATAGTTTATCTTCTGTTTTAGTTCTGTCTGGTTTTTCTCTTTCTTTCTTTCTGCTTTTCTTTGTCAGTTTATTTGTCTGACGTTTTTTTTTCGTCTTTTGTTCCATTTGCCCGGCGTGTGTGTTTTGATAGAGGCTCACGATGTGCCATAAGTGGGTTTATAGACATCGTCTTGACGCACATCCATGATAGGTGAGGGCAGAACGTGGGTCGGGAATGAATGAGTGAGGGTCTATGGATATTGCTGAAGGGATAGTGAGTAGTGAAGGACTCTGTGACGTGACTTGAATCACTTCTCCCTTAACTCCTTGACGAGTTGAAGGGCATACTGCGCTGGATTTTTTCTTGCATTTGTGTTGTCAGAAAGTTGAACCTGGCTGGGCCAATTTCTATCGAAGTAGCACAATACATGCTGGGTATTTCATGTCCATCCCACCGGCCATTGCTAGCCAAATCTTCAAAGAAAATCAGATAAGGTTTTAATGTTTACGCAAAATGTTCTGTATGTGTTTGCACATAGATCCTCAGTTTAAAGTCTCATTCTAAGGAAGTTCGTGGAAGTGGAGTCAGTACCAATAGTAACTCCAAGGAAGAAATCTTCCCGAACAGACGTCAAATCATCAAGGTTGAGCCAGTTTGCAGGACTCCTCATTTCAGAGAATATTCCCACTGCAATAGGACACTGCACATGAAAATGAAAGACTGGTAATGTTCTAGATCTAAAGGAGCTGTCAGCTGTCAAGTTTGATGTTAGAAAGACATTGTACATGGATACCTTTTGTTTGTCATAGTCTCGATTTCATTGTTGTTGTTTTTTTAAAGCCTTCGGTCTCTGATTTCCAATCGTTTGCCTTTCTCTTTTTCAAAGCTTCTTGAAAACGGAGTGTGGTAGTATGGAAAGGGCTATCTGAACAACAGTTTGCCCCGAGGCTTACTATTCACTTTTGTAGTTTATGAGTTGTGTGATTAGCGATTCGAAGAGCTTGCTGGAATTAAAATCTGTAGAGAAAAGCAGATGGTATTTATCATAAAGAAGAAAAAGAAGAAGAAGAAGAAGAAGGAGGAGGATGAGGAAGAAGAAGAAGAAGAAGAAGAAGAAGATGGAGGAGGAGGAGGAGGAATACATCATTCAGTCAGTCAAGAAACTAGCTAATGAAATCAAGCAAACAGAGAAAAGAGCAAATTTCAGGCCATGTTGGCATTCAAGGTGTTGAGGTTGTCGACCGACTTGTTGAGGCTATCACAAAAGAAAGGAGTCCAAATACCATTTTACCACACAGTAATCTAATACCTCAAACTAAGTCTGTGAGAAACCTATACCAAAAAGAATGAAACAATCAGTGCCACCAGTAGTGAAATAACCAATGCCCACAGGAGTGAAATAACCAATCTTTGCCCAAACGGGTACAAAGTCATCTCAACTTGTATGGCTAACATGACACTGAAGACTTGTCCTTACCAGGCTGTACACTGGTCATTCAGAAAGACTGTGATTATACAAATTCATTATCGTAAGTGCAGAGCTTGTTGGTGCCTGTCATACGATGGACACATTTACCATCAAGCTTCTGTCGTTCAGCTTTCAGGACATACATGCTATGTGGCTTAAACATTGATATTGAAGATTATAGGAAGACTGTTCCGTATTGTTTGTCAGTTCAGTTTTTTCCATTCCCCAAAGAAGTACATAGTTTGCATCTTATGTAATCATCATGTTGTTCAGATTAAACGATGTTGTTATTTTGGATGGAAAATACTCATTAATAACTCAAAAAAGATTTTTAATAATCGGTGCTTTTAATCTTATAGCTTTAAACTTCATCCCGAAAAAAGCTGCTAAACTTAATTTGAGGTTTTCGTTTTCAAAAGGGTGGTAGCCTAAATGGTCATCATGGAACTTAAGCAACATGAGAGGTAAATAAGCCAAACTTTGATGAAATCAAAGCTTCACTGTAAAAAAACCCAAACAGCTGCCTTCGCATAACTGTTTTATACTTAATGTTTAAAAAAAAATATTTCGAGAATAATGGATAAGCACTCATCTGCTTTCTTACATCCATTCCCTGCTTGCTTGCGGTTTTGCAATTTTTGTCATCCATTCCAACCGGAACACAATGGCCTTCTCTTCCAAAAGGCGTAACAGGTTTTTTCATGAGCGCAAGATGTGCGTGCGTTAGTACACGGGACCTCGGTTTATAGTCTCATCCGAAGGACTTTCAGGGGAGTGGAATCGGTACCGGCGTTTACTCCAAAGAAATCCCCTTGAATGGATGTCTCGGGGGTGACTCGAACTCGGGCTGTCAGAATGCGAGCGCAATGCTCTGACCACCAGGCTGTCCTGTCTGGAGTGTGTGTGTGTGTGTGTGTGTGTGTGTGTGTGTGTGTGTGTGTGTGTGTGTGTGTGTGTGTGTGAGATATACTTTAGAACATTACCTGAAAGTTGTGCTTACATTACACCAGCATTTCCATAGTCTTCTGTGGCCTTTGGTGTCTAAAGAGCCTTGCATTTCACCGCTTTGATTCGATTCCTCTACATTTTTTCAGTCGTGGTACTCTCAGTGCGGGTCAACCTGTAGTTTGAATATGGACCTAGAAGTTTGCTCCACCATAAATATTACACAGGCAAAAGTAGATAAATGAAGTGTTCTTTGCCCAAATATTTGGACCAAAAATCTCAGAATACGGGCCTAATCTTTTTTGCCTCCATACAAAGAAAAAAACCCCAACAAAACTACCTTATGCTATCAGCATAATCTTCGTTGCCCCGATATTTGAAAAGGCCACAGGTTACGGGTCTAAGCTGTGGAAGTGATGAGGGTGATCAGAGAAAACCAACAGGGCCTGGTGATGGATGACAGTCTGTGCAGGGCCCTAAACAGGCAGCTGATGCTATCTCCTCCGCTGTAATTTCCGTTTCAGCAGAATCACCTCTTTCTTTTGTTTGGGTCGCTTTGTGTGTGTGTGTGTGTGTGTGTGTGTGTGTGTGTGTGTGTGTGTGTGTGTGTGTGTTTATTTTACGTTACGCATCTTTGTCCCTGTGTCTGTATGTTTCCCCTTTGTGTGTCTCTCTCTTTGTACCTCTGTCCCTGTCTGTCTGTCCGTCTTTGTTTGTTTTTCTGTCTGTTTGTCTCTCTTTCTTTCTCTCTCATAATGCATTCTTGATAAGAGCGGAGACTGGATGTAAAAAGCACATGGATGCTCATTTATTTTCATCGAAATAAAAGGATTTGATTTGATTCGATTTGGTATCTCTCTCTCACTCACTCACTCACTCACTCACTCACTCACTCACTCACTCACTCACTCACTCACTCACCACACTCACACACACACACACACACACACACACAACACACACACACACACACACACACACACACACACACACACACACACACACACACCTCTCTCTCTCTCTCTCTCTCTCTCTCTCTCTCTCTCTCTCTCTCTCTCTCTCTCTCTCTCTCTCTCTCAAGAGGCTTACCCCCGTTTCTGTTAAGAATGATTGGGGTCTCAAGAACAGGGTAACATTAAGCCACAATGCTTATTCATTGTGGTAGAACTTTAAAGGCTTGCACTTGAACCACCACCAGTGACAACTACGCCAATGATAGTGCAACCCCCACCCCAAATACCCCGATCTTATGTTTGTTAAAAAGCTTTTTATTTGATAATCATTTTATGGTAGTGCCCATGTAATATCAAACTAGAATATCGAATATTTTATTCAATATATATTTATTTTATTCTCCTATTATTTTTTCTGTGCTCTGAATGTGATTTGTAGTTACATGACACGGATACTTAGGAAATTTTTATTTTCCTCCTGTTGCTTTGGTATTTGAAGACAGGGATATAGTAAGCTAACTTGGTAACTTAAAACAAATACAAGCGGTGAGGGTGGGAATAAAGTGGGTGTTAAAGAAGGACATGCACAACAGACACAAATGAAATAAAAATTGAAACTTGCATACACGAGAGTCCATTTGTTCATTTAACAGGGAAATCAACGGTATGGGAATGAATGCAAACGTCTGAGGTCCCCTCAGATGTCGTATGGTGAACTAAAACATTCTGGTAAAAGGTGCTAAATTAACTGAGAGGCAACCATGTAAAATGTATTGAAAACTCACTTACACGCGCGCACACACAAATACACACACACCACACACACTTACACGCGCGCACACACAAATACACACACACCACACACGCACGCACGCACGCACGCACGCACGCACGCACGCACGCACCACCACACACACAGAGTATATGTCAGCAGCGGTTTGTTTCGTTATAATAACGCTCTAGAGTATGCTTGCTGTATAGACGGATCCTTTATTTCTTTCATTGAAGTTGTGGATGGTAAGTAGTACAGTCCCGTTTAATCCATGGTGTATCATTTGCTTGTTGCTATTTCCATGGAAGATCTGGAGATTACCAAATGTTTAATGTTTGGGGAAGTTGTGAACAGTATACACTACACTGTCAAAGCTTAACCCCCCTACCTTCAGAATAAAACGATAACCAATGGCCAACCCAAGCAGTATTCGGCTAATCAATCAGTCAAATTATTTTACCACGACCACACCACTACCGCCAACATGACAGTTACTGCTTCTGCTGCTGCTGCTGCTGCTGCTGCTGCTGCTGCTGCTGCTACTACTACAACTACTACTACTACTACTACTACTACTACTACTACTACTACTACTACTACTACTACTACTACTCTTCCTCCTCCACCTCCTCCTCCTCCTTCTACTACTACTACTGCTACTGCTACTGCTACTGTTGCTGTTGCTGCTACTAATGTTGTTGTTTCTACTGCTGGTGCTAGAGGTGCTGCTGGTGCTGCTTTTCATTCTTCTCCTCTACAATCGTTATTGCTCCAACCACACTATTGACAGTGAGTTTCTCGTCATCGCCAAAGATGACTGAATGGACGGCTTATATGACAAGCTGGTTTTTAGTAGAGTACTAGTTTGTGGAAAACGTCTATCCGGCCAGCGCAACGATGAAATTCTTGGTCTTTTTTGTTTTTGCTGGTTTATTTATTCATTCGGGGTTTGTTTGTTGTTGGGTTTTTTTTTTTTTGGGGGGGGGGGGGAGGGGGGGTGGTGGTCGGTAAAGGTAATAGTACAGTTTGTATATGCTCTCTTGTCTGTTGATGCTAATGGTATTGTTTCACGGTAGAAATTACTAGCAAATGTAAAGCAACTCAGTTAAGACATTGTTATCTGTGTCTCTGGAGGGGAAGAAAGAGGTCTGAGCACATTATGTCCCCCCAAACCTCCATAAAAATAATTTTTAAAAGGATCCCTTACTCTATAGCTTATTGCCAAAGTTCATTGATTCATGTTTGCTACCGTGCTGTGTAAGCTGACATTGCATTCTGATTAAAATCTAGCATTTTCAATGTTAGAGTAGAAACATCAGATTAAAATAAAAGCATAATTTACATGTGTGTATATGTGAGAGAGACAGAGACATAGAGAGAGAGAGGTCCCACCTCTCAGCTGTCTTCCCCGCTCCTCCCATTCTCCATACATGCATCCTTTACCATTCCTTCGTAAGGACTCTAACCTAGCTCCCCACCCAGTTCCCTATAGGAAAGAAGATCCAGAAAAGCTGAAACTGACTACATGATGATGATGATTGAAGGCCTAGGTTTGATCCCTTCCAGCCCCACACTAACGATGAGCTAAACCACTGGGCCCTGTGGCCACTTTCCACACAAACACGGGTCTGTTCAAAACCCGGCTTGGATCCCGGTCTCTGGAATGATGATGATTATAGCCTTACCCCTAGTATAGCAAGGGGATGTTTTCCTTCACTGTAATACATCGGAACATTTTTTGGCTTTTCTTTCTTCTGCTAGTTCGTCTGTTCTGTTGTCCATTTTTTGTTTGCTGTTTTCTTTTTCCTTGTTTCTTTCTTTGTTTCTTTCTTTCTTCGTTTCTTTGTTTCTTTCCTTGTGTTTGTGTGCTTTTCACTTTCGTTTTATTTTTACTTTTTCTTTCTTCATTCCTTCCTTCCTTCCTTCCTTCCTTCCTTCCTTCCTTTCTTTCTTTCTTTTTTTTTTTTTCTTTCTTTCTTTCTTTCTTTCTTTCTTTCGTCCTTTCGTTCTTTATTTGCGCGGGAAAAGGGAATGGGGTGTGAAGTGGAAGTGGTTGCGTCCGAAATAAACTATTGTATCCTCTCCTCCATCGTCTTTTCTTTCTTGTCCATCTGTCTGCCTACGTGTCTGCTTCCCTCCCTGTCTGTCGCTGTCTTTCCCCCCTTTTTTACCTCTCTGAATATTAGCTAATTTTTTGTAGAGGGGATTTGTATTTCCGCTTTGAAACTTTTCAGTTTTTGTCAATTTTAGTCTTAGGTTACACAAAATATTAGCTGGTTTTGCTCAAATACAGGGAAGGTGAAGTCGTAGATATCTGTTATCACGATAAGAAACGCAGTATGAAAAAGCCACAGAAATAATACTGCTGGCCAAATGAACATTTGTGTGCGCTGTTCTTTATATATTTTTGCAATCAAGTTTTCAGATAGATGTATTTTTATATAGCTTGGCATTTCTGAAACGAAATCTTTTATGATTCTCTTCTGTAAGTCAGCATGCACTGAACTCCCTGCCATGTGTGGGATTAATTGTTGATCTGCGTTTGTCCTTATACAGGTAGAGATGAAAATATGATTATTCGAATTTTTTCCCTGGACATAATTAAAGTTTGCTAGGAGCTGAATTGCAATATCTATATTGATGCTCGGGAAGTGTTTATAAAGTGATTCTTTTTTCATAAGTCCCTCTGCACTGAACTCCCTGCCATGTGTGGGATTAATTGTTGATCTTCCCTTGTCTTTATCGAGGTAGAGGTGAAAATATGATTATTCGAAAGTTTTTTCCCCTGAATATTATTGATGTTTGCTTTGTGCAGTGTCGACGCTGAATTGCGAAATCTCTATTGATGCTGGGAAAGTGGGATATACTATTCTGTGTCTGTTGCTGTTACTCCTGTGATTATTGTTCCTGCTGATGTTGTTCTTCTTGCTGCTGTTGCTACAACTGCTGCTGTTGCTGCTGCTGCTCCTACTGCTGCCGCTGCTGCTGCTGCTGCTGCTGCTGCTGCTGCTGCTACTACTACTACTACTACACTACTACTACTTCGACTACTGTGAACCCGGTTGACGCTAGGGATATATTGTGATAGTGAGCGTAAAGTACAACCCTGCCAAGTAGTCTCAAAGCATGTGCACTTCAATAGCAGAATCATTCTCATCATCTCATCTCATCTGCTCCCATAATCCCCTCCGGGGTCGTAGGGGCACTGCATTGACGAACGTTACACCAGTTGGCTCCATTTGCGGCGGTTGTGGGCAAATGCCTGGGTTGTGGAGAAGCTCTTCCCTATCCAATCAGTGATGTTGTCTGCCCATTTCTTCTTCGGCCTGCCTCGCCTTCTCTTCCTCTGCACTGTTCCTTGCAGTATGGTCTTGGAGAGCCCATCTGATCTTGTCACATGCCCATACCATCTGGACTTCCTTTTCTTGACTGTGGTCAGCAGGTCTTCGTAGTGCTTTACTTGTTTAGTGATGGTTTGTCGGACTTCTCCGTTGGCAATGTGGTCTGTGTATGAAATGCCAAGGAGTCTTCTGAGGCATCTCATCTCCAAAGCCTGGATCCTCCTTTGTAGATTTGCATTCAATGTCCAGGATTCACATGCATGCAGATATACATATATATATATATATATATATATATATATATATATATATATATATATATATATATATATATATATACAAATATGCATACAGATGATCTATAATCATGCAACATAAAAAATGCCTCTGATTCGATGGCCCCAGTTGCTCTGGTCTTATGGCGACCTCAATTAGGTTTCTCTATATACTGCTGTGCCTGTGAGGAGCTTGCGTCAAAGCCTTTGGGGTTGGAGGTTCGCAGGGGACGGGACGGTCGTGGGAGGGACGTTTTGGTAGTCGCCTTCTCGGGTGGGCGTCTCACTCAGTCTGGCTCCGCGACTGACCTAATACTGTCGTTAATAGGGGGCTTAGTATGTATGTTTGTATATTTTCCAGAAAGACTTGAAAAAATAACAATTTTCTCCCACGCCGAAGTCAGATGCGCTGGGCCTGACTTGTTAGGCGCTTAATGGTAGCGCAACACTCATATGACAAAAACAGTAGTTGCACTCTGAGCGTTCGACGAAAAAGAACATTGATGAACTCGCTGTGGACTTCCGTCCCTGAGGATGCGACAAAACGAATCTGGGTATGGAGGTGGCGGGGAGATTGAAATGAGTGGCGTGGGAACAGTAGGGATAAGAACGTCACAGAAGATTAGGCAGCCCCCCTAAAAAACACCCCAAACAACACCCCCAAACAAAAACAAAACAAAAAACAAAACACCCCCGGCTTTATTAATTCAAATATGTTTTCCAGTAGAAAAGGGAGTTGCTATGTGCTTTATCAAACAAATGGAACATGGATGTTCTCACAGTTATGATTTAGGGTTTATGGATTGTGGAATATGGTTGTCCGCTGGCAAAACATTTCAAGACATTTCTTACAGAATATGCAATCATGAGACTGACAAAGAAGTTAATTTCTTTTGTAATCCTTCAAACTTTTTAAAAAAATCCTATCAAAGCATTTGTAAAAAAAACGTAGCATTTTTATATGGCTATGCAAACTATTCAGATATTACTAATAATTTCCTTTTGCTAACCCAAAATTAATGATTAATCAACCGGTCTCATTGTCATTACGTAATTATCTTTGCCAAAGCTGCTAGAATAAGAAGCAGGAAACTCAAGACGGATTAATGAGAGTTTGTAAAGCTTTCACAAAGTCATAGTTGTAAAACTTTTTACAAAGTCACTAATATTGTCGTGGATAGCTTTCCTTTTGTCATCAGTGACATAGAACCAGTTCTATTACCCCATTGCTCCTATGCATTGGTCGATGGCTTTACCAATTGCTATGATATTGTTTTGTGTCTGTGTTTCTGTTTCTCTGTCTCTGTCTTTCTGTGTCTCTATCTGTCTGTCTATCTGTATGTGTCTGACTGTCTGTCTGTCTGTCTTATCTGTATCTCTCTCTCTATCTCTCTGTCTATCTGTATCTCTCTCTCTATCTGTCTGTCTGTCTGCCTGCCTGTCTGTCTGTCTGTCTGTCTATATATCCATCCATCCATCCATCCATCCATCCATCCATCCATCCATCCATCCATCCATCCATCCATCCATCCATCCATCTATCTATCTATCTATCTATCTATCTATCTATCTATCTATCTATCTATCTATCTATCTATCTATCTATCTATCTATCTATCTGTCTGTCTGTATGTATGTATTTATGTATGTATGTATATGTGTTTACGTATGTATGTATGTATGTATGTGTGTATGTATGTATGTAGCGAAAGCAGCTACATTTTCCTCACTTCTTAAAAAGATGTTAGAAAGTAAAAGGGTAAACTGCTCTGTTTGTCTGTCTGTCTGTCAGTATGCATGTCTGTCTGTCCTGTCTGTCTGTCTGTCTGTCTGTCTCTCTGTATGTATGTAATTTGATGTAAAATCCTATACTGGGACCTCACAAAGGGGTTTTGGATCTCTGTCATCTTGTTTCTTTATGTGTAGTTGTTATATACTGACATTTAGATAAGAAAACCGACACGGTCGTCTCAAATTTTTGAAATTACAAACAAAAATAAATGTTGATTCCGTTTTTGTTTTTAATAATCAATTTTAAATCTAAATAAGATATCGGTTTCCAGCTTTAGTTTTGGTTTTCTTGTTCTTTTTATCTCCTTAATTTGACCTGGAAAAACATTCTTGATATCAGTTGAGAAATCTCTATCCTCAAAATGGACAGAAAGTTCAATGGATGAAAACGATGCTGATTTCCTATCAAGCTCTCCGTCTCTCGCAAGAGCTGTCAGCCCTCACCCCTTTACCTTCCTCCCCCTTCCCCAGGAGACTTGCAGAAAGGGCCAGAACCCTTCCCCAGGGCCACCCTCTATCCTCCATCCCCCACCCACGTCAACGTAAATCAAAAGCGCCATGACTCAATGCAGCTAGGGAACGAAAGATTGGAGAAAGCAGGGGCCAGAATGTGGAGAGAGAGAGAGAGAGAGAGAGAGAGAGAGAGAGAGAGAGAGAGAGAGAGAGAGAGAGAGAGAGAGAGAGAGAGAGAGGTGTTTCTTATGATTATGCTGCTGCTGAATAAGTTTGGCCACAATGTCTGAACGTACGGTGTTATACTGGAAGACAACACCTACACTTATAGATAATACATGGACAGAATTAATCACAATGTCTGTTAGTTTTGTGTTTTTGCATTTTTGTTGCTTTCTCTTAAGAAAGTGTTCTGGATGCCTATTGCGCTCTCTCTCTCTCTCTCTCTCTCTCTCTCTCTCTCTCTCTCTCTCTCTCTCTCTCTCTCTCTCTCTCTCTCTCTCTCTCCTATATTATACCATCTTCCTCCCCTATCTCTCTCTCTTTTTCTCAGATCTCTCGTTTTCTGTCTTTGTATGCATGTCCCTGTATGCCTGCTTGCACGCACACACGACGCAAGCACGCACGTACACACATATATATATATATATGAGTGTGTGTGTGTGTGTGTGTGTGTGTGTGTGTGTGTCTTTGAGGTAGATATGGGTTCAAACAACACGCATGTTAACTATTCTGTGCGCAAAGTGTAATAGTCGGAACCCTGCTCATCAGATATTCATAAACTTAGTTGTTTTTTTCAAACAGGTTAAGTATGCTTTGCTGTCTTGCTCCTCTTCGATTTGGTTCTTCTTATACCTTGTCTCTCTGGATCTTCTTCAGTTTTATTTTTTTATCCTCCCTCTTTTAAAAAAAAAGAGAGGATTTAGAAAAAAACCCTTCACTGCCATCATTTCTTGAAATCTAAGTAAACAGAGAGATCATAACTAAGGAGGAAATCAATCCTTTCCGGCGGAGCAATGACAGTTCCGTGCGGTTGGTGAATCGTGTCACGTTTCACAAGCATCCGATTATGGTTTCATTAAAGTCACATGACGCCAGGGTTGGGGGGGGGGGGGGGGGGTTCATAATGAGGCGTCACTGTTTCGGGAATATTCCATATACCATACTTCACAATCACAAGAAATGCACGTTACATAAGTATTAAAGACTCTGTTAATGGTATGTAGTAACGGCTTTTTGGGGGGTGCATGGGCCTACTTGATGCTTTGAGTGCTTTTACAATTTACCAATGTTGATATAAATGACAGGAAAATTTTAAGGGTATAGTTGGACATTAGTATGTGCATATACTCGAGTAGAGTATAGACAGGACTGCATATCATCTGACCTGGAAGATTTTGTCAGAAAAGAACATATCCGCCCTTGATCCACTAGTCGCCGCACACATTTGCTCTAAACTTTCTTCTCTCCTAATTCAATCAAGCAAACATGCACACAAGGAAACAAGAGAATTAACACAACACCCACACACACCACACAACACACCACAACACCACACACACACAACATCACAGCACGCAGGGGGGGGGGGGGGGGGGTGGCGGGATAGCCTAGTGGTTAGAACATTGCGCTCGCAATCTGATGACCTCGATTCCCGTTCAAGGGGGATATTTTCCTCTGGAGTTAACATCAGTGCAGACTCCACTCTCCCCCAAAGTCTTTCAGATGAGACTATAAACCGAGGTCCCGTGTGCGAACGCACGCAGAACATCTTGCGAACACGTTAAATTCTGTTCCGCTTTTCGTAAGAGTAGGCTATTGTGTGCCGGTGGGAACAGATGACAGAATTTACAAAACCACATACACACGAGGACTGCATGTAAAAAAAGTACATAAGTGCTTATTCAATTATCCTCGATATAAAAGAATAAAATAAATAAAACAAAAACGCATGCACGCACGCACGCACACGCCGCGCGCGCGCATGTGCACACACAATACACACACCCAAACACACACACACAACACACACACACACACACACACACACACACACACACACACACACACACACACACACACTACACACAACACACAATGAATAGCCAAAGACCAGTTAACGTGAAACTGTCCGGAAACAGATCAGGGCAGGGATCATAGATGCTGTGCTGTGTCATAAGAGGCCTGTGTCTTTTTCTCTCTTTCTTTTTGATGCTATTATCTTGATGATGTCCAGAACTTCAGAGACCTGGTGTGGTCCTGTCCCAGCCAGCATCCATTGTCAGACAGACTTTGTCTCCTGCCCCTGTCCTGCTAAACTTGTGCCAGGAAATCTAGTTTGCTTAGTTTGAGACAGATTTTGCCATAGCAGACAGCAGTCTTGGGGGAAAAAAAAGCTTGTAAAATAATTATCGTGAAGGAAAACCACTTTAGTCTAACTAGAGACAGAGGATAAGAAAACAGCTAGTACTGAAACCTCATTTGATTTGCCGATGAGAAAACAGAGAACATTTAAAAGATTTCAACTTTTGGCTGTGTACTAATGTTGCATGCTTTTTGCTGACAACGAGAAGGCATTCCATTAAGAAGAAATAGAGAAGAAAACATCACAAAGCCGTTAAAATAACAGTTAGAAGCTTTGCTTAGGACAATAATTCTTCTTGTCCTTAGGTTTACAGAACATAAAAATTGTTTTGCTCTGCAACTATCTAAGCAAAACAATTCAAGAAAACGTCTCTTAGACTGGTGAAGAAAACTTGTACTTGTGTTTGTGGACAAAGATTGTGGGCAGAGTTTAGAACAGAGGAGTTGTTCTTCCAGATGCGGCAGGTGGTGTGACAGAGCTGAGAGTGCTGAGGAGAGAGAGCCACAAACAGACAGTCTGCTTCAGAACACACGATCCCGCTGCTTCAGTACCGCCTTGAGTTCACTTACGTCTATACGGTGAGACTGTTGTTGTTGGTGGTGGTGATGGTAGTGGTGTGTGTGTACGTGTGCAAGTACATACAGACACGGAGGCATACACGAGCATGCATAAAGACACACACGCTTGTACATGCATAAGCTCACACAAATGCATACGTACATAGACATACAGATGCACGCATGTACATGCTCACTCTCTCACTCCTCCTCTCACTCACTCTCACCCTGTCTGTCTCTGTCTTTGTCTCTCTCTTTCTCGCGCGCGCGCGCACACACCCACACATCCACCCTCCATCCCACCCACCCACCCACGCACACACACAGACACACAGACACACACACACACACACACACACACACACACACACACACACACACACACACACACACACACAAAACACACACACACACACATCAATGATCCTGCCAACCAATACAGCTTAACACATAGATGATATTTTTTGCATGATGTTTACATATCTCTCTTTTTGTTGTAAACTTTGATTAGTCAGAATTTTTCTCTGCCTGTCTGTCTATCAGTCTCTCTGTCACCCTTCCGCTTTGTCGTTATGTCTATCTGTCTGTCTGTCTGTCTCTCTCTCTCTGTCTCAGTCTGTCTCTGTTTTTATGTCTGTCTCTCTCTATTCTCCCTCTGTTTTGTCTGTTAGTCCGTCTCTGTCTGTCACTGTGTGTATGTCTGTCTCTCTCTCTATGTCTCTCTCTCTGTCTCTGTCTGTCCCTGTCTCTGTCTCTCTCTGTCTTTCTCTCTCTGTTTATCCTTTGCTGCTTGTTTGCCTACATGCCTGTCTACTTGTATGTATATCTGTCTGTCTTGCGTTTACTGCTTCTGCATGTAAATGTATTTGCTTGCGTGCATGTGTGTCCATCTGTCTGTTTCTTAATCTATCTCTCCTTCTGTTTACACACACACGTACACACACACAATTGTCTATGTATCTATCTATGTATTTATCTATGTATCTATCTATCCATCCATCCATCCATCCATCTATCTACCTAATCACCCATCAATCAATCAATCAATCAATGTATGCATGTATGTATGTATGTATATATGTATGTATGTATGTATGTATGTATCTACCTATATCTGTCTATTTTTCCATCCATCCATCCATCCATCCATCCGTCTACCTTATCACCTATCTATCTATCTATCTATCTATCTATCTATCTATCTATCTATCTATCTATCTATCTATCTATCTATCTATATATCTATCTATCTATCTATCTATCAACACTCAAGTATGCACCTACGCACGCACTATTGCACCTATAACCACAAACATAACCTCCTTCTCTATTTTCTCCCGGCCCCCTCTGTGCGATTCGCAGGATACACTCCTGCCTATCCTGATAACTCATCGTGAAAAAACAATGAAATTTGCCCCCCCCCCCCCTCCCTCTCTCTCTCATCGCAAAGCAGGGCTTATTCAAACACTGATAACCTTTTAGCTTGCCAAGTTCAAACTTCCCAGCCAACATACATCGCATAATCATTGTCACATACCAAATCTTGCTCTTATGTCTAAAACACACACACACACACACACAACACACACATACACACACACACACACACACACACACACAAACGCGCGCACGCGCACACACACCTATACACACTGATGCACGCACGCTCGCGAATACCCACACACACATATATATTATATATATATATATATATATATATAATATATATATATTAACACACACAAAACACACACACAAAACACACACACAAAACACACACACACACACACACACACACACACACACACACACACACACACACACACACACACACACACACACCGCGCGCGTGTACAAAGGCTGCAACACACTTTATTTCAACATCCACCAGACTCTGTTTTCCTTATCCCTAACCCACCTTGCTTCCCCCTTCCGTTGCTTCTGCCTCTGCATCCACATACTCACTCTCATATACACACGCGCGCGCGCGCACACACACTCACACACTCACTCAAATCTCAAGACTCAAGAGTACTTTTTTTTAAATCTCAGAGTTAGAAATTATGAATGGCATATTATATTCATACAACATTCAATAGACAATATAGATAAAAGAGTATTATACGAAACAGCATTTGCTATATTACATACCAGCGCGCGCGCGCACACACACGCACACGCATGCACGCACGCATGCACAACGCACACACACGCGCGCGCACGCACGCACACGTGCATGACTTTGGTGTTTTTGGGCATGATTCAACAAATCTGGGATGAAAAGAGCAAATAATATACTTTGTCACATTCAATGATAGCAGTTTCTGAAAACAGTATATCCTTTATTGGCAATGTCTTATGAATAAAATCAGTGTTTGCATTCACATCTAATTTTTCATTGATAACTTTTACTCTGTCCTTGTACTCTTTGAACTTTTGTGCCTTTAATAAGCATATAAGAAACTGGGGATGTGTTTGTACAAAAGTTTACTATTTCTTTTGTCTTGCTGACATTTATATCAAGATAGTTGTGTTTGTACCGATCACAGAATCTTTACACTTCTTTGAAATTGCACCTGAGTTTGATAAATCCATCACTCAGTCAACTAAGTAATCAATCAATCAGTCAATCAATCAACTGGTGGATCAGGATTTGATAAATCCATCATTCAATCAACAAACTAATCAATCAACTGATGGATCAGCTAATTAATGAACCACCACCACCACCACCAACCACCACCAAGACTAAAAATCACTACCTCCACCATCACCAAGACTTAACATCCGCACCACCACCACTATTACCACTGTTACCATTGTCATCGTTGTCAACCCTCATCCAAAATCTCCCCTCCCCCCGTCCTCCTCCACCCGCCCCTTTCGAAAGAACAATAGACAAGAAAAATGTATGCTATAGGCAGCCTCCACAGCTCATCAAAGATGAATCTCTCATCATCCTACTTCCCTCACCTTCTCTGCTCCTTCTTTCCTCTGTGCCTCTAGCCCCCCCCCCTTCCCCCCTTCCCCTCCCCCACTCCCCCCCCCCTCCCAAATCTCGTTCAACCTTTCGGCATTTCAGTCTCACCTAAGGTAATTCAGGTGGTAAAATTTCAGCTCCGAAGTGACACTACTAGCGATAATTGTGTTTTGACAGAAACTGTCCTCTGGTTTGCTCCCTATTTAGAAAGTTATTTGTGTGTGTATGTGTGTTTGTGCATGTGTGTGTGTGTGTGTGCATGCGCGTGTGTGTGTGCATGCGTGTGTGTGCATGCATGTGTGTGTGCACGTGCGTGTGTGTGCGCGCGTGTGTATGTGCATGTGTGTGTGTGTGCATGCGTGTGTGTGTGTGTGTGCATGCATGTGTGTATGTGTGTGCATGCGTGTGAGTATGTGTGTGTGTGTGTGTGTGTGGTGTGTGTGTGTGTGTGTGTGTGTGTGTGTGTGTGTGTGTTTCCTCATCTTCTATGACGTTCCTGTTCATTTCGATCTCCCTCCCCAGCCATACCAAAGTTCATCATATCGCATCCTCAGGGTAAAAATCCTCAGGGATGGCCTTTGAAAAAAAATAATTATTTGTCTGGTGTTTCTTTTTTTGAAATTGTATTTATTGTTGTGGTAAAAGAACAACCCTACTGGCGATGTAGTTTTAGTTTGATATTGGTTATTTTTGTTATGAGTTGTTTATATATCTAGCTTTTTCTTGACGTGTAACATACATTTTTGGGTCTATCTTTCTTCATGTAGTTCTTTCTTCTATTTTTCTAATTTCTTTTCCCTTTTATTTTTCTCTCTATATCTATCCCTTCTTTGTGTCTGTCTTCTTTTTTTCTTACTTAATCACTGTTTATCCTTTCTTTCATTTCATTATTTTGTCTTGTCATATAACTCCATTAAGTGAATTTGTATGGCCTAATTTTGGTGCCATCTGTACCTGTTTGTATAAACTGGTATCTGTTGATTGGCACATTTGCATCATTTACATTTTATTCTGTCTATACAAGTAAGTTATGTTTGCTCGCTCTCTCTCTCCTCTCTCTCTCTCTTCTCTCTCTCCTCTCTCTCTCTCTCTCTCTCTCTCTCTCTCTCTCTCTCTCTCTCTCTCTCTCTCTCTCTTGCGTGTGTGTGTGCGTTTTTGTGTGTGTGTGTGTGTGTGATTGGGTGCGCGCGCGCGCTCTTTGTTGAAAGTCTGTTAACTCCTTGGGATATTAAATCTAAAAAGCCCAAAGAAACCCAAAGCAAAAAAGTCAGAGAGAGAGAGAGGAGAGAGAGAGAGAGAGAGAGAGAGAGAGATTTTTTAACTTATACTGAAGATCTAAAGATGTGGTAGAGTCTAAATAAATAAAGGGAAGGTGTGTAAACATGATGAATGACTAAATGAAAACGAAGAAATGAGGAATAAAGAAATAAAATAAAGTATGACTACCTGATTTCTTTGTAAATCTTTTAAAATTTCAGTAGCTAGATAAAATTGAATGCTGAAATAGTTAATGCAAATAGATTAAATGAATAGACAAATATATCAATGGTTTGATAGATAGATAAATGGATAGATAGCCATAGCCAGGCAATAATTTTGATGTCTGTAAGCTTTTTTTTGTTAAGATGGAGTCACAGAAATAATTTTTCCGTTTTACGGATAGACCTGCGAGGTTCACCAATGGTAAGATTTTTGCGTATCTGACCGTTTTTTGGGTGTGCACCATCTAGGTAGCCGCATTCCCACTTCGGGTATGTCTAAACATCACAGAAATAGCCATTGGAAATAAGTACCCTGTGGAGGTGTCTAGGAGTCAGAGACTGATCTTATCAATTATTTGTACAACAGTATTCCCTACAGCAAATGTAGAAATCTAAATTTCTTGCTCTTGTCTCTAGAACTTTGTCTGTGGGCAGTAGGAGCTGACTGAGGAACAAACATTTTGGAAAGATAGGATTTTTTGTAGGAATGATTTAAAGTTTTGATAGAAAGTATTACTCTAAAACTCAAGGAGAACAAAATATTAGCCTATCATATTCAGTTTCCCTCCAGAAAAATTGCATTGTTACCATCTGAGTTTCTGGCAGTGTTGGAAAACTGGTGCACAAATTACTCTTATTTTTATTCCTCGGCTAGAGCTCTGCTCTTTGCCAATGGTGAGATTTTGCACATGCGACAGGTTTTTGCCCGCCATTAAGGTAGCCGCATTCTGACTTCGGGGATACAAATTAATCTGAAAAAGTAGAAACATGTCTCATTCTGTCAGGCGGTTATTTACTAGTCAGTAATTGGATCAGTCAGTTCGACCACTGAATCGATCGGCTGATCAGACAGCCACCCTAATAATCAATTACTCACTTGTTTGTTTGCTTGTTCGTTTACTTGCTCATTCACTCACTCCATCTCTCACTCGGCCATTTTTTGGGTGTTAACTAGTGGTTACAAATTCAGACTTAAGAGCATTTGTACATGCGTATTAGGTATGTTAACCTTTGTATATATTTGTGAAATATTATGCAAATCTTTGCTGTCTTTAGTTTAGCACACAGAGAGAGAGACAGAGACAGAGACAGAGATACAGACAGAGAGACACGGAGTGAGACAGACAGAGACAGTCAGAGAGGACTGTGTACGCGTAGGATCAAAGAGAAGCAAAGTGGACTGAGGAGAACAATAATTCACATAACGGGTCAGATAAGTGAGGGTTAATCTTTCTGTTTATATGTTTGCCGTTCTGTCCCTCTCTATGTTTATGTGTCTCTGTGTCTGTCTTTGGGTGCGTAGAGTGAATGGAGGTGAGAAAGAGTGAAAATATGGAGGGGAAGGGGGTATAGATGCACACGCGTATTTTGAGACGTTAGGCACGACTGCACACATAAATGCTTTAAACAAAATTGAAAAAAACCCTTACTAAATCAGGCAATGGAAAATTCTTTATTTCGATAAGCACTTATAAGCGTTGTTGCTGGTTTTTTTGTTCCACCCAGTCCCCGCTTTTATTATGATTTATGTCGTGATTTCAAAAAGCATGCCTCGACTGTAGATTATGAGCCCAGAAAAGGGGGAAAACCCAACCAATATTTTTCATAGAAAAAAGTGTGTGTGAGTGTGTGTGCGCGCGCGCACGTCTGTGTGTGTATGCGCGTGTGTTTACAGTTTATGTGGACATTTCTTTTTCATTCACTTTTTTGTACTCAAGTCAACTTTTCTGGAACTGCACACTCAGTGTGTACATATTATTATACCAGTGGATTGCTGAACCGAGTATACACAGAGTACTAACCTTGTAAGAATCATCAAGGCGATAAGTACATTACCAAGTCAGCGTATGATGACAAACTGGAAGATTGCAATACTGTTGAAACTTGTTTTAACTCAAAGGGTCACAGTAGCCGAGTGGTAGAACACTGAATTCAGCTTTGAGGTCAATGATTCGAATCTCCTTGGCTTCTAGTAGACTTTAAATGAGGATTTTCACGAGGTTTTACTTCCATTGAATGCAGTTTGTCAGAGCTATAGGTCTGGTTGTGTGTATGTCAATTAATAAATCAGTCTGCTCATGAAAGATCTTGATTTTGAATATAAGATACAGTTAGCTTTGTGTTAAGATGGTTAGGAAAACAGGAAAACACGGACATGTCCAGCATGCGTAATTTACTACAGAGACAGCATGTAGCTAGCTGGTGTTGGTTTAGGTTGTTTACACAAACAACAAGGTGCTGTAAAGATTTAAACCCAACACCATGAAACACTCTTCAGCACGGGAGTCCAGCTTTCTTTTAACCGTCTGTCCAGTGGTCTTGTGATGGAAGAAATAAAACACGAAGTGGTCAGCTGATGCAGAAGTAGTCTTTTTCAAGTAGTTGGCCTGGCAAAGAAAATAAGAACGGATCATTTGCATACATGTGACTTCCAGTCCGTCTATCAGACAATCTCTCATTTCATCTTTTTACCCGTCTGTTTGTGTGTTTGTCTTTCTGTCTGTCTTTGTTTATCTATCTGTCTGTCTGTCTTGTCTCTCTCTCCATCTCTCCTCCCCCCCCCCCTCTCTCTCTCTCTCTCTCTCTCTCTCTCTCTTCTCTCTCTCTCTCTCTCTCTCTCTCTCTCCACACACACACACGTCTCTCATTTCATTCTTTCAACACATTCGCCGCTAATGAATTAATTTCTGGGAATCTAATTTAGCGTACATTTTTCTAGGACGACAAAAATGATGAAAACAGACAAATTAAACGAAGTGGAGAAATTGGCAAGAGCCACAAGCTTGAATTACAGACCGTCATCAAAGAAACCATGGTACATTGCCGAGAAATATGATTTAAAAAAATTCAAATACCTCTCCAATTTATTATCAGGATCAGCTGGTACACGTTTCAGAGCCTGTTCAGAATATTTGTGTAGCAGTGTTCCACTTTCGTCTTGCTATGATGTTATTGCCGATGAGAATAGGAAGATAAGAAATATTTGTTTTATCACTTCTGAGTATGAGAATTATCTAGTTTGAACATTTAATTCAGATCGGAGCAGTTTGTTTATATATATAAAAAAAGTGTCCCATTAAGTGTGTGGTTGTTGGAGAGAAGGATGTCAGATACCTCAGCTTTTCTAGGGGCCATTATCTTGAGGGTGGTGCATACCTTCTCTCCCTCGCTGCTTTACCTTTCCTGCCCCTAAAGACATCTTGGAACTCGTATTTTTCCTGCGCAATAAGCAGTTACTAGTTTTTCATGTATATATTTATCTATTGGCAATAAACGCCTCATGAGGAAAACTGCTCCCCCAAACCGATTGTGCCAATTTCAAAGACCTGTACTTTTTATTCGTGATTTCAACACTTGTATAATATATTAATTGCTTGTGAATCTAAGGGTTATTTTGACTGATTGTTGGGTTTTTTTTGTTATTGTATTTACTGTTTGCATTTTTCTAACCATCAAGTCTTTTTTTCAATCAAACTATCGTTATTTTTATTTGGCCCACCTAGGTGGGTGTATCTTAACCCTTTAGGCTATTTCAAGTTAAACCACTATACAAGTTTCCGCTCACATAGAAGAAGAAGAACAAGAAAAAGAAAGAAGAACAAGAACAAGAAGAAAGAAAGAAAGAAAGAAGAACAAACAAAAGAACGGACAAACGAATGAACTTGAATCTCATGGCCCTCCTCCAGTCATCCAGCAGACAACACCTACCATAGCCCAGACCAAAAGTTTCGTTAGTTATTGATGTAAGCAAAATGCCAAAGCCTACATCAGAATTTTGTTATGCTTTAAAATGTTATGTTGAGGTTAACTTCACCCATGATGAAGCTCTCGGCCTAAAAACATGTAATTTCCAATAAAGGAAATAAATTCTCTTAAATCAAAGTATGTCTGTCTATGTGGTGAGATACTGGAAATCAGCTGTACAGGCAAACTTCTCATCTAGTGTGTACTTGCCTTCTTATAGTCATTGCTCGTTGTGATTTGGGGTAACCTTTAAGGTGTTATGCTCGGGGAAATTCCAGCTACAACGACAAGAACAACAACATCACTAACCACTTTCTATACTCGGAAAGGTGACAACGTCTCTGTACACTTACTCCCAGGTGCAACACGCACACGCACATATATAGACGCATACAAAGGGACATTCATTCATGCACACGCGTACATACACGCAGACGTATGCAGTCATATACATATATGCATATGAACACGTGCGATCACCTCTACACACATTATTTTGCATGTGCTTACACACCATGCAAATACACGCATGTGTGTACAGACCACCAGGCAAACTGATGCTAAATCGAGGGAAGTTTGAGATTTGACCAGCAAAACAAGATCATGCGGCGTCAAACATTTACTGAATCGATTTAAGGGACGTTCTTTACCCTAGATTCTATCTTGATCTTTTTCTTTACCTGTTTAGGCACGAACAGAACAGAAATATATAATGTCTGGGGATGTCCAGAAGTGTTGTATTGCATTGTGTTGTATTGTTTTGTTCTGGTTTGTGGTTATTGTATTATATTGTTTTGTTTTGTTTTAATTGTATTGTGTTGTTCACCTGTCTGCGCCATCATTTTTTTATGGTAGCTTGCTTGCATGCCCCAACAGCTGTCTCCATTCCCATGTGTTTTCTTAGGTATGAATCGCCTGTACTGCTTCGGATCTGTTTCTCTTGATCATCTCTATCGGTATGTTGTCGGGTCCTAGTGATGTCTCTTCTTTTTATGCTTCTGGCTGCTGCTTTAATTTCGCGTTTTTGAGGTGGGGCTCTTTTTGATTTGAATCAATTTCCATGTTAGCTGAAGAGTTGTTCTTTGTTTTGACATTACATATGTATGTATGTATGTATGTATGTATGTGTGTGTGTGTGTGTGTGTGTGTGTGTGTGTGTGTGTGTGTGTGTGTGTGTGTGTGTGTTATGATGGAGAGGGCTGAGCGTGTCATAAATACAATGATATTCATGTCATGATGTAAAATCACCCGTAACGAGTAAGGATGATGGAGAGGGTGTTTTCGGCTAGTCTGGTCAGTGTGATGACAGAAGGTGGGGGGGGGGGGGGGGGCGGGGGGGATGTGGGGGCAGGTGCGGAAATGGGTTCTTTCTTGACAGCAAATCGAGAAAAGGGACAGCAGTTTGGTGACTGTGTTTTTAATACAACCACACTACTACAACTTCAAGTTAACACTCTCAGAAGAGTAATGGTATTGTAAAGAAATACTGATATTATTGACAAATATATGTACATACACGAGCGGAGCACTCATATGTGTATGTACTTGTGCGTGCATGCACACACGCACGTAATCGCGCGTGTACGCACGTAAACGCACGCACATACAATCACACATACAGACACACTCACACATGCACGCAAACACACGCACGCAAACATACATACACACTCACACACACACATGCACACACAGACATCTACACTCACGCACACACATACACACACCCACGCAAGCACGCTCGCACCACTCACGCACATCCACACAAACACACATACAAAGCATTTCATAATCATACAACACCAGGAGACGTAATCATAGTTTTCCTTTTTCTCATTTTTTTTATGTTAGATATTGCAGATTCAATTGCAAATGCTTGGTGGAAGGTGCACAAAGAAACCGCAGGGTACAAACACTCGTACAAGCAAAATACTGCAAGGCAGGTGGTGGAACTTTGGGAGGAAGGGGGAATGAGGGAGGGGATGAGGTTGGGTGAGGTGTGTCGGAGTAGGGAAAGGATATAATATAATATAATATAATATAATATAATATAATATAATATAATATAGTATAATATATTATAATATAATAGCTCTCTCTCTGTACACACACACACACATACACACACACACACACACACACACACACACACACCACACACACACACACACACACACACACACAGACGCGCGCGCGCGCGCGTGTGTTTGTATTAATTATTAATGTGCACAAAAGCTGCTTTGAGCATGAAGTTTATTTTGTAGCGTGTTTGTCTCCCTTTGTTTCCCCTTTCCCTTTTCTTTCTGTTTTCGCCATCTTTCAATTTTTTTTGCTGCTACTGCTGTTGCTCTTCTTCTTCTTCTTCTTCTTCTTTTTCTTCTTCTTCTTCTTCTTCTTCTTCTTCTTCTTCTCTTCTTCTTCTGTCCCTATACAAGGTAGATGGTGGTGAGTCTATTATATTTTGAGACGGTAGGGGTAAGGGAGATGTGTGGATTAATTATTAATGTACACATAACTTGCTTTGAGCATAAAGTTTGTTTTTTGCAGTGTATTCAGTTTTATTCTTCCTGTCTCCGTCTTCTTTCAGTTTTTACCGTCTTCTTCTTCTTCTTCTTCTTCTATTGCCTGAGGGGCTCCTGTTTGTCATTTACTGGTTACTAAACTGCGTTTGAAAATCTTTTTACTCTTGACCATGGCAGTTATATACGTTTCGGGAAAATTACATTATCTAAGCATGTAATAGTTACTTGTTTTTATTTTTGTCTTGGTTTGTCAGATGAATTTGTGACTACAGACACAAAATGAGTTTCAACATGGAATAGATAGTGCTTTGTCAAGAAAGCCGATGACGATATTGGTTTGGATCGGGGCACTTTACCACCTGAGTTTAAAGCTAAGATTGTTACATCTTCTTGATCACAATACGTAGTTATCTTTCCACAGATGCATATTAGACAGAAACTGCTCACATCCTCGTGTCTGACTAAATCTATGCACACACCACGACATGTTCTGCCAAGGATCAATAAATCAGAACCTTATTACAGAAAAATCACCATTGACTAACCTTCTGCTTCATTTAGGCAACGTTTTGCAGTTATGGATCTTACAGCCTTAACTGTTATACGCCGTGGCTGCTTCATTGGAAGTGTTCATGGACATAGTATCTAATAATAGGCACAAAATTTACCTCTCAGCAGCTGATGGAGGAGGATAAATGTATCAGACAGACTGTAATTGGGGTACAGTACTGGACTATGTGATGTCCCTATTGAGTGGGCTGGGCTGGGCTGTCTTTAATGTCATCAGCGCACTGTTTCCCTATCTTTAAAATAGAAAACAAAGATTGTGACCGATTGCTAACGCTAACTTTGTCTGGACCAGTATACAAATGACACACAGTGTGAAGCAGTTCAGTGGATTTTGAACACTGAAATCGCAACTTGAAGAAACCCGAGGAGAGCGCAGGTTAAACCTGACCAAAAACAATCCAACGTGGAGATATACAGGCTCTGGTGTGTTTTTTATTTTTAATTTTTTACGCTCCACGGCTAGAGATCCAAAGTTCACCAATGGTGGAATTATTGTGTTCGCGACCGTTTTTGCCCACCATTAAGGTAGCCGCTTTCCGGCTTCGGGGAGGATGTCTACACACGATACGAGTGTGTATACCTAAAAAACCTGTTTGTCATCCGTTCTTACCGGCACAAATGGCCTGCTTTTCCGAAAGGAAGAATGAGTTTTAACATGTGCACAAGGTATTCTGCGTGCGTTTGCACATAGAACCTCAGTTTATAGTCTCATCCAAAAGACTTCCGGGGGAGGGGAGTAAGTACTGAAGTTAAATCCAGGGGACAAATCCCCCTGAACGAATATGCCAGTGGTGGGTTGAACCTGGACTCGACCCAGGCCGCCAGATTACGAGCGCATCGATCTAACCACTAGGTTATACCGCCTCCCTCTGGCATATTTGATGTGCCTGGGACGTCCTGAAAGTGTCGTCAGCGTTGTGCCTCAGTGACTACTAAGGGAGCCAGAATGGGACATGGGGATTTCACTGATCTAAGATTGGTACACTTCGAATGAAGAGGGCACACTCATAAATCCGAAATATTCACCAAAAAATTGAATGGCTTAAGTTAATGCACTGTTGGCATGAAAGCAATCAAGTATGGCCGCCCAAACTGTAAGGTTCAATCTTCTACAATATTTAATTGATAACAGATACAAAAACTCTGTTTTCCTAGATATGTTTTACAACCTAATGTCTTCGAATTTATACACTCCCCTCTCGAAAAAAACCCACAACCAAACCCACCCAACACAATAAAACAAAAAGCAGACCAACAACAGGATTTTTCTACATGCAGTACAGTGTTTGTATTTAGAGAAGGGAAGAAACTACAAGGTACGTAACAGACCTGTTGTAAACCTTTTTCCTTTTTGAACTCGCTTTACTCGAAATCCCGCTAAACCATTTAGCTTTCCCCCACCTAATTCCCAACCACCCCCATTTTCAAAACAAGTTTTGCAAGTGTATGTCATCATGTTGGGGCCCTGTTTGTGATATTCGTTCCCTTGTTTTATCGTTGTTTGTTTCATCACCGTCCTGTAGAACCAGGATAATGCCATTACAGCTTGGCAGCAGTGTATGAATGATGCCGTCTGCTGCCGGGAAATAATGCCCAGTGTGAGGAGGGAGTCTGATGGAGAGGCTGTTGCTCAATTGTCTGGCCCGGGCGATGAGGGAATGCAGGGATGTGGAGTGGAGTTGGAGATGGGGGGAATGAGGACCAGTGAGGGCGGGATGAAAGTGGTTTGTTGGTCACAGATTGTGGTAAAGGATTAGACGTAATTAGTGACATTCGTTGAGATATTATATATACAGACGCACACAGAGGGACAGACAGAGAGACAAACACATAGACAGACAGACAGACGGACACACATATATTCAACACGCACGCACGCACACACACGCGCACACACGCACGCACACACCAACACACACACGCGCCCGTATACACGCATTCACCCACAGAAGTACACAGACACACACTCAGACCACACACACACAACCCCCCCCCCCCCACACACACACACATACACACACACTCAGTGCACAATCTCGCCCATCTACATGCGTGAACAGTAAGGGGAGTCAGTTTAGGATTGCCCATGTCACACTCTCTTGCACCCTTGTACAGTGTTTCCATTGCTCAGCTTCCAGAGCTTAGAGTTTTAGCTCGTGCTTTTAAAAAAAAATTATTAAGGTGTTGTTGTTTTTAATTTGCAGTCGTTTATTCATAATGCCTGCAGCCAGTTCTTGCACTGGGCAGGAGTAAGGTTTTTTGAAAGGTCAACTAAACACTAAATATCAGAGAGAGAGAGAGAGAGAGAGAGAGAGAGAGAGAGAGAGAGAGAGAGAGAGAGAGAGAGAGAGAGAGGTATGTTGTTCGTTTATTTTTTTGTATTCTCGATCTTGTCTGGGTGTTTTTAGAAAGAGGAAAATAAAAGTAAAGAAGAAAAAAGAAGAATGAAAGTAAAAACGAAAGAAAGAATATCTCCAAAATCGGAATGCGACTACCTTAATGGCGGATAAAAACGGTCGCGTACGCAAATTATAACCATTGATGTACTTTGGAGCTAAGGAATAAGCGCTGATACTTTTTAAAAAAAAATCAGAGGACTCTTGTTCTTGCATCGTCGTAAAAAACACCTTTACACAGTAAGAATACATTTTGTCTTGTATCCTAGTGGAGATAAATATTGAAGATCATGAGCTAAAATGAACATGTTGATTCATTTTGTGTGTGTGTGTGTGGAGAGAGAGAGAGAGAGAGAGAGAGAGAGAGAGAGAGAGAGAGAGAGAGAGAGAGAGAGAGAGAGAGAGAGAGATGACACTGACGTCGAAAAAGAAAAAGAAAATAAAGAAGAAAAAGATGAAGAAGAGAAGAGGAAACTAATTTTGCAAGTCCTGAACATAGATGAAAGGATACATGAACACGAATATATATAAGTATTATTGAAAGCATTCCTTTCTTGGTAGCTCGATTAAGTGCG
>CM054136.1:39618119-39630619 GCA_028751875.1 Rapana venosa
GATGCGGCCTACAATTTTTAAAACTATACAAGAGAGAGAGAAGGGACATTGAAAATGTCGCCCATACAAAATCTTAAAAACTAACACAAGAGAGACACAGACACATCGCCACAATAAAAACAACTACACACCACACACACACACACACACACACACACACAACACACACACACACACACACACACATCAGTCCTTCGGATGAGCCTATAAACCGAGGCCCCGTGTGCGAACGCACGCAGAACATCTTGCGCACACGTTAAATCCTGTTCCGCTTTTCGTAAGAGTAGGCCATTGTGTGCCAGTGGGAACGGATGACAAAATTTACAAAACCGCATACACACGGGGACTGGATGTAAAAAAAGCACAAGATTGCTTATTCCATTATCCTCGATATAAAAGAATTTTTTTTAAAAGCACACACACACAGATGTGGCCTACAATGTTCAAAACTGTAGAGAGAGAGAGATAATTATGTGGCCTACAATTTTTAAAACTATAAAATCACTAAATATAAAAGTGTAACGGTGTTAGAAAAAGAAAGAAGGTATTGAACAAAGCAAGCAACCAACTAACAACCACCAACCAACTAGCCATCCAACCAACCAACCGACCGTCCAACCAGCTGGCCCACCACCAACCAACCTAAGAAGGATAGAAAAAAACTATCTTAATGATATACAGTCACATAAAACAAAAGAAAGAAAAATAAACAGGAAGGAAGAAAGAAAACAAGATAGAAAGCAAGACACTAAAAAGTAAAAGGAAGAAAAGAGACAAAAATCCAGAGTAAGCCTAGAGCATGTGTGGACTGCGCAAAATCGCAGCAAAACCAAGCAGAAAATTCTAGAGGGAACGTAGTAAAAAGGGAGGAAGAAAGGATGATGAAAACTGGAGAGAAATTTAAAAGATAAACAAACAATAAAAAACCGAATAAATGAATGTATGACTGATTGAATGCATGTACACCATAGAAAGGAAACAGAGAGACAGACAGAAAGAGTGACAAACAGCAAGGACCAAATAAAAGATAAAGACAGGAAGGAAGAATAAAAGAAAGCGGAAAACAGTAAAATAACGAATTGAAGACATGAAAACTGTATGAAATCATAAAAATACCAAGTGTCAAATGCTATCAAGCAAGAGGAAGAATGAAAGAAAGTATGGAGAAAAAGATCAAGAATTGAATGGGAATAAAAAGAAACGGAATGGACCTAAAAGTACATGGAACAGTTTGTGATGAAACTATGTGCAAAATGTCGGGAGGTTGGAGACAGAGAGAGAGAGGAGAGGGGGGGGGGGGAGGGGAAGAGAGGAGAGAACGAGGAGGAGGGAGAGGAGGGGAGAGAGAGAAGAGAGAGAGAGAGAGAAAAGAGAGAGAGAGAGAGAGAGAGCAATGAAAAAGAGTTTTATAAAAGGGGGATGAAAAGAAAGTAAAGAACAGGAATCAACATAAACTGCATGTTAACTACGTAAAATTGCAGGAATTTTGTGTATAAAAACGTTAAACAGGATGCGAAAGAAAAAAGAAAACAGAAGGAAGAAGGGAATGAAGAAAGAAGGGAAGTAAGGAAAAGAATCGGCCTGAAGAATACAAACAAACTTGAGGAATGCTCAACAAAATGAACTTGCAAAGTTCATTGAGTTCAGAGAAGAAACGACATAAATAAAAATGGAGACAGAATATGCCTTATCTACCAAAAGAAAATCTGTAACGATACCGGAACAAAGAGGAGAGAACGACTAAAACTGGAAAGAATGGACAAACTTAACAGAAAGAAAGTCAGAAAGTAAATGAGAAAGAAAGAAATGGAGGAAGGTTAGAAGGAAGGAAGAAAAGAATTCAAATCTGCTCCAAACACATAGAACTGTATATAATCAGAAAAAGGGTCAAATATGAAAGGCCAGGAGGCAGAAGACAAAAATAAACGAAAGGAAGGAAAAGGGAAAAGAAGAAGTAAAAGACAGAAAAACAAAAAGGAAAAAGTAAACAGCAGAAACAAACTAGGACAAAACAAGAATATGCCCAAACTACATGAAATGTACATACATTTACAGGAAAAAGCACAAAGGAAATGGCACAATGTAGGAGACATACAGTAAAGAAAGATCGAAAGAAATGAGAGAGAGAGGAGAGAGAGAGAGAGAGAGAGAGAGAGAGAGAGAGAGAGAGAGAGAGAGAGAGAATAAACAAAATGAAGGAAAATACCAGAAAGACTACACTACTCCGAATTGTGCGAAGTCACAGAAAAAAATGAACTGTAAAATTCTTGGAGGTGAAAGAATGATAAAAAAAATACAGTGACTATAACGACAGAAAAGAGTAAGAAAAACAAGGGGGGAAAAGAGAGGGAAAAGTGTGAACTGAACTTAAGTGCATACAACATAAATAAACCTAACACGAAGTCACAGCAAAGTTAAAGCGTGAATCCCCCAGAGGTGGCTACACAGAAGATAAAAAGCGATTCCAAACTGCAGGAAGGGAAAAAAGGGAATGGAAAAGAAAAAAAAGAAAGAGGGGTCACAAAAAGTAGAAGAAAAGAAAAGGAGAGAGAGGAGGAGGGAGAGAGAGAGGAGAGAGAGGAGGAGAGAGAGAGAGAGAGGAGAGAGAGAGAGAGAGAGTATGACATTGACATGTTGTTTTTATCCATATAACATCAGAACCATAAAAATAAGAGGGGCCACAAAAACAAGAAAGGAAAAGAAAAGAAAAGAGAGAGAGAGAGAGAGAGAGAGAGAGAGAGAGAGAGAGAGAGAGAGAGAGAGAGAGAGAGAGAGAGAGAGAGAAATGACATGCTTGGTGGTTTTTTTTTTTATCCATGTAACATCGGAGCCATTCATACAGCTGGGAGGGCAGAGGAGGAGGGGGGATAAGATGTCAATGATGCATAAACATTTTTTTCAAAATTTCCGTTTCGTTCATCTATATTACAAACATTAGTATGTCATTTGTCTATTAATTAGATTCTTTATTTATTTTCCCAATCATTCGCACACATACACACACGCACGCACGTACACACACCACACACACACACACACACACACACACACACACACACACACACACCACACACACACACACACACACACCTTCGCTCACCCACATTTACGCATGCACGCTCTTTTACTTAACACATACAGGTTTATTCCGAGATTTGATGTAGGTTCTTTTTGTTTGTGTTGTTATTGTTTTTCTTTTTTGTGGTTTTGGGTGTGTGTGTTTGTTGTTTGTTTTTGTTTAATGTCCATTCACTACTTGGTGATAAGGACACACCCGCATTCAAACCAACTTCTCTCTCTCTCTCTCTCTCTCTCTCTCTCTCTCTCTCCTCTCACTCTCACTCTCACTCTCTCATGTATGTATATTTATATTCTCACAAATGTCTACTGTAGAGGTCTTACTGGGGAAGAATGTATAATCTCAGCAACTGACGTTATGAACTGTTGAGAGTCATATAAAACTTATTGAACAGTGGCATATTTTTTATGAATATCTATTCCTCTCCTTTTAAACAGGTCAGTTAGGATTGGGCAATCAAAAAATAAATGGTGGATTGAAAGAGATTGAGAACAGCAACATGTCACATTTTTAGATTATTTGGTGTTCCATGCATTTAGCCTCATTTTGTATATTAAAATTTCTACTTTCCGTGAGCAAGAAATGTTTTCAAAGTGTTTTCTTCACTTTGGAATGCACACAGTTCATCAATTTAGCATTAATTTCATGCGAGGACAATGCGAGATTGAAATCAAACGTTTCAGTGTTGCAATCAGAGGCACCTTGTTTTGCTAAAGAATCAACCAACTCATTCCAATAGATTCCACAGTGAGAAAGGACCCAGCAAAAAGTTATTTGTATGCCTCTGCTTGCAATACAATGTATCAAGAATTTAATCTCAAATACAATATCTTTCCTTATGTTCCCCTGCCAGTGCTTTAGTGCCATCAATACTGTTTTTGAGTCAACGCAAAAAAGAATGTGGCGAATATCAAGCGCAGTATTTGACAAAAAATTCAAGGCCCTAAGGATTGCAAACAATTCACATGTAAAAATAGAAAAATGTTTTCCTAAATGAAATGATTTTGTAATTTTAAAACGGGAATCACAAATGCTGCCCCATTTCTTCCTGATTCCAGTACAGATCCACCAGTATACACTTTTAAATAATTAGAATAATTACTTTCAATGTGACTTTTTACCTCAACGATGAGCAAATTTTGATCTTCGTTCTTTTTTACATCCGTGTAGTCAATGCCAAAATTAGCTGATATATGTTCCCAAGGAGGCATTTGAGGAACCATTGGAAAAATTGGAATTGTTGTTAGGTCAATACCAATGTCTTTCATTAGCAGCAGAAATGAAATATTGCTTGCTCGTTTTGGATAATCAGTGTCTTAATTCATAAGAATTTCACCTTTTACTGAATTTGGAACAGAGAGACTTCGAATCACATACTTTGATACGGCCAATCTTCGTTGATCAGAAAGAGAGAATAACTGTGCTTCTTTATAAGTATTAGTTATGTTAGCATGAACTGGAACACCAAGTGCTATTTTTATGGCTTTACTGTCTAAACTTTGCAATTTTTTAAGTAGATAATCTGCAGCAGAAAAATAAACTTCTTGTCCATAGATTAACTTTGAGCGTACAAAAGATTGAGCTAAATGTATCAGTGTCTTGGTATCTTGGCTCCATGCCTGAGAACTTATTATTTTTAAAATGTTAAGTCTTTTTCTAGCCTCAGATATTAACTGGTTGATGTGCAACTTCCAGCTCAGCTTTCTAGTTAAAATTACACCTAAGAATTTGACATCTGATTTATACTTAAGCACTGTTCCTTCTAGTTTCAGGATTGGTAATTTTGATGGGTTTTCACCATATTAAAAAGCACCAGGCATGTTTTTTCTGCAGATAATTCTAGCTTATTCTCATTCATAAAAGTACAGAATTTATTAAGCTCGTCTTGATATAATTTTTCAACATGATTGATAACTCTTTTTGTGGTGTTTTTCCGAACTGAAGTATTGTTTTTCCGAACTGAAGTATTGTGGTATGGTGTGTGTGTGTGTGTGTGTGTGTGTGTGTGTGTGTGTGTGTGTGTGTGTGTGTGTGTGTATGTGTGTGTGTGTGTGTTGAGAGAGAGAGAGAGAGAGAGAGAGAGAGAGAGAGAGGTGTCATAAAAGCAACAACAAATACTTGAAGAACAAGAGACAGAGTATACACATGGACAGGAGGACCAATATTGTATGTATTTAGAACGAATGACAAACATACTAACACAAAATCTAAAAATAGAAAATAAACACTTACATAAGATAATACTGATTTATGTCAAAGGTGGAGAGACAGAGAGAGACATAGACTGAGAGACAGGCAGGCAGGCAGACAGACAGACAAACAGAGTGATTCTATAAGAAAAAAATAATACAAGAAATTCTAGAAAATTGCACGGAAGTCATAACAGTTTTATGAGGAGAGAGAGAGAGAGAGAGAGAGAGAGAGAGAGGAGAGAGAGAGAGAGAGAGAGAGAGAGAGAGAGAGAGAGAGAGAGAGAGAGAGAGATTGAGAGAGAGAAGGTGGGGTGTGGGGGACGAACGAACACAAATAATCTTCAATCAAGAAAATAAAAAAGACAAAGATTGGCTTAAACAATATAGCAACTGCATGCAATCTGAGGAAAAAGAATGAAAACATTTCCGGGAGAAAGAAAGAGAACACAGAAGAAAGAAAGAAGAAAATACAAACGTAAGAAAGAAATAAAGAATCGTGGCAACTGTCTTACATACAATCACAGAACATTTGACATGTGAAAGGTAGTCTAGCATAAAAGACAGTAGTTACATTGTGTTGTATTGTGTTGTTCTGTTTGTATTGTATTTTGATGTGCTGCATAGCATTATAGTGTGTTGTATTGCATTGTGTTATATTTCGGTGTGTTTTTTGCACAGCGTTGTATTGTATTTTTCTATGTTGTGTTATTTTATATGCATTGTAGTGCATTGTATTTTATTGCACTGTTTTGTGTTATATTGTTTGTATTGCACTGTATTCCGTTCATATATTTTGTGTGTGTTGTGCTGCATATATATTGCTTTTTTGTAGTGTAGTGTAGTGTAGTGTGTCGTGTCGTGTTGTGTCTTGTAGTGTAGTGTAGTGCAGTGCAGTGCAATTTAGTGTAGGTAGTGTTGTGTAGTGCAGTGTTGTGTCTAGTGTAGCGTTGTGAAGTGTAGAGCAGGGCAGTGCAGTGTAGTGTTGTGCAGTGCATCGCAGTGTAGTGTAGTGTAGTGTAGCGTAACGTAGTGTAGTGTAGCGTAGTGTAGTGTAGTGTAGTGTAATGTAGCGTAATGAAGTGTAGTGTAATGTAGCGTAATGTAGTGTAGTGCAGTGTAGTGCAGTGCAGTGTAGTACACTGTAAACCACTTGCATTCAAAGCAGATTTTTCTGCGTTAATTTGAAGCTTTTTTTCTTCGTGTAGAGCGCGTCGTCTCTACCCCTGCACCATTCGTTCGCCTTGTATGTGTGTAAACCTGTTTCTCTATTAGAGCGGGTTTTTTCCCACAAAACTTTGTAGGGGACAATTTTATTTTTTGTGTGTGGTGCCATGGGTTCTTAAATGGGTATAAAATTTGTGTGATGCGCTTGAAGACTTTAGTGCATCTTCTCATCCAAAAGACAGGTAAGCAGACAACCACTCAAGATCTTCTGGATGAGGTAAAAGCCTGGGTTCAAACGTGGATCAAACCCGATACTTCTTGCTTTCTTGACGGCCGCCTACACACCTGACCACTCATCCACGAAATGCAGAGTTTAAACCCAGCTCCACGTCTTCTTTACACTGTCAATGTGCAATTACTGCATGCAACACTAGCCTCTCCACCCCCCATCCCCCTGGCACATACACAATCATTCGATATTCACACACTGAGGGACACAATATTTGTCGTCGCCGCTTTCCCCTCGGCGTTGCTGGAAGTTTTTGATTCGATTCTTAAGAATTGGTGGAAGGCACAGAAACAGACTGCAGGGCATGTGATTGAAAAATCGCACATGTAAATCGCTTCTGGTCCTGTACTGTATTTCCGGGAAGTTAAAATGTGTGATTTTTTTTTTTTTACACTGCTAGCCAGGTTTGATGATGGCGGTTGTGGTGGTTGTGTGTGTGTGTGTGTGTGTGTGTGTGTGTGTGTGCTGTCGCTTTTTTCCCGTTAGATTTACTCTAAATCAACCTTGGGCAGCCTTTCAAGCAAATTTGAACGCGAATGTCAACGTCGAAACAATTTACAGGAATTTCCTACGCGATCAGGATAATCGAGTAAATCTCACGTTTAGTTGTGCTTGCCCAGGGTGCCACACTTTTTTTTTTTTTTTGGGGGGGGGGGGATATTGTATATTGTTTGTACTTCAAGCACATCCGTAGGCTGTTGTGCATATAGGAGCGATTTAAACATGCTTTTGGAAAATCCAATTTCTGAAATTTACGAGAGTTTATCTCATTTTGTCCTACGGCCTTGTTACGGATACTAACAAAGTACCAAAGCCTACATTAACATGCTGTTAGGCTTTAAAATGCTATGTTGATATTGTCTTCACCCACGAAAAGCTCTTAGCATAACAACATGTACTCTCCACTATGAGAAAAACAAATCTTTTGAAGCCGGAGTATGGCTACCATGCACGCCAACTTTACATCCAGTGTGTACATGCTGTCTCAATGATTCCCAGGAAAGATGAGGAACATAGTGCAAAGTTTAGACCACCCCTGGGAAGAGCGCGTCGCCTCAAAAGCAGTACCACTCCTATTTGTTTATTTTTCTGTCCGCATGTGTATCTGTCTCTCCAAGAGAAGTTTTTTTTCTACAGGATGTTGCCGAGGACAACTTTCCTGTTGCCACGGGTTCTTTTACGTGCACTTAATGCTTTTTGCACACTGGACTTCAGTTTATTGTCTCATCTGCAAGGCAGCACGAAGACCACCACTCAAGATGAAGTGGATGGGGAGATAATTTGGGCTGGAACGGGATCGAGCCCGCACTTCTTGGGTTCTAGGCGGTGTGTTACCTCTAGACCATTGATCCACATAGCAGTATACCATACAATAAATACAATACAGTACAATACAATATAATATGTCTCCAAAAACTCGTTATGATGAAGTTTAAAAACAACAACCAAGTAATGCAGCCAGGAAGCAGGGGCTAAGCTTGTACCTGGAGTAACTGAACGCTCTTGTTGTATTCAAAGAGTTAAGTTAGCAGCTGAAAGGAAATAAAGGGGAGAAACGTATAGAAGAACAGAACAGAGGGAAGACCATTATGCAAGAAAATCGAAACAATGTTTAGGAGAATATTAAAATGAGGTGGGTTGCTATTTCAGTGCCTGTGATTGTGTTAATAGCTAGTACAGCATATGGTACTTGTAAATGCTCAAAACGGGAATAATGTATGATTAGGCTACTTAAAAGACATTATGTGTATATGTATGTTATAGATTATGACTATACTCTCTCTCTCTCTCTCTTTCTCTCTCTCTCTGTCTCTGTCTCTGTCTCTCTCTCTCTCTCTCTCTCTCTCTCTCTCTCTCTCTCTCTCTCTCTCTCTCTCTCTCTCTCTCTCTCTCTCTCTCTTCCCTTTGGAAATGGAAGAATACTTGTCCTCGTTGACGTTCATCTTTAAAAAAAAAAATCTTTGTGATTGTGCGCGCGCGCGTGTGTGTGTGTGAGTTTGAGTGAGTGCATATGTATGTTTGTATGTATGACTGTGCATCTCTCTCTCTCTCTCTCTCTCTCTCTCTCTCTCTCTCTCTCTCTCTCTCTCTCTCTCTCTCTCTCTCTCTCTCTCTCTCTCTCTCTCTCTCTCTCTCTCTTGCTCTCTGCGTATGTGAGCGCGCACGCGCGTGTATGTGTGTTTATGTGCGTGCTTACTTGTATACAAGCTTATGTGCGAGCGTACGTGTATTACATATGTTGACCCCACGGTCGATTTTCCAACTGGTTCTCTAGAGACTAGTTGCCAATCATGAAGAGACTGGGTGGTTAGCGCACTTCAGAACTCGAGATAAGCTGCACAGAGAACAACGCACCCGGTGACTGTGCTTCCCCGTGGGCATTCAGATTATCTGATGTCTGCTATACTTTGTTTTCAGACAACCTTCTCCAAAAAGTTATTCTAAGAGTTGGGTTCTCATCTCTGATAGGTCTAGGCTACATCTATACCGTACGACTGATGGAAAAAGTTTGTGACAAAGAGCACATGCTTACCTACACACTCCCACTGGCGCAAGTACAGCCCCCCCCCCCCAGCCCCCACCCATGCATGCGCGCGCACACTGCATATAGACTTGTGTGTGTGTATAAATATGTGTGTATACACACTTACGCACACACTCCCACTGGCGCAAGCATAGTCCCCCACCACTCATGCACGCGCACACTACATATAGACTTGTGTATATGTATGTATGTATGTATATATGTACGTATGTATTGTACTTTAAAAAAATATACACATATATATATATATATATATACTATCTATATCTATATATATATATATATCTATCTGCAATGGATGTAGGCAAGGCCGAAAGAGAGTTTGTTGTTGGATTTTTAAAAAAGGAAGTCGCAAATTTGCTGTTAAAAAGTTATTGATAGCAGACTATTTTTCTCTGTAGCTAAACTAATGTTCATAGATGGGATTGTCCTAATCTATAATTTCTTCAAAAGGAAATAGAACTTGATGAAATTCTACGTTTAGTATTGAAGCAGAGACAACATGTTATCAAAGTCTTGTTCATCACTGTTCTCTGCCTCGAGTATGTATTAAATAAGACAAATAAAAGGACAAAAAATACTGTATTAGAGATGACTGGATGTGTATAGTATTTCTGTCCTCGGTCTCTAGTATTCTCAGGTTTGTTCAGGAAATCCGATTCTTTATGATGTCAAGTATAAAGAGAAATGTTGGGTTTTGTGGTTTTTGTGTGTGGGTTTTTTTGTTTTTTGCTTTGGCTTTATGCATTTGTAACTGTCTACTACAGAAAAATATAATCCCAAATGAGTATTCTAATATTCATGCTTTATAAGTTAAGTTTTAATTAACGTCAGTGGTGAAGTAAAATTAAAAAACAAACAAACCCAAAGATGTCTTTTACGTCTGAAAAGTCGATTTTACAGAACTCTCTCAACTGCTATGTTAATCACCATTCATTACCATAGTTAGGTAAAGCTATACCTTCCTGTATAAAGCTATGGCTTCTTTGATCTTACAATGAAATGATTATGCTGTCTATCTACCTGTTGTCTGACTGTCTGTCTCTCTGTCTCTGTCTCTCTATCTCTCCCCTCTTTCTGTATCATACCTCACATATCTCTCTCTCTCTCTCTCTCTCTCTCTCTCTCTCTCTCTCTCTCTCTCTCTCTCTTCCTTTATACTTTAAGTCACGACAGATAATTATCTCTGCGTGAAATTCGGGCTGCTGTCCTCGGAGAGAGCGCGTCGCCACAAGAGAAGCGCCACGCGTCGGTTTTTTTTTTCCTTTCCTGTCGACACGTGTATTTGCTCCCTACCAGAGTGGCCTTTTTCCAGAAAATTTTGCCAGGTACAACTCCCTTGTTGCTGTGGGTTTTTTTACGTGCGCTAAATATGTGTAACACACGCGACCGCGGTTTATCGTCTCATTCGAAAGACTAGCATCCAGACCACCACTCATGGTCTAGTGGATGGGGGAAATTTTTCGGGACCAATCGGGGATTAAACCACCGCACACTTCGAACCCAGACTTTCCACTTGCTAGGCAGGCGCGTTACCACTAGATCACCGATCCACTCTTCTCCTCCCTTCTCCCCTTTCTCTCTTTATCTATGTGCTATGTCACCCTTCTGTGTACATCCGCCCCGTTCATTGCCCTCCTCCCTCCTTCTCCTCTCCTCTCTCCCTCCCTCTCTCTCTCCACTTTCTCTCCCCCCCCCCCCTCTCTCTTCCTCCCCCTTTCTCCTCCCGTGATCTCCCTCCTCTCCCTCCCCTCTCTTTCTAGGTTTATGATTTCACAGAAGTTTGCCAGGGGGACGGGATAGCAAGGTGGTTAGAGTGATGCGCTCGTGATCTGGTGACCCGGGTTCGAATCTCATTTAAGAGGATTTTTCCTCTGGATTTAACATCAGTGCCGACTCCACTCCCCCGAAAAGTCCTGATGAGACTATAAACCGAGGTCCCGTATGTGAACGCACCCAGAACATCTTGCGCGCACGTTAAAACCCGCTCCGCTTTCCTATGGGAACGGATGACAAAATTTACAAAAACTGCATACACACGGGGACTGGATGTAAAAAGCACATGAGTGCTAATTTCATTATCCTCGAAATAAATAAGTAGATAAATAAATAAATAAATAATAAATTTCTCGCACGTTTCTGCATCGGAATACTAAGCGTTGACCAGTTGAAGCTTGCAGTCTATTATTCTTTTTCATACGGTCTTCTGTTCCAACACTGATTCCTCTCATCAGTTTTGTGTGAACTATTTCTATGAAAGTCACAAACAGCCTACAATGTGTTAGTAACCCTTATGATTAATTTTGTCATATTAATTTCATGTGAAATATGCTGAATATTCAACCTCAGAATACTATGTGAGCGGTACCTTCAACATCAACAAGACCTTTACCACGTATTTATCGATTTTAAGAAGGCATTTGACAGGGTGTGGCATGCAGCTTTGTGGGCAACCATGAATTTGTACAGCATCAATGCAAACCTGATCAGAGTCATCAAACAGCTGTACAGCGAGGCCACCAGTGCAGTGACCTACAACAACAACATTGGAGAATGGTTTCGAACAACAGTTGGAGTAAGGCAGGGCTGTCTACTCTCACCCACTCTTTTCAACATCTTCCTTGAGAGAATCATGGCTGATGCACTGGAACATCATGAAGGATCAGTCAGCATTGGTGGCAGAACGATCACAAACCTCCGCTTCGCAGATGACATTGATGGAATAGCAGGATCAGAAAAAGAGCTTGCCAGCCTAACAGAACACTTGAATAAGGCCTCCAAAACATACGGCATGGAAATCAGTGCAGAGAAGACCAAACTGATGACTAATAACACCAACGGCATTAGCACTGATATCAGGGTTAATGACCAGAAGCTGGAAACAGTTCAAAGCTTCAAGTACCTGGGAGCCATTGTATCAGACCAGGGATCCAAGCCAGAAGTAGTATGCAGGACTGCGCAGACAATAACAGCTTTGTCAAAACTAAACACCATCTGGAGAGATAAAAATATCTCACTTATCTCCAAGATCAGACTAATGCACTCCCTTGTCATATCCATATTTCTGTATGCCTGTGAATCATGGACCCTGACTGCAGATTTGGAGAGAAGAGTACAGGCGGTGGAGATGAGATGCTTTCGGAGACTCCTTGGCATCTCCTACAAAGACCACATAAGCAACGAAAGCGTGCATAACAGAATCCAGCAAACCATTGGACCCTATGAGAACCT